>JAFIDM010001028.1:28007717-28018214 GCA_023159025.1 Thereuonema tuberculata | reverse complement strand
TGATAACAAAAAATATTATAATGAAAATTTTATGTGATAACAAAAAATATTATAATGAAAATTTTATGTGATAACAAAAAATATTATAATGAAAATTTTATAGGATAACAAAAAATATTATAATGAAAATTTTATATGATAACAAAAAATATTACAATGAAAATTTTATGTGATAACAAAAAATATTATAATGAAAATTTTATAGGATAACGAAAAATATTATAATGAAAATTTTATATGATAACAAAAAATTATTACAATGAAAATTTTATATGATAACAAAAAATATTACAATGAAAATTTTATAGGATAACAAAAAATATTACAATGAAAATTTTATATGATAACAAAAAATATTATAATGAAAATTTTATAGGATAACAAAAAATATTACAATGAAAATTTTATATGATAACAAAAAATAATACAGTTATTTAACAGAAAGTCAACTCTATTTGTAAGAAATTAAATTTTGATGACTTTATTGAAAAATTGAAATTTAAAAATTAAATGCACTTTTTTTAATCAAATAAACTAAAACTGATGAAAAAAAAACCTTAAAAGTCTGTTTAATAAGATCTCATTTTATGAGATTTTATAAAGAATGTAGTAATTTGTTGAATAATAATTATTTTAATGTGAAACGATAAGAAAGTCTTTTGTAATGTTAAAAAACAATAGTCAGTCAAAACATCCCAAAACGAAACTTTACAACTAAAAAGTTATTAGTTGCAACGCCGTACGAAAAAAACGCTTCTACTAAGAAAGCTACAACAAATCCGATTTTTCTTTTTTTTTTTTTCTTTATTACAATCATTCCAATACATTCCTTTTTATATTCAAAAGTAAATTTCAGTTTTTACTTTTTTTTTGTTTTTAGAAGAATAAAATAAAATGTTATTTTAAAATAGGAGAAAAATAATTGTTTTGATTTATAAAAAAATGGCCATTATGAAAAAACGAGCCTTTGTTTTTTCTTATTAGTCTTCTGATTTAGATCAGCAGACTAATATTGCAGTTTTGTCTGCCCGTTTGTGAACAAGTATCTTTAAAATCTCATTAAATTTTAATGATTAAATTGTTATGATTGTACAACAATCATAACAATCACAACAATTGCGTCTTTTGCATTCGCAACAATCACATTTATAGTGATTGTTGTGATTGTCAAAAGGCGCAATTGTTGCGTTTATTGGAAGTAAACACAAGGAAATTAAAGCAATAATGATCAGAAGACGTTGCGAATCATTGTGATTGGTTTACTAATCGCTTTCCATACTTTTTTTTAAATAACAATGTTTCCAAAGTACCAAGTGTTTCCAAAGTGACATCTTAGAACAGCTGTTTCACACTAATGTGACGATCATCAGCTAGGAGAAGTCACCAGTAAACAACGAGGTCTCGATACACAGGACAATAGGAAATACCGTCGGAATCAATGTGGAACATATAAAACAGTTGACACTTACTAATAATACATTATTATTATTAGTAGTAGTATTATTATTATTATTAAAAGAATGGATTAAAATAGATTAAAATGGATTTAAGAAGGGATTAAAAGAATGGATTAAAAGAATTATTATAAAGAATGGATAACTAAAGAATTAATTGAAGAAATAAAAATAAGAGACAAATTATTTAAAAAATATAAAAATAATAAAGGCAATGAGCAATATTATAATAATTATAAGAATTTAAGAAATATACTAACATCAAAAATAATAAAAGCAAAAAATAATTATTATTATAATAAATTTAAAAATGATGTAAATAACCCAAAAAATTGTTGGAAAAAAATAAATGCTTTATTAGAAAGAAAAAAAGGTAATAAACATAAAACTGAAAAAGAAAATGAAATAAATAGGTTTGCACAAGAAATAGAAGATAAAAACAAATTTAAAACACTTGCAGAAAAATTTTGTAATTATCATAAAATAAGTAATAATTTTAATATAAACTAGTCGGCTACCCGTCGCTTCGCTCCGGAAGCCTCCCTTATGTAACGGAAAACAATTTTTTATTTATTAAAAAACACACACACACACACACACACACACACACACACACAAATTACATCAAGGAAATTAAAACTAAAATTTTTTAAAAGCTTTTTTTTAATTTAATTTTTGATGTTTATATTCTCTCAATCTACGACTGCTTTTAGAACCACCTTGTAAATCATATATCTACTGATATATTTTTATGTTTTACAGAGATTAGAATGTAGGCCTAGTGGTCTAATGGCTAAGACGTCTAACTTCTGAGCAGTATTCTACCTAATAGAAATAGTGCATCTTTCTTTCTTGACTATCTTTTTTTTTTATTCCTATTGATACTTTTCAGTGGTTTTCGAGTTAGAAATAGTGATGGTTTTTGAGTTACAAATAGTGATTTTTCAGTATTCTTCCTAATGAAATACTGCTTCTTATTTCTTACTCTTTTCTTTTTTTTTATTCCAAATGATACTTTTCAGTGGTTTCTGAGTTACAATAGTGTTCAGTATTCTATCTAATAGAAATACTGCTTCTTTCTTTTTTGAGTCTCATTTTTTATTCTAAGTGGCACTTTTCAGTGGCTTTTGTGTTCCAAATATTGATGGTTTCTGAGTTACAGATAGTGATTTTTCAGTATTCTATCTAATAGAAGTATCGCTTCATTCTTTTTTGACTCTCATTTTAATTATAATTGTTACTTTTCAGTGACGTTTGAGTTACATTTATTGATGGTTTTTGAGTTGCAAATAGTGATTTTGTCGGTATTCCACCTCCAAAAAAGAGTGCTTCTCTCTTTCTTGACTCTGTTTTCTTTACTCCAACATCTGGCGTGTACACCCACATATTTTTCAATATCAAATAGGATTTGGTTAAGTAAGAATATTTATAATATTGCAACGTTTCGGCAATTATCGTTCTAATTGTCAGTTTCGAATTACAAATAAACTGACTGATGTGAAATAAATAAACAATCTTGAGATTCAAAAAAAAAGATTGAATACATTCCTTATTGATGGGGGAAAGGAAAGGAGATATAAGTCAAAAAACCCTATCAAGAGAGTTGTAGTTCCTATGGCCTAATGGATAAGGCATCTGACTTCGGATCAGAAGGTTGCAGGTTCGATTCCTGTCGCGGATGTTTCATTGTAAAAATTATTTCTATTTTCCATTCTCTCAGAAAATTGCGCCGGACAGACAGACAGAAAGACAGACAGAGAAATAAAAGATTTTAGTAATATAGATTATAAAGAGAATTTATTACAAGATATAAATATTTCATATTTAATAAATGCAATTGTAATTGATGTACCAAAAGATGAAGAGATAATAAATATAATAAATGGGATGAAAAATAAAAAATCAATTGGACATGATCAAATATCTATTTCTGATATCAAAGAGAAAAAGGAAATTCTTGCTAATTTGATAGCATTAATGATACAATTAATTCTCAATAAAGAAATCTATCCAAATAATTTAAAAATATCAAAAATTGTTCCAATGTTCAAAAATAATGCTTTTAATGATTGTAAAAATTATAGACCTATTGCTGTGTCATCAACTATAAATAAAATAATAGGAAAATTTTTTACTAAAAAATTACAAGAATTTTTAAAAATATTTAATGTAATTAATTGAAAATCAATATGCTTATCAACAAACTAAAAGTACAACTAAATTATTAGAAAAATTTTGTGGGCATATAAATAAAAATTTAAATAAAAATCATTACTTACTATTAATAACTATTGACTTGAGTAAAGCTTTTGATCTGATAGATCATAATTTGCTTTTGATTAAATTGAAAAAATATGGAATAAGAGGTAAAATATTTAATATTATGAAAAATTATTTAGAAAATAGAAAAATTTATGTGCAAATAAATAAAATATTAAGTAAAAGGAAAACAATTAATATTGGAGTGCCACAAGGATCCAATTTAGGTCCAATTTTATTTATAATTTTTTTAAATGATCTTTTTTATGTTTTAAAAGATTGTTATATATATGTATATGCTGATGATATAATAATATATACATCAGGTTTAAATTTGGAGATATTGAATAAAACTTTACAGGATAATTTTAATATTTTACAAAAATGGCTTCATGATAATAAACTTGTTCTTAATAATGAAAAAACAAAAGGAATATTAATAAAACCCAAAAAGAAAATAGTAGATAAAAAAATTACATTCATAATACATTCACATGACTGTTTACATGGAAATAGTACAAAATGTATTTCTTGTACTGAAGTTGATATAATAAATAATTTTAAATATTTAGGCATAATTATAAATGATTTTTTGACATGGGATAACTACATAAATATTTTATATAAAAAATTAAATGTAACCATATATATATTTTATTATATAAAAAATATTCTTCCACTTAATATAAAAATTTTAATTTATTTTGTAATTTTTGATTCGTTACTAAATTACGGAGTTAATATATGGGCAAATGTAGGAAATATACATTTGGAAAATTTTAAAAATTTACAAACCAAAGTTTTAAAGTTGATATTTCCTAAAAACATTTGGAATAATATTAATAAAAGGAAAAAAATATTACTAAAATTCAATATATTATATCCTAAGCAAAAATTTATATATAATATAATAGTAAAGAATTTTTATAGTGTTGTTAAATTAAAAGATGAAAGTATAAAAGAAAATTATAATTTGAGAAATAAAAATAGAATAAAACTTGATTATCCTTATATCTATAATGAATATGGTATAAGAATTTAAATTATATAATTGAGAAAACCTTTAATGATGTAAATTGGAATGTATTTAAAGATTGTAAAAGAATTTCCATTGTAAAAAATAATGTAAAAAGTTGGATATTAGATAATATTAATTAATAATTTGTTAATTTTATGTTGTGCTAAATTGTTTTTCGTTGATATTTTTGTTTCGAATTGTTTTGAGGATAAGTTGATTTTGTAATTTTTATAAAATTTATTTAAATGTAATTTTTTTAATATAATTATTATGTATTAAAATAAATACAGCACCTGTTGATAGGAATTTAAATTCCTAATGGGACTGAAATGTAATTTAAAATAATTAAGAAATAAAAAAAAAATAATAATAATTTCATATCTTTTAACGTTTCATTATATTTGTTACTTAATAAAATTAATATGACAATAAATAATTTTAAAAATAGAGGCAAATGATTGTCATTTCTTCGATCTTCGATATTGTTTGTCCACCACAAGATAAGACTTAGCCACGCCTCTTCAAACGAAGAACACATTTCACAATAGGGTTAAGGGTTGGAAAAGAAAAATTTTGGGAAAAAAAAAATTAGGAAAAATTTTAAAAATACTTACTATTAAAGAAGAAAATATTTATAAAATAATTATGAATAACAATTATGAATAACAATTATGAATAACATAATTATGAATGTCAATAGGGAAAAAAATAATCATAACGAAAAAATAACTTTTTTTTTTTTTTTTTTTTTTTTTATTTTAATTTTAATAATTTTACAATTCCAGTCCTACTAGATCCACTTTGGAAGTGATCTGTCTGTAGGTTCTGTACAATATATCCATTTGAGTTATTACAGAATATATATACATCATTTTTTTTTTTTTTGAAATAATTAGTTATGTTACCATCCATATATTGTTATTTAGTAAATATAATAATAATATACTATATACTAGTATTAATATACATATATCAATATTATTGTAAATCTTATAACATAAAATTGTAATTAATTTTATAAAAATATTT
Source organism: Thereuonema tuberculata (assembly GCA_023159025.1). Taxonomy (NCBI): domain Eukaryota; kingdom Metazoa; phylum Arthropoda; class Chilopoda; order Scutigeromorpha; family Scutigeridae; genus Thereuonema; species Thereuonema tuberculata. The sequence goes on along the minus strand of JAFIDM010001028.1, from coordinate 28,012,454 downwards.
GACTATTCAATGTTAAATAATTAATTATGAGATATCATTTTTGATTGCATTACAAATGTTTGTTAGTGTTCTATTAATAACATTATAATTCAATTTAAACAGAAATACTTCTTTTCTTTAAAAGAAGAAAAATTTTTTTCTATAGAACTAAAAAAAAAAATTAATTTTAAATTTATTAAACAATAACCATAAAATTAAATATTAATAAATAATATTTCTTAATTTCTTTAATGTTATATTAAAAACATATCATCTATAAAACAGAAATATTTTTTTTTTTTTTTTTTTTAAATGTTATTATTTATACTATTCTAAATTTTTGAATATCTATATTTATAGTATTCAATATAAATAATTAATTTAAGAAATATTATTTTTGATTACAATCAACAACAATATTTTTTTATTTCTACATTTCTTTAATAATAGTACAATTCGACAATACAATTCAAAATAATAAGGTTTTTTTTTTTTTTTTTTTTTGTAAATATGGGTTTCTAAATAATAAAATATGTATCTAAATGTTCCAGTTTATTTTTTCACCTATTATTTTATGTAATATTTCATTTTTTAATGCACTTATTTTATTAAATTCATTTTGTTTTAAACTATCTTCTATTTGTGTAAAAAGTTTCAATAATATTCTATTTTTGTTTCTTAGACCAAAGTTATTTTTTGGATTTTCATAATAAAGAATCTTTATTAGGTTATTTCTAGAGTTATTTTCTATGTTATTTTTTCTATACTGTTCTTTTATTTTGTAAAAATTTTTTATTATTAAAGAATACATTATTTTTTCTCTAGGCATTAGAATTTTGTATTTAATTCTTATATTTATTTTTTTGTTTTTTGTTAAAGTGCCATAATCTTTTATTATATAGTTTATTATTTTATTTAATATTCTATTTATATTATTAATGTCTGTATTGTTTAGATATATCCAGCAACATAATCCATAATTTATTAATGAGTCAATAAAAGATTTATATAACAGTATTTTATGTTTTATAGAAAATATATTTTGTATATGTTTAAACATAAATATTAATGAGTTGAGTTTATTTAATATATATAAGTAATGAGTTTTCCAAGTGAATTGATCGTTAATTAGTAAACCTAAATATCTATTTGTATTAATTATTTCTATGGTTTCACAGTTACATCTGTTGGAATTTATGTTATTGTTCCTCAAACAATTATGATTATGGTATTTTATGAATGGATTTGCATGTAAAAATTTATTTTTTGTTCTGATTATCATTAGTTTTGTTTTTTGACTATTTATTTTCATTTTATTATTATGTGTCCATACAATTAATTTATTAAAGTCTTTTTGTATGTTTTTTTCTGCAGTTTTACAATTTTCATTAATATTTATTAAAATAATATCATCAGCGTAAGCATAAATTTTTGATGTAGATATTGTACTATACAATGTGTTTAAATATATAATAAATAAGAGTGGTCCTAAATTTGAACCTTGAGGGATACCTGTTTTTAATTTATATGTTTTATCTAGTTTTGAATTTAAATTAATTCTTATTTTTCTGTTTTTTAAGTAATTTTTTAATATTTCTATCATTTTTCCTCTTATACCAATATTATATAATTTTTGTACTAATATATCATGATTTATACTATCAAATGCTTTTTCATAGTCAATAAAAATAATATAGATATACTGTCCTTTGTTTAGGGCAGTATTAATGGTATTTTGAAAATCTTGAAATAGTTTATCAGTACTTAAATTTTTTTGATATGCAAATTGTTCTTTTTTTAATATCTTATATTTAGATAGAAAGTTATATATTGAGTTGGTCAAATAAGTCTCTATAATTTTGGACATATTGGAAAGAACAGAAATTGGTCTGTAATTTTTTATTTCATAGATTTTTCCTTTTTTATATACAGGAGTTATTTTTGCCGTTTTCCAAATATTTGGGTATATTCCATAATCATACATGCTTTTTAAAAGTTCGTGTGTTATTGTTGCAAATATATCAATATAGTTTTTTATATCCTTTATAGCAATGTTATCTATACCAACAGTGTTTTTATTTTTCATTGATCTGATAATTTTTATTATGTCCTCAATATCGGGTATATAAAATCCTATTGTATTTGTTAATGTTTCAATGTCTTCATTATTATTTGTAATGCTGCAGTTACATGTATTTTTAATTTTACTGAATGTTTTACCAAATAGCTCATCCGTTTGTTTGTAGTTAAACTTTTCTATTAATTTACAAATTTTGTTTTTATCTATATTTTTATTTTCGTTTTTTTTTTATGATATTATTTATGGTATTCCAAGTCTTTTTATTATCATTGTCATATTTTTGTAATTTATTTTGGTAAAATTTTTGCTTGGTTTTTTGTATTAGGTTTTTCAACCAATTGCTTTTTTTTCTATAATTTTCTTTATATTTCTTATTTGTTTTATTATTTTTGTGTTTTTTGTATAATTTGTCTTTTTCTTTGATGTGGTCGTAGATTTCATCTGTTATCCATTCATGTTTATAACTTTTTCTATCATTTTTTATAATTTTATAATTGTCTTCCGGGTTTCCTTTATTGTGTTGCTCTTTATTATTTAAGGGTTTTTTAGATGTATTAATTATCTTTACAAATTTATTTACTATTTTATTTGGGTCTGTTATTTTTTTGTTTCTTATATCATTAAGTAAATTTTCTGATTTTTTAATAAATAATTCTTCATTTGTTATGTTGTTTTGCTTTCTAAATTTATTCAAATTTTGATTATTTTTACATACTTGTTCATTGTACAATTCTAATATTATTATATAGTGATCTGATATTTCGGTTTGTATAATATTACTTTGAGTATGTTTGGTTCTTATATTAGTGAAGCAGTGATCTATGCACGTTGAGGTACTTGATTTTGTTGTTTGTATTTCTCTAGTTGGAGCATTGATTATATTTTCTAAGCCATATGTATTAAAAATTTCTAGATATTTCAATATAAGTGAGTTGGTTTTCTTTTCTAAAATATTAATATTCATATCTCCAATGATTATGAAGTTATCTGTTTTTTCTAAGTTGTTTTGATTATAGTCTATTGTTCTTTCTAGTTCTTGTAGAAACTGTTTTTTATTGGTTAGTGGAGGTTTATAGACTATTAATAACTTTTTAGAATCTGTGCTATTCTTAGTTTCATTTATATTAATATCTTTATATTTTAATATACATGTAATATTTTCAAATGTTATTGTGTTGATTTTAAAGTTTGTTAATATATATTCATTTTTATAATACATTATTATCCCACCACCTCTTCTATTTTTTCTGAGGTTATATATCATATTGTAATCTTTCAAAGTAAAATACTTAATTTCATTTTCATTTATGTTTGTTTCAACTAAAATTATAATGTTTATTTCATTTTGGAATTTTTGTATATGACAAATAAGATAATCAAAGTTTTTTTTCATACTTCTTATGTTCAGGTATAATATTTTTTCAGAAGACTGATTTTTTTTCCTATTTATATACCATTCTTCAAAGTTGTTATATATGTTTAAATTTTTCTGATTCGTTGTTTCAAACATCTAACTGGATTTTTTTTTTTTTTTTTTCCCACTCTTTTATTAGTTTATTTTTTTGAGGTCTTCTTCAGTCATTATTTTAATAATGTGTGAATTTTCATCCTTTCTAACCAGTATCTTATGGAATTTTGTCCATGTGAATTTATAATTCTTTTCTTTCGCTAATACTCTTACTTTCCAAAACAAGTTTTTTTTTCTTTTCGTTAAATTCTCATTAAAGTATATTTTGCTGGTGTCATCGTTATTATAAATTTCATTATTTCTTAGGATTTTCTTTTCTTTCATTTTTTCCATCCAGACTATCCTGTTTTTTAATGTTGAGAATTTTATAATTATAGGTTTTATTTTGTTCTGGTTGAACGTTTGAACTCGATGCATTACTTCTATATTTTGTAGTTGTTCTTTTAGTCCTATCTTTTCAGCAATTTTTTCTATAATAGTATGGAGTTTTTCATTTGGTAGCTGGGCTACTCCATTTAGTTCTAGGTTATTTTGTCTTAATTTTTCTTCACAATTGTCTATTTCTGATTCCAGGTTTTTAATTTTCTCCAATGTATTATTTTCCTTTTCTTCAAGTTTCACAAGTCTTTTCTCATTTTGTATTTGTTTACTGTCTATTGTTGATAGTTTTTTTAAAATTTCTTCATAGTGTTCATTTATGTAGTTTAGACTGCTCTTAATTTCTTGGATTTCTGATTTAATTTAGATATAACTAGATATTAACTAGATATAATTGGTTAAAAATCTTTCAAATCAATAAAACGAATCATAATTTTGGTCTAAGATTAGAAAATTTTACAAAATATAAATTATTCAGTCAAATTAATTGGGAAAAATATAATTCTGAAACTCTAAAATGTTAAAACTTTATTAATCGCTGACGTAATTGATGAGAATATTACTCTAAATTTTTAACTTTTAACTTTTGTTAAGTTTCTTTTCTTTTGTATTAGATAATTAACTATTAATTTACAGTTAATAATTATATATTAATCTATCAGCACCTACATTACAGGTATTTTTTATTTTTAATATCTAATAGGACTGGCGAACAGTAAAAAAGTAAAAAAAAAAAAGTCAAGAAATATGCCCGAGTGCAGCAAACTAGAATTAACTTTGATGGCTGCATTGTGGACGTAGCTAAAACTAGTGGGGAGGGGGGGGGGGGTGC
>JAFIDM010001028.1:27995866-28007317 GCA_023159025.1 Thereuonema tuberculata | reverse complement strand
TTTGCTTTGTTTTAAAATTTTAGCCTTTGTTTTAAAATTGTGTGAAAGGAAACAAACATTAGAAAAAGAAAATTTATTCAGATTCTTGATAAATTTCTTTTTATACATGTTTGTTTTCTTTCACACAATTTTAAAACAAAGGCTAAAATTTTAAAACAAAGGCACCCCCCACTAATTTTAGCTACGTCCACAATGCAGCCATCAAAGTTAATTCTAGTTTGGTGCACTCGGGCATTAGTGTTTGTAATTTTGTTAAAAACAAAACGATCTTTCATTATTAAAAATTTAAATCATCACCTGCAAGATTGTTGATTATTCTAACAATTTTATTTTGGTGTTTTGAATGACTATTATTATTACAAACTATATTGTATTATTTTAGTTTTGTTTTCATTTCCATTATATCAAAGCTTACAGTTGTAATTCATGCAGCTATTATTATTATTATTGTCAATCTAATTCTATTTTTAATCTTTTAGTACAAGTGCCAATGGTCTTAATTTGTATATTTGTAAATGTTCTGAGGAACTTTACGGGATTGTTTTTAAACAAGTTTTTTTTTTTTTTTTTTAACTGTCAACAATTAATTGTTAAATAAAACATTATTACCATGAAGTGTATATATTTGTTACTTACATTAATTAGTATAATTTTTATATAATTACGATTTTTCATAATTGAAATAAATAAGAACAGTATAAATATAACAGTTCTTAATCAGCAAATCAGTTTTATACATCGTTACAGTTAAAATATAACATAGTTATTATTATTATTATTACATATAAGAAAAATAGATATATAATGTCATATTTTATATCATCAATTCCTCTGTTATAACCAAGAAACAAAATCTGTGCATTTCCCCTGAAAATGGAAAACTATCACACTAACCCCTCAAATGGCTTCTTGGAATCGTCGCCTACCACGTGACATAAGCGTGGCTAAGTCTCATCTTGTGGTGGACAAACAATATTAATATCACTTTTCATTTTTATTCCTATAATAAAAATAAATAAGTAAATAAATAAATAGTCTAAAAACATCCAAAACTACTGTATATTCAAATACCAATTATATCTTGCTCGGAGATACATTAGCAGTATACATGACAATTTATATATGGGGGAATGCAATCGTAAGAAAAAAGTCTCTAGTTCACATAGTCATCCCTGGGAGGCAAGTGGCGCTGCTGTTGGCTATACAAATGTAATAGTACAGTTGAACCATTTGAGGAAGGCAGTCCCCTCAGGCGTTGGGACTGAGAACTTGAAAAAATAGGGGAGTAAGGGTATAAGGTAAGTGGGGGTAGGGAGAAAAGATTACAACAGTGTTTGCAGAGTTTGACCTCGTTATTATCGGCTTTAAGTAACTATATTTCCGAAGAGCTGAATTCTCAAAATACTAAAAAAAGGATCACCTAAGGCCTTTTTTTTTTAATTCCGTAACAATATCCTGATACCCTTTCACTCCTATTTTTTCAAGTTCTCAGTCCCAACGCCTGAGGGGACTGCCTTCCTCAAATGGTTCAACTGTAATATAGAAGATTTAAGCATAATTAAAACATTATAAGAAATGAAAAAAAAATCATATTCTTTGAAGCTTCAACATAACGTAGACTTTGACTCACGTTATTAGCCTATCCAATACGAAAGGGAGGCTCTCGAAATGAGACAGCCTGTGTGTGTGTATGTCTTCTCTAATAACCTTTGAACTATTGGATTAATCTTCTTAACACTTGGTATGTGTATTTGTGAATTATAAACTTCTATTTTTTCAATTTTAACCAAATGCGTCCATGCACAAAAATTAGCGCGTGAAGACAAAAACAAAATCCATAGAAAAGCAATGGAATCTAAACAATGGATTTCTATCCTGATTCTATTAATATTTCATTGTTTTAAACAATCAATATTAATTCCTAAACCATTAATTTTCTCGAGGTTTGATATCATTAAAGCAATCCAATTTAATAAATGTTTTGGATTTCATTAATATTTTTTTTTTGTCTTTCTCAGAAATGTCTTGTGAAACGTTTTTCTTTTTTTTTTTTTTTTTTTTTGAATTACAAAAAAATTAATATTTGAACGTTTCTCTGTAATCCTCGTTAGTCATATAAGGAATTATTAAAATTCATTAAAATAAATTTTATCTAATTCATTTGCAAAATAATTTAGTTAGCTGTGAATTAATTCATTTAAATGGTTTGGTCATTTAAATGCTTGAATAATTTATTACTAATCTTTTTATAGCTTATTTAAATATATTATTTTAATTTTAAACCAATTCTAATTTAATGAGAATATTTTTTGCGCATTATGAAATTTATAAACGAAAAAAAATAATAATAAACATTAAAAATATTAATAATTATATAGAAAAATTAAAAACAAATGCTTCTATATAGCGCTTCAATCTATCTTATGGCGCTTGAATCACTTGCCTTAAGCCCAATCTAAAGGACGACGATGAGCTATTCTCAAGAATCTTGAAGATTCATGTCAAATCGTTTACAGTAATCAAAACTATTAAAAAATTAACTATTGATAACTAAAAGACAATTTTCTAAAACCTTTTTATTATAAAATGCTGGAAAAGAATTCGGTTACTATTTTAGCTTGAATAATTTTAATGTCATAAATGAATTTTGCTCGCGTTTTTCATGCAATATTTATAAATAATGCCCAAAACAATTCTGAAATGATTGAAATTTATTAGATAATAACAAAAACCAATTGGCAAACACTCAGAAACAAACTTACTTTATCAGCTGTATATCAAAGCGAAGCGATAGGTAAACATTAACTGTAAATTTCTTTGACAAAACCGATTATCGGAATTTTATTTTATTTTATTGAAACAAATTTATAGTTTCAGTCTTTGCGCATTTTATTCATCCAATTCGCAAAGATGCACGAAACGACTTTACTGTGTTTTCGACTTTATTTGATGCCCTAAACGCTAACTTTTCAAGGCCTTCAGCGTGGTAGCGACAACTTCCGGACGACTTTTCGCTCACTCACTCCTGGTCGCCTCACTTAGGAATTCTTCCGCGAGCTGAGCATTGGTACAAGTAAAAAGGTCAAATAAATAAACGCCAACATTGGAATAATTATTTCTCGGGAAGAATATTTCATGGATTTCAAAGCAAATTGAGATCCACTGACTTTTCGATAACTTGAGTCGGAAACTTTGCAGGGAGTTTGATTTTGTTGGAGGAGGGACTTCTTTTCGAGACTTGAAATACTTTATCGAGAAGTTGTTTTGGTCGAATGGAGTTTACGCGAGGAACTGAAATGAGGTGAGGCTCAATCCCCGTTCAAATGTGCGTTTGAAACCGAAGAACATTGCCAGAAATATTGGATTTGGTTAAGGATTGAGTTTGTGTATTTAAAACTGCGTTGGTCGCCGACGAACTTAGTGGAAGTTGGAAGCAAACTCACCCAGCCGCCATTTTGGGTCCAGGAATAAAAAAACGCAACAACAAATGGTGAAAACGGTCCACAACGGATAACCACTGGATAATAATGGATTTATCATCCTCCGGTCTGCATGACAGGTAAGTCGTTCACTTCAGTTAACCCTTATTATCTCTTCTAGTTTAATTTGATCACCGAAAAGGGTGGTGGGTCATTGGAGTGAGGGATAGGTCAAACCCCATCTCCCGTCACTCAAAATGCGGATAACTTAACCAATTATCCAAAACTAATCTCCTGTCATTCACTGAGCCACTATTTTGAGTCTGTAGATTTATTCCAGACGGATTTCGATGCCTAAAACCAGCAGATTGGCCAAAAATTAGGCCTAAAGGTAACAGAAGATTTCGAGTCACTCCCCAAACCAAACTTCAAAAACTAAGTTTGTTTGGTTGAAACTTTTAGTAATTAAGCGGGAATTAATGATAATTTCAACTAAGAAATGTGTAAAATCTTTTTAAATAAATCTCATTCATAATTTTTGAAAACCAGCAACGTAGACTTGAATGAAGTTGAATGTTTTGATTGCGGAGAGGTCGAGTTGAATGTTTGAATAACAATTAAGTTTGGTGTTTTGAAGTTATATATCACGTTAATTTCGAAATTTCATGCATTAATTAAATTAAAAATGTGTTAATCTGTATATCGTAATTAATTATAAAGTCCCAAAGTAAGATTTTACATGTTTTATTTAATAATTACTATTATTGTAATTAGTAATTCAACTAATTAATCATTGTTGATTTGAATTAAGAAACTTCTAACTTAGTCATACATTACTTTTAAAACTACAAAAGATAAATATGGAGAAAGTTAATTTTTTTTATTAGTAGACTATTGCTCGATGTAATGGATTGGTTTGATGAATTTTCGAAGTAAAATTAATAAAGCCAATTATTTATGATATATTTTTAATTTAACTACATAATCATTATAAAGAATTTAGTCTTATATAATATATTATAACTTAATGTCTTGCGCAAAAAAAAAAAGATTCAATTTTATTTAAGTGAAATTAACAATTATTATTTTAAAATGTTCAGTAATACAAGTATTCATTTGTTATTTACAAATTTCTTAATGAAAATTGAGAATATCTTAAAACTAAGGCAGAATTATTTGTTTAAAATCGAAAATTATTAAAACCAAATGGCATTTAATCTTTTTTTTTTTTTTTTTTGAAATTAATTATTTTGATTTGTAATTACATGGAATATGATTTATTGCTTTCACCAATGTAATTTTAACAAAATCCCTTAAAAAAAATAATGATTTTTTTTTTATTTTTATTAATAAGTTCAAATATGTTTTGTTTAATAAATTTATAAATTACTAAAATGTCACTAATAAAGTGCAAAAAAAAACAATCAAAACCTCTGAATTTCTTAAGAGGAATTGTTCAGAAAATGTAAATGTCGATATATGCAAGGTTATCTGTTAGATTAAGTAATTGGATGGAAAAGTTTAATTCTGTATTTTTAAGAGAAATTTTCATTACTTCTCAAATCATGAAGAATGTGAACAAGATTTAACTGAATCACATTTTTTATTATCTGATTATCAGAATGTCTAAATAATAACAGTGAAATAAATGTAATTGGATTGAATTTCAATTATTGAAAGTAATTTTTTTCGTTGACATTTTTTTTTTTTTAATGTAAGTTGTACAGTTTAGTTTCTTCAACTTTGTATCTTGATACAAACATTGTTGTCAAGCGAGCATTTCGTAATAAGCATTTTTTTTTTCCTGGATATGCTAAAATCGAATATTTGAAACACATTAGATAATCGACTAGCAGTTCTGAACTAATCGACCAGTTTTAGAATACTGCAGTATTGAATAAGGAAATTTATAAATCAAATTATTAGTTAATAAGGAATCGTAAATATAGCGAAGATATTTTCACGTTTTACTATTTCCTAAGATTGATAGATTTTTTTTTTTTTTTTAACTTCTAATATTGAATGAAGAATATATGAATCCTTTTATTTCACTGTATTACAAAGAGAAGTGATGTTTGTGTGTGAATTGCTGAGATACAGGGGATATCAAAAATACTAACGGATTATATATTTATTTATCAGTATTACAGTTACTTTTGTTGCACATACGTTTGTTGCACATACATATATATATATAAAAACATTTTTATTTTTACTTGATTCAATACAGATGATCGTTCAGTTAATAAGATATTTATTTATATGTATAGTTGTAACAAAAGTAACAGCAATAAATGCCTTGGGTTTATAATTTTTAGTCGGTTTCTTACTAATTGGTAATCATCAATTGGGAGCAGACTTTTTATGACATTATTGAGACAATTTATTACAATTGTGATTTTTTTTTTAAATGTTTAATTGTTTTTAAATTACAAAGTGTGATAAAAGTATCACTTAAAAAAAAAAAAACCACACACAAACAATGAATCTTATCACATCCTATTACCCAAATCACGAAATCTGAAAATTTACTGTCAGACGTATCAGTAGATTATAAATTGATATTAGCAGTATATCATGTTGTAAATCTACAAACGATGTTATTTTGCGTTGTTGTTGTGGAGTTGATTTAATTTAGAAAATTATAATAAGCTCTTTATTGGATGTATAATAATAATGTGAAAGCAGTCCTCATTCGAAGTATTTCTGTATTGAAGAAAAACCATCAGATTGCTACTGTTCTAGAAGCATCCAAATATAATGTATAAATAAACATATATTATATAAGGGTCTTAGAGTTGAGTAGTTGATAATTAAAGGGTTCTGTATCACTAGTAATGGTCTTATTGCTATTTCACGTACTTTGTAATGTACTATAAAGAATTTCATGTGTCTTACGATGCACTGATGCGTTTGGGTGAAGATCTATCAGGGCTTTACTGTTGCAATAGAAACAGTCCTATCGTTTGCTCTTGTACTATTTTAAAACTTAGACTTATTTCCTTCTCTCTCTTTCAGCTAATTAATTTTCTTTTCTTAATAGTTATTTACAAAAACTCGATAGTGTTAGTCCTATCTGCCTTGTAAAATGGGAAAACCTATTACAATGCAATAAAACGGATCGAGAGATAGTGGTTCGATGAAAAACTATGAGGCAACTCAGTTTGAATCAAAGTTATTCTGTGGGCCAGAAGTAGACTTAATACTAATTGCCATTAATAGTCAAACCTTGTACTGAATTACAGCTTCGTTAAGAAACTGTGATGATCTTTGTAATGAACGTGTATCGTACAAATAGTTCAGGAGAAGTGTTGTTGCCCGACGAATCCTGATGCACAGTCCGAAAAGCTTAACTTATAATCTCATACAAGAATGGAGGCGTATGAGTCAGTAATCTATCATTTCCCAATCCTCTCTGTCGAGACCAGTCTTTGCATCTCACTTTTTGTCCGATGTGGTGTAGGCTTACTTTCCAACTTCATCTGATTCAAAAATCGTCTCTGTACTTGATCATATGTGGTTTACAGTTTCACCGAACTGTCATCTGGCCATCTTCGTCTCCTGATCTCAAACTGAGTGTTCTGTCGATATCACGCTTTAAATATCTGGCCTCTTATCTGACTTGGAACTCCGAATAAGATTTAGATGTTGTTTCTTCCTTTTGCCTATTAGATATTAATTACTCCTTTGCTTTTCTCAAAGACAAGCACACCGAAGAAATACGATGACCAATTTCAAACTTAGTCCATAATCTTTGAGTTTCAATGGTTAATTCTCTACATTCAAAGTCTGATCTTAAAGATCTTATTTCATTTAAATCTCTTTTATTATCTCTCTTTAATGCATCTAATTTATACTATTGATGTTAAACTATAAGTTGATCGAAGGCTTGTTTTAATTATTTTAAAAGCGAATTTTTATTTATTGTTTAATATTTAGAGCCGCCATTTGCATGACCATGGTTTTGCACAATTAGTCAACAACAATTTTTTTTACACGAAATCTGGATAGCTTATTTACATCACTGTTTGTTGTTAATAAGCTTTCTAGATATAAAGATAGAGGGAAGTATTTAAATATTTTTCCTCTAACTTTGATCTTGAAAAGCTACTTATCCTAGTAGTTGCAGTTTTAAAGGCAGATTTAGATTACTAAAAGGAGAACAGTTCCTTCTTTTTTTATAATATATTTGACGTAAAGATATGACAAATTCATGTCAAAACGCAACAATGACAATAACTCAGTCTATATATATCTTGGTTGGCTAAAACTTAGTGATAGATACAAGTTAATTTCCCAATAGCTTTTCACAAAGTAGTTTCCAAAATCAATAAATACCTACATTATATAAAAAAATATATTTGATTATTTACTATCTATCGGAACGAATACTTGCACGCTAATTACAACTGTTTTTTTTTTTTGGTTGGTTTTTTAACAGTAATTAACTTCCACTCTATCCATTTATTAACCTAATATCTCACGGCAAGCGATGAAAAGGTCACAGCCTCCGCTTGCGGATGATTGACAGCAATTGGCAGTAATTATCGTCTATTTCGTAAACACTACGAGAACAGTTGGATTGAGAACAGCGTCGTTCGTAGGATTAGTGGATTCCTTTATTGAACCAATCGTCCTAAGGTCTACCTTTGATTCAAACCAACCACACCTTGGCTCCGTAAAAGACAACGCCTCTGCGATGGCCTGCCCTTGAGAAAAAAAGGACAAGACGAAGAAGAAGGAGGGAGATTTTCACTTTAATTCGTCATTTCCCTCCTTGGAAACTGCCTCTACAATTTTTTACATTGGTTTTAACGGATATATTTATATTTTAATGCTTTTTTTTTTACTTACAAAAAAAAGTACAAAATGAGATAATGGCACTGTTAAATACAGACACTGCTTTTATTTATTTATTTATTTATTTATTTATTTATTTATTTATTGAGGCAGTAGCAAGTTATTACTCGTTAAAAATAATGTTAATGGTAGCATTTAATAATAATTTTAGACAAATATTGATGGAATCAAGAATCAATTTTTCTAGAATGGTATATTGCACGGGGCACCGAATTACATGAATCAGTTTCTTTTCTTCCCACTTCAGTTTGCCTGCTTCAACAATGTGGATTCTGATTAGGTTAGCGGCATCGACTGGGTGACAGACGAACCTAAGAAATTACGCTACTTAGATTACTTACGGTATCTACGAAGTGAATCTTTTTTTTCATTGTTAACAAATTGAGTGTTCGTTATGGAAACCAAATGCTTTATATCTGATAAGTAGGTTTTCTAATGTAGCAAATGAAAAAAAAAAAAAAAAAAAAAACAGCTAGCCAATTTAAATGAACAGCATTTTCAGATACTTTTTTTTTTTTTTGGAATCTGTAACCTGTATTTGTAGTTAAATGAAATATCTTCATTTTAAAGCAATATTTTTTTTTTTTTTCTGTGGCTGTAGTTTAGGTTTTTCCATGTATGATTTTTGGGTTTACAAAACAAAGCCAGCTTCTATTATTAATATGTTTGTGGAGGTTCTCCATGGCTGATTCTTTTATTTCTGGGAAAAAAAAAAGGGAAGTAAATGCATGTGACAATATTAAAAAAAAAAAATGGCTTTATATTGGTATATTGAACTACTTTAGTGGCACAGTTCGAATATATTGTGGTTTCTTACTTCTTTCAAGCAAATTAATTACTTTCATAATTTAATTCCAGTAATCGATGGTAAAAACCATTACATTCGAGGACGAAATTAAACATGAAGCTCTAAAGAAGTTAAAACCTGTTATCATTAAAAGTACGAAGCCCATGCATCTGCTTAAACATTGTTTATATGCGATAAAAATAAAAACTAAATACAATAAAAATGACCGGTTTCCGTCCCGACAGGAACCTTTATCAAGCATACTTGGTCTGGTGAGATCGGGCTGATGAGTTCCAAGTAGGAAGAAACAGCCGTTCCCGATAATCGAACCAGAAAGGCAATTTGGTTAAATTTGTGCTGAATTTCATTTCTTGTTTTATTTAATTTCAATTATTTTACAGCACGTTAAACTCCTTTGACTTATGTTACTTTATATTAAATTAACCTACAATCCTATCAGTTATTAGGAAGAGGTTTTTGGTTGTGGTAATTAGCACAACATTTATTGTTGATGTTTTTTGTTCTGCGGGGGTCACTGCCATGGGTGACGGTGGCCTCCATGTATGATCTTGCCTTTCTGGGTCTTTTATCGGGGAAGGCGGAGATCGGGCTGATGAGTCCCAAGTAGGACGAAACGGTCGTTTCCGATTCCTTCCCGATAGGCATTTTTGTTCGTCTTCTCGCGCTACTTTCTCGATAAGGAACCATTTGCGAAAGATTACAAATAAAAAAGTTAGTTCATCGCTAATCCTCGTACTTGCATATCAAGTTCCAAGAAGATCTATTCAGTAGTTCCAAAGATAATCGGGGAGTACATCTACAGGTTGACCTTAATGAGATTCATTCTTCAATTAGAAACTATACATCAAATATTATTTCAAGCACTCTTTGTCAAAATAAAATATAGAAAATTCTTTTGTTAGCCTCCGATAGCCTCATATTTATTTTTAATGGTGTATTTTTGCTTTTAGTAATTTTTGGAGGTACCATACTCCTTTCGACTAAGAATCTACTTACCTCCGTATTGAGACCTTTTTCTTTTACTGGTGACTATTCCCAGCTGATGATCGTTTAAGAGCGTATTTCACTCAGTAAAACACTGGGCCCCAATCTTTTAATCCATCAGCTCTTTTCTGCATTTCTTTAGCGGACACTTTTGAGATAGAAGTGACATGAATGACGTTAATTTAAAATATTGATATGAAAACAAAAAAATATATGAATACCTCAGAAATAGATAAATAAAAAGTACTCAGCAATTGATCAAGTTACTTTGTGTAATAGTCGTTAGTTTACAGACCATTGCAACAATTGGAAATCAGTAATTGGCTTAATTGGCGCTTGCAACAACATATTGTTACCTACCTATCATAAAACAGGTTTTTGTTGTATAATACATTTCTTATTCTTGGAAATGGGTTAAAATTTAACCTTTTACATCATACGACTAACAATTTGAAAAGAAAAAAAGTAAAACAATAAAAGAACTGTAAATCTTTAAAACATCGTCAAAGTTATTTCCATCTTAGAACAAAACTTATTTGAATGATGATGTTAAAAATAAAAATTTATTAATTTCATTTTTAAAAAGCAGACGAAAGTATTAGTCTTAAGTCTATTTGAGAATTTTTATACTGTTTCTTGATAAAGTTTAATATATACCGTATTTATCGGTATCCTAATTTCAAGAAGGAATTTTCAGTAAATAAATATATTTATAGCTCTTACAAATAGTATACGCGTATAATACGCAGGTAAAAATTTCAGCCCTGAATTTTAGGGAAAAAAGTGCGTGTTATACACCGATAAATACGGTATGTATATATTTTCTTGAATGATCATGACAACAACGCCATTTTGTATTCATGTATTCCTTCGTTTTGGGCTCAGTGGCAATTAGCTTTATTGTCTCTCTGGGGATCTGGTTTGCTGTTTGGCTTTTTAATTGTTGCATTTAGAGGTTATTATGTACGGTAGTTCTGCATCCAATCTTAAATTGCTCTACTGAAAAACGGCTTCCGTATTGCGAGGTAACGACGACCTCCCATCGAAGATTTCTATTATTGAAATTTAAAAATATTTTATCTAACTTTTATATTTAAAAAAAAAAAAAAATTCCTGGTGTGACTTTGCCAAGAGATTTATGCGCTTATAAAAAGGGTGAGAACCAAATTAATGAATTGCTTTGGTTTTATTAGAATTTTATATAATATTAATAATGACATTAACTGCATATAATAATCTACTGTCGTTTGTGGATTCTTTGGCAATATTTAAATTTACAATCTTATTTAGCAACTTAAAGAATAATTAAGTGGATTTTCAAAATATTTATCATCTTAAACATCTTTACTAACGATATTTCGAAAATATTAGCTATTTTCT
>JAFIDM010001028.1:27954482-27990866 GCA_023159025.1 Thereuonema tuberculata | reverse complement strand
TTTAATGAAGATTTAATTATGCAATGTCTTTATTAATTATTTTAAACAGCTAAATACGTAAATTGCACATTAAATCAACTACACAAGTTTCTACATAGTGCAATAATATTAGGATCGTTAAACCGAAGCGGAGCGGCGATAGACCTTGTTACTTATCGATGATAATTCTTGATCAGCTTCCAATTCTTTGTTTTTTTTTAAGATGTTTATCTCTACTTACGACTGTTATGTTGTTAAAAAAATTATGTATAAAAAAAAAAATCACTGAAATCGGTGAAATTGTTTCAGAGTCATAATTGGATATTCGATTAAGACATACATCATAACTGCTCCTATGAAAGGTTTAAGAAATTTTTCGCGCATTATCTCAAGAAAACACCAATTCTTGTACATAAACTTTTATTAAAACATTCGCAGTAATGATCCCTATTATGTTCTCATAATTGAGTTTTTCCCCGACAATTTGCCATAGTGATCGATTCTAAGGCGCTCCGTTTCAAAGACAGACTATTATTAATTCTTATTTTATAATTACCCATTATGTTAATAGAAAAAGACATCTTCAGAGGTTATTGCCTCTACCCCAAAATTGTTATAAAGATGTTCTGACAAAAATGGACTTTTCTGCTCGTAAATCAATGCAGCCTGGCACCGTGTTTTTCCTCATCAGAGTTTATCTTCATTTATTAAGGAATCTTAACAGCCACTCAGCCTGGAATCAGGATTAATTGCGAAGCCATTAAATACTTAAGTCAGTCAAACCGTAATTATAATTTAGTAACTGGTGGTTGGATTTCTAACAACGGATTTCTTTTTTTGCGTAAATCTCGCTTTATTCTCGATTTGAAATAGGCTTATTATGATTATGCAAAATTTCATTCTTTTGTTAATACTTTCTGTAACAAATAAATACTTAAAAAATAAAAACCAAAGAGAAGATCTAAATATCTTCTTTTTTCTTTTTTTTTTAAAAAAAAATAAAACTTAAAGACAGCTGTTTTGCAATTATTTTTTATTGTAGAAAGGAATAATCTCCCATGGATTGTTAAATACAGAGGCGGAAAACATATTAAATAACATCGTAATCATTAGGCTCTTCTGTAATTAGGAGGAGTGCAGAACTAGCGGGAGAAATTGTTAATCACCTCGAGGTGTGTGTAATTATTACGTTTACTATGAAACTACGGTTCCTAGTCCACTATTGATAGCATTGATCTGTGGTGTTTCATCAAATCATATCATTAAAGCCTTTAAACAGGTGCTCGAATATTTATTGTGAAGCATATGCCTTAAAAACCGAAAATAAAATAACTTAACGATATTATAAATTTTATTCATCGATATTAAAATTAACTACATTTATAAATAATTATAGTAAAATTAATTAGTTGAGTCATTTGGTCTCTTCTGCCTCCAGTTTCTTAGTTAATGAAAGATTTCTTAAAAGATTGTTACTTCTGTTTATTTCCCCATTGTATATATGACGCGGTAATAATAAAAAATCCCTGAAATTTGAATGGTGTGTATTTAAAAATTTACTTATCTTTTTGAAATCTTAATTTTAAACTTAAGAGGACATAATATAATCGAGATTATGAACCAAGGGAGTAAAAAGCATTTTGTTTCAGGGAGGGCCAAATTAGGGAGCCAAGCTTCCAAGGAAAACAAAAGTATGGGGGAGTTTAATATGGGTAAATTTAAAAGGGAAAAAAAAAAGGAAATAATGAGAATACACAATTTCCATAACGCCTTGTTTTATCGTCAACGGAAATCTGGTGTAACTGCTTCGTCCTTGATAGCTTTTCGGATTCATCAGCCAGATTTAGCCGTATTGACATCAAGTGAAAGGCTGTCATATCTTAGAAATTGACCAGCAATATATGTAAATCTGGCTGATGAAGACGAAACAGCTGTCCCAGATTCCCGTTGACTGTAGATCAAGGCGTGATCAGGAAAAATTGTGCAATAAAAAAGCAGTCTTCAAAATCCCCCCCCCCCCCCGACTTCCCGTGATGAATTGATCTTTCCAGATCATTGCTATCAATAGTGGAATAGAAATCATAGCTTGATAGTAAACGTAATAATTATACAAACCCCGAGGTGATTAACCTCTACTGACCATCCAACCAAAAAAAATAATCGAAAGAAATAAGGCCTGCTCTAACATTTGGTGGGATGGCGGGACAGGTTCTTTGTCATGTACATGTATACCTACGTTGTTAAACATTTTTCACCTGAAAAGCAAAAGTGGTAAAGATGATGAAAAAAAAAAAGAAATTCTTGAATTAGAAGTTCTTACGTGTTCTCTACTGTTGACGCATTGACGGTAACATTTTTGTAATGTTGAATAGAGAATTAAATAAAAGAATGGAACTTTTATAATTGATATCCAGTAATGCATTTTGACTAACTGTATGTCAACAAAAAAATAAAAGAAAATATTATAAAACATAAAATAATCATAATATATACAATATATGTATTATATATAAGGTTATCATATTATCGTTAACAAAATTTTCCTGTTGAGATTTTTGTTGTTATCAGCGATATTCAGGATCTCCAATAACTGACTCGAGTAACAATCGCTGTACATATTTGGGGCGGCCATTTTCTATTCAGGAGGAATTTCTGTTGATCTTATAGCGCGCACCAGTTCCTTGATCCCTCTACAACATCCCCAAATTTCAACTTGTAGATCAGTCGGAAGTTCAGCATTGACAGACATTCATTATTGCCCTTTCCCAAATCTTTTGCCCACCCACTCCTTTTTTTATTTCCTCCTTGGTTTCTTAAATTAAGCTATTATTTTAACATTCCGAAATTAAATTACATTGGTCGTCGGGAAATGAAAGGAATCGTCTGGATTGATTTAATATTACTTTTTTAAACACTATTTTTTTAGGCTTCTGAAAGACGCCTTAAATTTCCGGTTTGTCTGGCTGTGGGACACATATCCCACAATGCTTCACAACGGCTTCTGTTTGATCAGTTGTAGGTGGCCTGTGTTGAATGTTTTAGGTGGCCTGTTGGCTCAGTTGGTTAGAGCGTCGTGCTAATAAGGCAGAGGTCGTGGGTTCGATCCCCTCATCAATTTAATAATGATTTTTTTTTTTTCTTTTTTAATTATTATTAGGAATTCGGTCAAGGTTTGAGTTAAGAATGACGATTATTCCATATAAATAGGGGTGGGTAAGATAGCCTGGGGTCGCAAACAGACTCGCGCGAGGATTTTCTAGACCACCCTGGCGCAGACTATTCTAAAGTAAAGGTGACTCAGAAGCCGTTGCGAAGCATTGTGATTGGTTTATTAATCGCTATCCTATCTTGTTATATTATTATTTTGGATAAAGCAAGTGTTAATATCATAACAGCAATAACAGTAGAGACTTTAAATTTGGAATTTTTTGCAAAACTATAAGTGTATATTCTTATTACAAAAAGCACGTTACTGAATTGAAGCATTTGCAGTATAAAACTTTAACATCAAGTTTAAATTTTTCCGAGTGTAAATTTTATATTAAAAATACATGGACATTAAGTTTTACTTTTATATAAATTAAATTTGCATTCTTACTGTTAATTTAATGAAATAAAAAAAAATCACAAATCGTAAAGTTACATAGAAGTTCTTGAAACGTGTAGCCCATAATCTTCCTTTTCATTTATGTATTTATCGATTTATTTATTTATTTATTTATTTATGTTATTTAAATATAGAAGTTACTATCGTCAAAGCAAGTTCAAGAAGATTCATATAGCGGTTCAAAAGTTCTTTAAAAAGAACAAAACACAGGTTCAGCCATTCTAAGAATATCGTTTGTAAGTAATGGATTATTTAAGATAAATCTCGTGATATATTGTTGTATTAGTAGTCAAAACAAGCGATAGAAAAGGTGCGGTTTAATTATTCCCTATCACATGTCATGCACTGCTCCCTGCAGGCCGTTATTACGTCTATAATTTTGCCATTGACTGTTCACTGTTGTCAATTGATTGAATTTCTATACGTAAACCCTCCAAAGTTTGTCATTTTTCGTTTTAAAGAAGAATTGAAGTTATATTTTCTGCATTATCGTTTTATTTATTTTTTTTTAAAAAAAGTCATTCCATTGTCAGTTAAATTGACAGAGGATTTATTGGTTTTTGTAATTGCTGTCATATTTACTTCCTCCAGTGATCCATATCGACAAATGAAATTCTCTCCAACGCCGCGGAAGAAAAAAAACAAACCGGTGGTTGCTTTTCGGAGTTATTAGAAAGGGCATTTTAGAGGCGTCCGCGGCTTCTTAATTGGCCCTTTTCTTGAGCGGGCGTGGGTGCAGTAGGACGCTCTGTGTTGTCGCCAGCCGGTGGAGGACCCTGGCGTTCAATGCGGACATTCTCCTTTCCTTCGAACACGCAGTGTTGTTGTGTTGTCTCAGGCTCCGTCTCTTGTCTTTTGTATCGTGTGTTTTTTTGAGGCGATCCGTCGTCCGATTGTCACCACGGTGCTGCCGGAGATGAAGCGGATCCAGGCCGTCAACGTGAAGAACAGATGGCGGTTCACCTGACGTGAGTTGCTCTCGCTGCCTTTGAATTTTGAAATTTACCTTTGCATGGCAGTTCGCTCCAGCCTGATAGGCCTATTCCGGTCTTTCTTATCTTCTTTCTTTGCTTTCCGTTTTAATCCCTTTAGTAAGAGACAGTGAATTTACTGTCGGAGGATTATCGGGATAAATCTTAATTCCAAATTCCATTATCTCTAACAAAACACTAACAGAAAATTTTAACTATCAAAGAATGGGATTAACAATTGGGGGCTCGTTTTTAAGAAAAATTCAGTAAAAGAATAAAAAAAATAAAATTGACGTTTTGTCATTTTATTTTTACAGTAATTTTTATTCAACTTTTTTTTACTTTTTCGTGAGAAAACAATTTATACTTAATATTAAAACTGAAGATACATCAGGTAATCTTTCAAATTATTTCTTTAATTCTAATAAAAAAGGATGAATTGATTGGACTCGTAATTAAACAGAACAGTATTATTTGATTTATTTCTGTTAGTTTCAAAGAAGGCATACATCTTGATTTTAAGATGGAATCAACAAAAGCTCTACCTTCTTTATAAACGTCTACTTTCTTTAAAAACACGTGACGTCTTTTCTTTGATTTTTTTTTTTAAAGTTTGAAAAAATTCCGTTTGTGTAAATTCTTAATATCAGCTGAACATAACGTATCTTCAAATTTTCCATTCACTGAAAGTTGATTAAACCCGCAATACATTTCGTTATCTCAACCTAATTAATTGTAATCAATCAAAGCACGCGCAAGTTGATTATGAAATATAAAAAGAATTACGATGCATTGTTAGATTTAACATGGATTTCATTATTTTTGGTCAGAGTTGATTATTTCGCTTTTAATGCTTTTGTGTGTGTCTGTGTATGGTATTTTTTGTGTTTTTGATCATTTAGAAAAGGCATTTAAAAGAAAACAATATGAATATTCAGGGGAAACATAGAAAAATTGACATTATACTTTGATATTATTTAAGATTTATGTATGCTACAACTTCATTTCCGTACGAAATATTTGTTTATTTTGAAATTGTCTTGCTAATGAATACATTTACATACGAAAATTTAACTACAAACTATTTGCCATTTATGTAAGTATCATAAATAAAATAAAATAAAATACAAACGCATGTTTCATATCTAAACTCATCTCTTGAAAAAGAAAGTTGGAACGTAACTCGATGTATACATTTTTTTTTTTTTTTCCAGATTAATCTATTATGTGAGTATATGTACGCAACATGTGTTTGTATTTTATTTTCTTTAACTAAATCTGTTCACGGAACTGCGTGTTTTACATATTTTACGTTTTACAAGAAAATAACGACATCCCTAGCAGTTACGTGAGGGAACATTGTTTTTAGCGGAAATTTACTCGATATACAATGAAAATCCTCACTGCTTTCTTTGACCATGAAATCACTTTTTGTTTTTTCGATGACAGAAGATACCCAAATACCTCGTATATCCAGAAGACTAACCTTTGATGTTATCTTAATATTTTCCGCACAACTCTGACGTCATAATTTTGTTCCGTAGTCAGTGGACGAAGCAAAACGAGATGGGTATTTGGGTGATGCTATTTGCTGCCACCCTAGCTGTACAGCTACAAAGATGTATATAAAATGGTAATTATGATCTATTTGATTTACAGTCCAACCCCTCTCTGTGATAGTTCGCTTTTCGACCACAAAATTATTCCCTGATTTTGCGACAATACTAACTTTTCGTTCCTTGACGCCAATGCTTCGGCGTCCAGATGGCGTCAAGCCCAACGCGCTCTTTCCACGGATGGACGGAATCTGCGGATTTCAATGGGAATGTATGACGTCAGGCGAGAAGAACATCACTAAGCGGTAGCGAACGCATTATCTGACGTAACAAACTACTCCGGTTATCCGTCCATTTCGTCTATCCGTAGGATAAGAGAGATAAGCTTGTCAGTTAGTTTACAAATACGATACGCTCTGCATCTATGTTTATAACTTTCATTTTTTTCTTTTTTCTGATTATTCTTTTTTCAAAATAAATGGAGGGTCGTAATTAGGCTATGTTACAATATAGCGAAATTACTTGCAGATAGTGCTAATTTTTTGATATAAACTTTATTTATAACATAGGCCGCGCGGTTGGCGTTGTCGCTAAGACACTGGCCTCTCACCTCTGAATACCGAGGTTCGGTTCAGGGTTTCGTGATAGTGGACGATACACGCTGGGCAGGTTTTCTCGGGGTTCTCCCGTTTTTCTTGCACTTCTCCCACCATTTTTTTCTCAGTCTTTCTGTCCGTCTGTCCTTATTTCCGTGGGATAGCACAGTAGATTAACACTATTTTGTTGTATTTATTCCAAAGAATATTTTAATTTTTCGCTTGAAGAAGGGATGACGATACAATTTCGTCCCGAAAATTCGCGTAGTATTTGAATTAAACAATTTTAAATACTAAGATATGGAGTGTAGGGAGTTTTAGTTTAAAGTAGTAATATGAAAAGGAAGGAATTGATAGAAGAATATAATAGATTAACGGTCGCGGTAATCGGCTTCCCTGCCACCAACACTCACCACACCACACCACATTACATTACATTATTTATAACATTATGCTTTATTTAAATTAGTTACGCATTGTATGTAGGGATCTATTTTTTTGGTAACAACGATATCCGCGAAATGTTATGTAAAAGGTGTATTTATGTTTATCTTATTTATGTTTATCTTGGTGTAACTTACATAAATATGTAACTATAAAGGTTTTTTTTTTTTTTAAGCGCGAAATATCCCGAAATGGACTAATTAGCGCAAAATAAGAACGAAATAATCGTTAAATCATCGAAACAAGTTCCTCATTCATTTGTTTGCGGCTTTAGTTGATTGAAATGTTTGATTAGTGCACGAGGAAGCAGTAGTCAAGCGGCATGTAGGTGACTCAACTATTTTTGACTACTGTTGGCAACATTGCTTGCCTTAATTCATCCATAACCTCGTTGTTGTTGTTTGTTCATTTCTCTTTGAGCGATGTTTGTAGTTGTGGTTCGAGGCTTTCCTTCTGTTTCGTACTGGTCTTTCTTAATAGAGATGCTGAAAACTAAAGTTGTCATGATATATCCTCGATTTTGTTGACTAGTGCAGTACTTCAGTCTCGATGATTCCAACTGTAAAGTGAGATATTTTCAAGGCATTTCGAGCAATGAGAAGAAAATAATTTTATTTGAAGATGCCTTTGTGCAAGAACACTTTGTACAAACTACCTCTCTGATTTCATTTCTTGAAGGTAGTGAGTACATAGCTCCTCACAAATTTGTCCCTAAAGTTAGTTCTTCGATTGGGTAATTTGATTTACTTCATAACCTAATTCTAAGTGACAAAGAGTACTGCTACACTTGAGCCACTCTATGGCGAGAGGAGAGATCAGGAAGAGAATAATATTAAAAAATATTACAGGATTAAAAAAATGTTACCAGAAGACCCGGAGAATGTTTCCAAACCATCTCCAACTTTTCTGCCTCCCAAATTCATTGTCTTCTAAATACAGCCTAATGTGCTACTTGCAGATCTAAGTGGAGGAAACTGCAGGTAGTGCAGAAGAAGGTAGTGCGTTGTTCAGGTTTTGAGGGTTTTGGTTGAAGCACTTAGTACTTGTTTCACACAACAAATGTTGACAGTGACATATCCCAACCTAGTAACAGCACACCAAACAGATCTTAGCCCTGATGGTGCTGAAATACTCATGTGTACGTACTTTGGACATAACGTGTGAAATTCGTTTTGAATATGATATGCTAGATGTAAAGTATTCTTGCGTTTAAGCCTTAATTATATTTAGTAAACAATTCAAGTTTATACTGGATGTTAAATAGTATTTCTGTATTTACTTAATTGTAAATTAGAGATTTGTGGGAGATGTGTTTTATGTTGAAAATTAATAAACCCGAAATAATCACCGCTCTGGAGCCTTTTATGATACCGCTACAGGCCAATTTATTTCATCATAAAATAGGGTCTCATATATAATAAATAGGGGAAGCCTTTTGAGTCCAACTGTTCTTATAAGAAAGACAACACTTCGCAACAAGACCATTTTCGCCTTACGACAATGGCCTGAGCCTAATTTGTCATAAGACTGAGGTATTGCATTATACGTCCATGGCTACTCAAATATTGTTATTTAAGCTTTCCTTCTTTAGCCCTTGTCACATTTCTTATATCCGCTTCTCAATAATCCACTCTTTCGTTCTTTTCATTTATAACCAGCCCCTATATCCGACCCGTGCTTCGCTCTTTCATTCCACCCGCTGCTTCTTCTCTTAATCGACTCGGCACCATCTTTTCGATCAGTCTGTCTACAGAAGTCGTACTGTACTTTTGTATATACATTTGTAGTGTCTACACACAGTGTGTTATTTAGATTTCGCACACATTCGCAAGTGTTGTACAATGCGGTATTTTCGTTTTTCGGCGGCCAACAGGCATTTTCGTGCTAAGAAAAAAAAATGGGTTCCTCATTTCGACGACTTCCGATTTTCGGCAACGCTCTGATTACTAAGCTATTGAATAAACGATGGACGTCCCTGTCACTGTCTGGTGACTTTGTAATTGCATTATATATTTTATTTTCATAGACAGTTTAAGTGTGTCATCACAGACGACATGATCTGACGTAATAGTTCCTAGCCGGTTGCTACGGTCGATTGGATATAGCCGAGAACTACAGCAAGGATGTTGTTTAGTGAGTCTTTCTTTAGAAGAAGACAAAAATAAATAAATAATAATAAAAAATATCAGAAAGCAGTTTTAAGTGTTCAAGAAACTCTATCTTAACCTATTTAGAATTTTAGAAAAACAAAATCAAAACGAAAAAGCTGATTTTTCGTGTTTTACTGCGATAGCACATTGCATCCGATCACGAGAGCTGTTGATTTACGTTTTCAAGTCATGTAATTTTCAATAGCTAAGTTATAATTTGATATCCTTAAGAAACTCAATAAGTAGGATTGCAGAAATATAAGTAACTTTTTATTCGCCAAAATAGGCAACTTTGATAAAGCTATTGCTCTATTATCAGTGTTCTTATTATGTAACTAGTAATGGTCCTTTATAAGTTTGTATTATTTTGTATTATTCTAGGACTGTTGTTATGCAATTACGAATGACATTCACGATTCTTTGTTCTGTTAAATCACTGTATTAACGAATCTGACGTATCACTATTCTTTCTCGCGGCGCCCTAATAGAAAGAAAATATACGTTTTAAACAAAGGTCGTAGAACTCAAGGAGACGTGAAAGGTTAGATATCACCAATAGCGACAACGGAATGTTAAAAATTTAAATTAACTTTTCATTATTGCGACCCAGTTTGAAGAAGGTATGAAGGTTAACGTCATTGTTAGATATATGCAGAAATTTGAGACGGATTGTATTAGGACATTTTAATAATGAACATTTGATTGTTCTATGTCAGTGTTAACGTAATTTAATAATAAAAAAATCTCATCAATCCACTCGTCGACAGAGTTTGCAAAGAGAATCTCGAATTTCTTATGTCCTTTTGTTTCCAGAATGTTCTTTTGCTCTTTATTATCTTTTAATAATCATCAACCGGTGAATCGACGATATTCTGATTCTGCAGCTGTGAAATGTTTTATGTGAAGATCGTCTCACGTCATCGTATGGATTGCGGCCAAGAAAAATGTAATTTGTAATGTGCCTGCAGACATTCCGTCTTGTAATTTAACGTGTGCGCGGCTCCTTTTTCAGTAATCACATTACAATAATCCAATTCACCCTCTTGTTGTTTCCCTGTTGCTGTAGCTCGCTTTCTGACAGTTTGTCGAAATGAAGTGTACAAGCGGTAAGGAAATTAATGCTGATTGAGTTGTCTTACGGGGGTGGGCAATTAATAATATTCTCCCACTTGAAGTCGTGTGCACCGCCATAGGTTTTACTTTATATTAATTACGCTGTGAAAAGTTTTAAAGGACAATTTTCATTGTAGCTGTTAAGATACGTCTTACTGTAATCTTATAAATATTTTAGGAAGTGCTTGTTTTTATATTTTGAAAGAAAATAGTTCTGTATGAAACTCCCCGTCACCCAAGGGAAGATTGTAGGTTAGGAGCGAAAAGAACGGGATTTATAGTTCTCTTGAGGATTTTTCGCTACGCTTTATACTGAAATTAGGATAAATTGAAGTCGCCTACTGGGTCTCAATAAATTCAGCGGCATTCATTGTTTTGAGGCAACAAATCAGTTTTCCGTTGATGTTGAGATGGTTTGTCCGGATTTATTTGATGTCCCGATTTACTCTGACAAAATCTGCTGTTTTTTACTGTAGTTCCGCGGCTCTGAAACTGTGATCCGCGATTCCCAACAGATAATCGCAGATAAATTACTTACATTCAGTAAACAAGAAAAGTTTGAAAGTGGTATTCGCGACTAAAAGGCGTTTCACATGAATCCGAAAATCGGATGGTCGGATCCTCGAATCGGACGTGTTCTCATTCACATGGCCACGAAACGTCGTCTATACGAACGATTTGAATGTTACATGTCGTATAGATGACGTCGGAGAGAGTTTCGTGGCCATGTGAAAGAGAATACGTCCGATTCGTGGATCCGACTGTCCGATTTTCGGATCCATGTGAAACGCCCTTAAGAAATGACTTAGCAGTTCGCTAAGTCTTAAATATCTTGGAAGTGTAAAATATTGTCAGTAAATTAGATGTAGGCCTAAGCTTAGGTAACATTTAGCTTTTACCTGCAATTTTTCTTTTAATTTCTCTCAATAATTATGGTTGAGTTTCATTTCATCTTTCTGTTTATTAAGTCATTATTTAATGTTCGATTCACCAATGAAAGGCCTTTGCTGACGTAATCCATATGGATTGATGTTTTCAGGATGTAACAGTGACATCTATTGTTAAAATTATATATATTATATTTATTTACTTTTAAACGTAATGAAAACCTTCTGGTTTTTTTTTATTTTTTGTATAGTTATAAGCCTATTTTTATATTATTGTTATTATTTAATGATTTTATAATTTTGTATTATAAAATGCAATACTTGGCTTGGCTGTGTAATTTCTTCCCTCGCGCACTGATAGTAACTTGCTGTTGCAAAAGACGCCATTTCTATGTTTGACGTCCTGGCGAACATAAGTGATCATTTATCGCCATCTAAGGAGGTCTTTCTCTGTTAAAAGCGAGAATAATTGTAAACATAATATTGATATTTTATATTCATCATACATGAATTAGTAATAAAATGTAGTATTATCTGGATACAGAAATTTGAGACAGGCTTGACTTAATAGACGCTTATTCGCCTATAAGAGTTACTTTTAAAAAGGTGATTCTGCAAGGAATAAATCGAGGAAGTCATATTTATATTTATAGAATTGCTGATCCGCTTCACTTCCCTTCAATAGAATAAGAATTCAGTATAAGAATACTCACAAGCATCAGGCGTCTTTCCCACGGCTAGGCTAAGCATTAATGTACTTCGTACAACACAACGAAAGAAAATTGATCAAGTGTAGTTAACTACAGGAAGTACCAAGAACTATCACTTATGTAATATATTAGTATAATATATTTTATTTATTTACATTAATATTTTATATTTGTAAGTTGCCGATTGAGGTGAC
This sequence comes from Thereuonema tuberculata, assembly GCA_023159025.1. Lineage (NCBI taxonomy): Eukaryota > Metazoa > Arthropoda > Chilopoda > Scutigeromorpha > Scutigeridae > Thereuonema > Thereuonema tuberculata. The sequence continues at coordinate 27,978,659 of JAFIDM010001028.1, read as the reverse complement.
TGTGCAGGATGGCTGATTTTTTTTTTTTTATTATTTATTTGATTTTTCAAATAATTAAATCCGCATCATTTAGTTTAAATTGTCTAAAGGCAATAACCTCTCTACTACCCTGCGGAAAATATAGGCTAGCTTCGAACCCGGTTAACAATTTCCAAGGGGGTGAAATTAGTGCTACATGTTACCTGATGGCGACAATGGGAACTACACCAATATTGTTCTACAACAATTGGGGAGAGTTTGATATGAAAGGGTTGTGGAGAAGGGGAGAACCAAGACTTTCTCCGGGCAACGCCGATACTTTAAGCTAGTAACTTCTGAATAACTTATATTTATTAAATTAGAAAACTCCATCTACGGATAAATTTCATTTTATTAAAGGTGATATTTCGCGGAGAATACCATCTTCCCGCTTTTTCAAACCGTTTAATTAATTTATCCGTAGATGGAGTTTTCTAATTTAATTTAATAGGAGTACAAGATAGAATATGAAGTACAATTATATTTATTAATTAATATTAATTAATAATTAATTTATTAACAATAATTGTCACTCTTATTGAAAAGTTATCACTTTACAATCACGCGTAGCTAATAAAGAAAAGAATAAAAAAAAAAAATACCAATAAAACACGAGAAAAAAATATTGAATATTTGATGTGAATTCGAAATGGAGATTACAAAATTGAATTGGAAATTGAAGTGAATATATGATATCACAATACCAGTCCATTTGCTGCTTAATTGATGATAATTTGAAATGAATCAGTTTGTAACAAAGACTCTATTGTTTCCGTTCAAGTTGGAACATGTTCCATATTTCTGCTCCAAACTTATTTAAATTGTTTAACAAACATGTCTGTGTTATAATAGCTTGTTTAATTGTTTAAGAATATGAACAAATAGTTTTTGTAATTCCATATAATTAATTTTTAAACTAAAACTTTTTTATTGAATTAGAACGTAAATAAAATTACGTTATTTTCCCTAAAAACGCAAACACAATTAAATCAAATTCCATTGAATAAGAAAATGATTTTCACTTGATAAAAATTCATAATCTTTTATATTTTAAATCCATAATCATTTGCTTAACATAAGCTAAATTTTATGGAACGATTATCAGTCAAAGTTTCCCTGTAACCTATTATTTGCGAAAATAAACAATTATTAAAATATTAAAATATTGCTGAAATATGAACTAATGACTGCATTTTCTTTTAATTTATAGTTTGATTGCTATGATACTTAGTGAATCATTTCAATTTAAAATAATAAATTTACCATAATACATTTATTAAGTTAAAATGTGTTTCTGCGTAAAATTCAAAATTAAGTGCCTTAAAAACAGAGGGATAAAAAATGCTTAAAATGTAAATTTTGACAAATGATCGTCGAATTCCTTTCAGTATCCAACGTAAACAGAGTGAATAGAGAGGACGTTTCGTAGTTATTTCTTTTTTCAGTTTCTTCAACAACTGATACAGTTTTCTTTAATAATTAATACCTGTAATCAATTATTTAAATTAGTTACTTTATATAAATAACAATTTAATTACTTTATAATTGAACTAGCAGCAAAGCCTGTCGGACGACAGGCATAAAAAAATCTGAAAAATCATTTTATTGTCAACTATCAACTATAAAGTAAATATCTCCTTATAAACTCCATTTTTTTGTAAAAACAGCATCAGATCTTCTATCAGATGTCCTTGATCTATTCGGTCAAGAATTTTGATTTTGACGTCGGAAGCACGACGTGCTCGAGAAATAACATTTAGCTGTCCATGACTAAAAACATGTTAAATAAATACCAACCATATCTAAAGCTTCCCTTGTAAATAAATTTTACTAAAAGTAAGAATGGAATAATTATTAATTTTGACCCATAACGCCGAAAGGCATTTAAAGCTCACCTTTGTAATCTAAATACTGCGCTAACTTGTGAACGAAGCTTCTACGGCAAAAATGGTTTTGAGTTTCGAAATCAGCGTAAAAAACTGAGTAAGTATGCCAAATTTCATTAAAATTGGTGCAGTGGTATCAAAATTATTTGGTTTTGAACGTATGTTTTGTTAGAATTTCAGTTGTCTAGGTCAGTTCCCAAGGATAAAATTTCATGAAAACAACATGGAATGACAAAATGAACTAATATTTCATCTAATTTGAGTACCCTTGATTCAATGGTACCATTGAGAACCCTTAGATCTATCCTAATATCGAGTTACAGACAGAAAGAAAGACAGACAGACGAACTTAGCCAATTATATAAGTTGACTGATGATGATATAAAAAAATGTGAACCTACTAGCAACACAGGTATATTGTAATGGTGTTTGTGGGAGAGTCGTTGAGATGGAAAACAACGAGTCAAGTTCTGGAACTGAACTGAATAAATTTTTACAGGAGAAACATTGGTTTTTATAGTATTTACATAGTTTGATTTGATTGGCTAAATAATTAAAAATATTCGTAGTGATTGGACAAGAACTTATTTTCATTGTTAATTAACTGGTTTAACGGATACAACGGAAAAGAATTTAAAAATAAACAGAACATCAGTAATTAGGGAATACAAAACGAATGTTTTAAAATAAATAACGGCTAACAATTAAAATGAATAAAATACAGATAAATAATTTCTACAAAAATACAAATACGTGATATCTAAAAATATTTATACAAAAACTGTTACAATATCACAACCTAGTGAAACTGAATATACTTTTCCTGAATGATTTAATATATATCCATATTTTTAAAAAAGTTCTTAAATATTACTTACATTATATTTCTTCAGTTTTTTCAGATGTTAATGATTCAAAGGCAAATTTTTAATATTTATATTTTAAAATTTCTTTGAATATCTACTTTTCTTTTCTTTCTTTTTCATCAGTTTTTACCATTTATAAAATCAACGAAATGTTAGGAGATTTTACCACAGGTCGTTGTTTTCATATGTTTCTGATACGGCGTTAACTTTGGATCGAATTGTCATAACTTATTCCACTTAGGGTTTTTTTAGGAGGACTGGATGCAGTGATGGCTCATTGATTATGTTCATCTGAAATAATGACTTCTGCTTTACTTTCCATTGCAAAAAAACAGGATTTGAACAATAATTCAGATTTATTTATTTATTTAGTAGAATAAGAAATCACCAAATACGCCAAATTTTGTTAAAAAAGTCTTTATAATAAAAATGTTTAAAGGATTGACAAGGGAATCGCGGAAGATTCCGAAAGCTCTCCTTTTGGTTTTCCGTACTGTCTTTTTACACATTTTTATTACAACAACTTTTTAACAAACTTTGGTGGGTTTGGTGATTTCTTATTCTATTAAATGTAATTTTAACACACATTAAGCTTTTTATCTCATTCTTTTAATTATTGGGGAAAATATATTCAATTGGGCTCTAATACTTTTATAGGAAAATCCAAATCCTTGTATCTTGGTAAACCGGATATAAAACCTACTTAATTTTATTTTATTAAATTCATACATTTCTGCTTTTATTTCCCACAATTTTCGCCATAAAAAAATTTTTTTAGAACGTAATGAATGATTTAATGTTGGGGTAAATTTATTCTCATCTTCCGAAAGTTCTCCCTGGGTAAATTTCGTTGAATTCATAAATAATAAATGTTTCTACCCTGGAAAATTCCTTTCAGAATGGAACTCTTGGGGAACATAAGTCATTTGGACGCGGTTAAATTTCTTATTAATAATTTTCAATAGAAATAATTTCAGAATCTCATCATCTCAGGTTTTCTCTTTCGATTGGGGGGTCGTTAAATTGAGAAGACTGCAATTACAAAAAAGTCTGATTTACTTTGTTGATTTATTATCCACAGAATTTAATTAAATGAAATCTTCCAAAATGTAATTTTAGTTTCTCCTTGATTTAATGGATTCACCTGAGTGGATCCGAGTCTTAGTTTTGTGGGGTTAAGTTTTGAGGCCGCAGTCTCCTGACGTCTGGTAAACCATAGCCTGTACTTTATTATTATTTTTTTCTTAATAAAAAGTTATTTAATTTATTAATAAAACAAAAAAACAGATCAAGTTGTTATTTAGATATTCTTTTTGTTCAGGTAAAATGGTTTTTGTGTTTGTTTGTTTTTTCCATTATTAATTCAAAAATTTTCACTCCTTAATTGTAGAAAAAGTGTTTTCCACAAAAATGTCAGCTTTAATTTTTAACAATTCAGGAATTTGTAAGTTATCATTCTCAAAGATGAATCAAAAAGTGTAGTCTACGTTCTTATTTTGATTTTTTACATTAACACATTTATTATTATATATTTTTTGGAAAATTAGAGTTCAAAATTTCCAATTAGCATTTTGCAGTTAGTTAACTTAATTCATTTGTTTTATTGTACTTGGAATGAACTGTGTTTATTTCCAAATAACTTAACAACAAATTTAAAGTACTGTATATTGAAGTAAGATCGGGATAATTTTTTTTCTTTTTCTTATACATCTCTTACATAGTTTTCGAGATCTGTCTGTCTGTGTGTAACGTAACGCTCTCCCCCTGTGTTGAATGGAGAAAAACTGCTTTGTAAATCTCACATGTACTACAGCTTAGATCTATCTGTGTGTGTGTCCGCAATCGCAATCGTGGGAGGCTTTTTGAGCGAGTTGGTATTTTCACATGGCCAGCTTTATGTTGCATTATCACGAAACAGAGACAACATAAAAGTACTTACCAAAAAAAAAAAAAAAGACGGTTAAGTTCATTTGCTAAATGATCCTCGAATTTTCACTCACAATGTGACTTGTAGTCCAGCCTTTATTTTCTTAGCAATGCATTCGTTTTAATTTTCTAGTCGTCATATAATACGACGGCAAATAGATCCCTAGTCAGTGATTTATTTTTCCAATAAGGCAACAACATCCACAAAATCCATTACATATTGAAAACAGAATAATTTGAAATCAAAAACGTATTGATAATTAGTTACTCCTAACATGTTGTACTGGATTTTGAGATTATCTTGATGTCAATGTTACTGAATGTTGTAGAAATATCTCGAAATCTGTAAAGGACAAAGTTAAGACTTGGACAGATGGACGTACGGAGAGATACTGTGTACTTAAGAGCAAATACTGTGATGATATTATTAAAGATGGTTATTATTAAGATGTAACCCTTTTGTAACATACAACATGTGTGAACTTCACACATGATAAGAAAGTAAAAAACCACTTATCTTTGTAAAGAATACATTTTTGCCTTGAGATGTTTATAAAGAAAAGAAACCCTTTGGATTAAATCTCATGCATTCAAGAAGTAAATTTACACTTAAAAAAGAACTTGGAAATAAATCAAGAAAAAAAAAACCACGAATGGACAGTAACTATTTTCTAGTGTGAACTTGAAATTAACTTGAAAACGTATTTTCTTTATACTTTCTTTTTTTTTTTTTTTTTTGTAGCGCAGTTACAATATGTAATCACAATATCAGAATGTGTGTCTTTCCTTTCGTTCTACCATTATCTTATGATTGGCAATTCAAATGCGCGTCTCGTGCCAAATGCTGGCTGCATTCTGCGTCACGAAGCACCCAGTGCCAGTTCTTGTCAATTCGGTAAGAGGTAGCACCTTAAATAAAAACCTCGGCAAATCTTGTTTGATCTGGTCGTATATTTTGGTGCTGATATTTATTGTTGTCTTGGCTCTTTTCCCATTCAAGAACAACGCGAAGGTGTTGAGGGAAGAGGAGCTTAAGTCTTGGCAAATGGACCAGAGCTAAATTAACATCCAAATCAGTGCAAATTATCAAAAAACTCCTGCGCTGGCTCGAAATGTAAATTCGATGTCATTGATAAAATTCTGCGTTCCGTCACGCAGAAGCATCTGGAAGTAGAAGCGGAAAATGTTATTGGTTTGCCCCCCTCCCCCATCCACTTCGAAATAAGCAACAAAAAGAAAAACGGAAATTAGGTGCCATAATTTGTTGGAAGAATGCCGCGTTAAAGGTATTAATAATTTGGTATGCCGATTTGTAGATTTATTATTATTATTATTTTACTCTTCCTTATGAAGTTCTTTTAAGTTATTTTTAAAGAAATTAATACAACTAAAACCTTGAAACCTTTAACTAACAAATCAGGACTGCTGTTTCAGACTTGCGGATCTCATCAACTGGAAGTGAACTCAAATGTCTTCATCCGAATTTGAAAAGTAAAGATCACTTAAGATCTCATTGTATACCACACAGATTAAAAAGATAAAAACATAACCCTCTGTATCTCAGTGATGATGGATAATCTAGAAGAGGAGGCTCTGACGATCGTCAGCCTAACAGATCGAAGTGGACAGCGATTCACTGTGGCTGATTGTGCCAATGATGTTGTAGCTGAGCAGTAACTACATCTAATAGTATTTTTAACATCACTCAAGGGACTGTGGCCCAATGGTACCATCTTGGAACTGTCGAATTCTATTTAACTCTAGCTAATAGTAAGATTAAAACTTCACGTCCACTGCGTCAAACTTTCCTAACAAAAGAATGAAGTAAAGATCAGAAAATAGTTCCCTGCAAAAAAAAAATACTATACCCATTTGATATGAGGTTGGGTAAACCCTAAGGCCTGTCTGGAGAAGAATAATCAAGACAAATTCCCAGTCATGCAGCCATCGAAGCAGTCCCTCCCAGTTTCTATATTTACCTTACCACTTCTATTACTGGACCCAAATTAATAATAAATATATTTAAAAAGATAAAAAATATTATGAAGGGCCATTTTCTTGTTGACTTTTGTTTTTCTTTAGGTGTTTCTTGGAATCGCTGGTTTGTCAGATACTGGGCGAATCCAGCTGAAGAAGGCTAGGAAGCCTGAAACAGCTGTTCTGGGTTCCCGGTATCGAAATTTCAAAAAACAGATCAGTGATTCCATTTTTTTTTTCTTGTGCGTGTATGTTCCTAATTTGTGATAAAAAATATTAGAATAATGTTTTGATAGTCGACTCTAATATCCTCATCAGATTGTCAAAAACCCTTGCCTAAATAGAGTGGATGATCCATAAATCAGATAGAAAAGAGATATATGCTTTTATGATCAATGACGTCGTTAATGGCTGAATCTTAACGTTGTCTATTAATGAACAATAAATAAAAAAGAGAATTAACGAAACTTCTGGTGTTGCTCGTTCTGATGAAGGCAAGTAACTATATTTGGGAACCGAAAAGGAAAACATGTGAATGAAAACTAAACACCAGTAACTCTTGATAAGTGAGAATCTACAACTTACTGAATAATATGGCGCATGCGTGATATATTTTGAAAACAATAAGCGGGGGATGGCAAAGAAATGATTGAATTAATTTGAATTATTTTGCTAAAGAATAGCAATGTAGATTTCGTTTTTAAAAGAGAGAAATTTTATACACGGCACCAATTTGAGAGAAGGAATCATCCAACAATAAAATTCATTTGTTTCAAAAAAAGTAAAAAAAATTACATTTGAAATATCCTTGGCTTTATATTGCCTTCCTTAACGTGACGGTTTTAGAATTAGTAACGTAATAATGAATTATCCACCATTAAATATAAAATCCACATCCACGTTTGATTCCATATTGTCGTAATTGAAGAAATTGATCTTTTTCGTAATATGAACATCGAGTGTGGGAGTAAAAGATTGTAAAATGAGATCTTCTGAATTTCATCTACAAAAAACAGATTAGTATACATTACTGCAGTACTATCTCAGTAAGATTCGCTCTTTTATTTATTTATTTACTTATTTATTTATTTATTTACAGCGAATTATTTTCGTTGTTGGTGAATCATTTTTTTTTGTTTGTTTGTTTAAAGTACGTGTAAAGTTCACCTCAGATTTGTAATGGGCCATTGTTAAATGGTTAACAATAACATTGACAATTATGATAAATTAAAATTCAATGTTACGCTGATCTAATAGAAAGAAAATAAAAAAAAATCAATATCATTTTTAACCATCTAATAGTGGTTTAACAGTATTTGAGAAGGCCTTTATTTACTTCCTCTAAAACTCCTACAAAATCTAAGAATTCTTTGCTGAATAGTAAGATTTAAACTTTCTTTTACTAGTAAATAATGAAAAAAATCCTGTAGTAGTAATGCACAAATATAATAAATAATTATTACGTCAACCATTCCAAGTGTTTGGTTTTACAGAGATCTTAAAAATGCTTTTTAGTTCCAGAAACTGCCGTTGGAGGGATTCCTGTTTTTTTTTTTTTTTTGGAGCACTATAAAAGCCTCCATTGTTGCTTTTATGTTTTCGGGGCTACATGTGTTGGGAACTACTTCATTTTCCATTGAATGTATGAATGATTCTAATCGCTGTTGCTGCGAAGTGAATAGTTGCTAGGAAATTCTTCTGTTTACGTGATCAAATTTAATGAAAACATGTCTAAGCCAAAGGAATTCTGCCACAATTAATGAAAGATCGTGTTTACTTTGATGTCAAGCCTTTTGGAAAGCATTTCGCAACTCTCTTAAAAAGTCTGTTAGGTTTTAATAAAATCTGATTGTTTTCTTCTATTTCTGTTATATTTATATTAAATAATTATATATTTCTTTTTTTTTAGGATTTTCATAATAATTTTATCAACAATAATTTAAAAAAAAAAAAATAAAAAAAACATAAGTAAATAAATAAAAAAAATTCAATTCAGCATTTGAAGCTGCAAAATATCCAACGACAAAAATTTGACCACAACGATTTACTCTTATCAAAATTTGAATGGAATTTGTTTGTTTACCTTGAATGGTAATAAATAATTTATCATTTAATTTAAAAAAAAAAAAAAAAAGAATTGTTTGTGGAAGTGAATTATTCAGCAATATTCTGTCTAAGATCTCAATGGATGAAACCACAATGGAATGCCAATCATTTTCATTGAATAGGAAGAAGGCGGAATTGGAAAAACGGTTCTTTTAATCAAGTGTCACGCACCTTTATTTAATTCAGGAAATCTGTCACAGACACGTGAATCACAGCAAGCAACAATTAAGCAGAAATTTTACATTAAATATCGGAAAGAATAAATTACCTTTATTTTCTGGTGTATTTATGTTTCGTCTCAAATTGTGCTTTTATGTCTCATTTGAAATTTGGTGACATACATTGCTTTGATTATGTAAATTACGAAAATGAGTGATTTTAAAACACATTCGTCCGATAGTTTACAACGTAAAGATTTAGAAAGGAACAGTATCTTAACCGAACTTTCTTTTACGTCATTTTCAGTTCTTCTTCTGGAATGTCAATGTACTGTAAATCCTTAATATCCTTAACAAAAGCTTCCTAGAAGGACAATTTAAGCTTAACATTTTAAATCAACGACGTTTCATTCCTGAATTACATTGAGTCAATTCGGAAATTCTATTTTAATATCGTCTGATTGGTTTAACTAATAAGTTAATCCGTGATTTCCTGTAAATTTCGAATTCTCTCTTGTGTCTTTTCTTAAAAAGGGATTATTTATTTAGCGAAAGGTCCATTCAATGCATTTACAGTCAACTCTTGGCTTACGAACAAGTTCCGTTTCTAGTCGTTGTTCGTTATACGTTTTTTCGTTATATATATTTTAGGGCTTTTAAAACACGCATCGAACACTTTAGTCGAAATCATAACTAAATATCGAATGGATTATGTTCTATTTCAAAGTAAGTAAGGTTTACGATACATAATGTAAATTAAGAATAAAAAAACAAACATTGTATCGTTTTATGAAAGTATATCTACTTAAATCTTACAATTTTGTTCTATACATATAGAACAAACTACATGTTGGGCAGTTTGTTCTATAAGCAGCCCTATCTACTAAACACTTTCTTAAATTTTCTAGGAGTTATGTCATTCGTAGTAAACTAAATATGTTCCAACGTTCATAAGCCGCGAGTTGTTTGTACAGTACAATCTTCCAAACCTTACATGTTGTAATGGTATTTGTGGGAGAGTCTTGTAGGAGCGAAGAAACAACGAGTCAATTTGGAACTGAACTGAATTGATTTATTTAACATAAAACATGGGATTTTTAGATTTTACAAAGTTGGATTTGATTGGAAGATTAATTAAAAATATACATAGTGATTGGACAAGCAACATAACGAATTAATTAACTAATTAAAAGGCTGTAATGGAAAAGAATTTAAAAATAAACAGAACAGCAATAATTAGGAAATAGAAAACGAATGATTTAAAATAAATAACGGTAAAGATTAAAATGAATAAAAAAACAGATAAATGGAAATTAAATGATTTCTAAAAATATTTACATATAAACTGTTACAATTTGATGTAACCAAATTCACGTTTATCTGTTTGAATGCAATCAATAACCACAAAATAATAATTCAGAAACAAACAAGTTATATTTAAGTAGACAATCAGATGTCGTTTAAGAGACTTAAACAAAGGTGAAATCATTTTTTTAGCCTATCTTCCAATAAGGAAATGAAATTTATCAAATTAGTCAGTCTGTTTCATGTATTTATATCAACCCTAATAACTTTTGAAAGAATGGATGGATTTTCTTGAAATTTGGTATGCGTGGGAGTAGGGATAATCCAACTTGAATATTTGAAATCTTTTCCAAATGACCCCACAATAAAAAGCATTGGAATCTAAACAATGGATCTCTATCTTATTTCTGTGGATATCTCAAGTATATTAACAAAAATCCTAATCCAATGCTCATGGTTTGATAGAATTTCAATTAATCCGATTTCTACAAATGCGAATTTTTAGTATTTTTTTTCCCCAACAAAAATTCATACTGTTTTATTCAGTAAATATTATAATTGTAATATAGATGTAGGCTTTTAATAAAAAATTAAAGGAATTTAAGAACTAACATTTTAAGAAAACTTGACTTTAAATTTGGATTTCTTGATTTCTTTGACGTCGTGATTAAATTTGGCAATTGAATTTTATCGAGGACATTTTGTAAACTAGGTTTTCTGGATTCTTTATGTTACTCTTTCATTCATTTATAAGCCAACCATTTGTCTATAGAAATATTTTTCTGTTTTACTAACTACTCGTACAAAAGCCCCCTCCAAAAACCAACCCATCTAAAAGAGTTTTCGTAAAATCTCAAATTTGGTTTGTTTATTCCCGTGAACTTCACTGTTGTTGTGAAGTTAAGATCATTGTTTATCATTTGCTAAAGTAAGAAAGTAGCTCTAACGGAAGCTCTGTGTATAAACAGATAGAAGCCTATCATAATTAATTCGTATAATGGATATGAAGGTGAAGGTGGCGCCATCTAGCGACACAGATCTTCAATGCTGGCGAGTAATGTCCAAACTTAACGGATGGAAGGCGTCGATAGGAAGTTAAGACTGTGTTAAAGCTTCGTGTCATTTCGTAATCTAGCGCGGATCGACAAACAGACTTTCCTAAATACATATTAGAAGACAATGTCTACACAACAACGTCTTTTGATACGTCTTTGTTCTGTTAAGGAATTCTTATTATGTGCGAGTTGTTGGATTACAAGAGTTTGTTTACATTTAGGCCTCTTTCCTAGGAAGGATCATTCGGTCTGTGGGTAAGTCTGCTTCCCCTCCCCTAATAATTTTTGAACCGCTTGATGGCTCCTCTTGAAACTTGGCATGCATATTTACGAACATAAGATGATTGAACTTTAGAAAAGTTTTCCTTGCGAATCATTTCGAGAAAGTAGTGCTTGAAGAAAATTTCCATTAGGAAATCATTAGAATAGTGGAATTGTATCGATATTTTTAGACATTGGTTTTTATTGATCCACTATATTTGCGTATGCTTTGATGTGACAAGTATTGAGCGTTGGGTTTAGACAACTTAAGTGTGAATTACTTGATGTTTTAGAAAATAAAATTTTTTAACTGTTATTTCGCAGAGAAATAGAAATAAAAATGCAACGTTCCAAGTAAAATAGTTTCATGTTCTTTTGGGAACTTCTTGTTGTATTTTTAATGAAACGTCACTACCAGAATAATAATGTTAATAAGAGGAACAACAATAAAACATTCGGAACAAAATAATGTTACATAAATGGAATAACACGAAAAGGTCTTTATTAATAATCTATGTAACCTTTACAAATTAAGTTAAATGTCAACGAACTGTTTTAAATTAAAGCTCTTTCCAAAGTTGGTGAAAGGGAAAACGTGACGCTTTGCCTCGCGAAAGGTCAGAGGTCGTCGTGAAGGTCCGGCTTATTACGAAGTGTCGACAATATCCAACCAGATGGTTCAAATGGGTTTTCAGAAGAAGAGAAAAGATGTCCCGATAAAGGGGATAGAACATCTTGTATAACTTTTAATAAGGAAACCGCTGCTGCGTGGGACAACAGGAAGGAAAAAGGAACACCAGTAAAAATTGTGAGAAATAACTGGAACGTGATAAGTTGACAGCGATTTCAGATAGACTTAATTAAAAATGTAATTCTTTTGGTAAATAAAATGATTATTGAATTAAAAACAAGACACAATTGATTTTAAAAACATTATAAAACCATTGAATAAAATACTTAGCGTGTGGAGTCTTTCGGGCTCCTATGCTGATGCCCCTCTTCAAGGTGTTGAAAAAAAGCGTCCTCATAGAAGCCCGAAAAGCTCCACATTCTAAGTATTAAATGTTTTGTAATGTTTTTATAATCAATTTCTATCTTGTTTTTAATTCAATAACTCTTTTTTTCAGATACGTTAAAAATTTTATCATAAATAAAATGATATTTTTATTTTTCCAATGTAGAATGGCAGTATTAAAAATTAATCATTGCTGATTCAGAAACTAATTTTTTTTTATATATAAATTATAAAAACTTCCATTGAAGTATTTTTGTTTTTATATTTAAATGCCAAATTTTTGTTTTATATTTGCTTTAAAGAGATGTGTATAATATTGAAATCTTCGAAAAATTGCTTTTTTTTTAATTTTTTGCTTTTATTGTTACATCAGTGAAATATGATGAATTGAAAAAGAAAAGAAGGTATTTGTGAGCTAGAATCTGTAACTGTCATCTAAATTCTGAGAACTTTTCAGTAATGCGTCGTTGATGTTAAAAAATTGCTGAATCAAGCCACATGACCTTTGCAGTCAATAACGTGGACGATGATTTTTGAAAATATTATCAACACACATCGCCTGTGGCTCAATCGTGGAGTTGATTATAAATAATTCAACTTTTCATCTCACATTCATGGAATTTTGAGAGGAAACAGGTACTACAGTTCACGACAGCTACATTTGCAGTACAGAAACGTGGAAGAGATTTTATTTTCAGCTGATTTTGAGTAAGTTTTTCGTCGTATCTTGGATGATACTCTATTAAAACCTTTGTACATCTGGCAAAGAAAAGAAACTGTAAATTTTATGTTCTTTAAATTTCGTAATATTGGAAGTGTACAATTCGCTTTTGTAATACTTACAGTACTGATCTGTGAAGAAGCTCTTGGTTTGTTTTTTTCATAAACTTTGTAACCCAGTTTTTTCTAGATTTTTCCGTTCGTGAAAGAGAGGTTAAAGTTATTATGAGATGCAAAATTTGTAAGGCAGTTACATTAATAACTCTGTGACAAAAAAAGAAAAAACGCCGCACCCGCAGAATGCTATCGAACAACTGTCGAAACTTAATATACCAATACCTCTTGGGTAGACACGGAAATTGTAAAAGAAATCTCAGCCAATGAATGCAGAGGGAGGCGCGCAATCTGGATTACCTATAAGTAGCGTTTCTCGGTTGCTTCGAACGTTTTTGTGATTGGATGCCGTTCTGTAGCCGCTGAGGATGCCACGGTACACCATCGAGAGTCACAGGCTGGACATAGCATTCTATAGTCCGCCGCTTGGGTCGCGGTAAATCCACAATCAGACGTTGGTAGCAATGGGTCCTGCAAAGCACACACCTCCATCAGGAGGACAGCGGTCGGTCGAGAATAATCACTAACAGGAAGGATCGTCACACATAGCGTTCTCCTTTGAAGAGTCATTGCATATGACACCCTTAGTTGTCCTTCGGAGTACTGTCACCAACACAACATCATAATATCCTGGGACCTGTCGTTCTGTCTATGTCACAAGGTCTTCCAAGAGCCATTTTTAAGCAGGATAATGGCGAATATCTCTAGAGAGTGTCTGTAAGTGGAGTTCCGACACATTCTTGGCCTGCCAGATCACCAGACCTATCACCTATAGAACATGTCTGGGACATGTTGGGACGGCGACTACAGTCACCCCGCAAAGTGGGCGAACTAGCCCAGCAACTCCAAGACATTTCGATGAATCTTCCACTGGATACCATTAGACATTTGTATATGTCAATGCCTCACCACAAATCCGCATGTATCGCCGTAAGAGGCGGCCCCAGAACATACTAACATTTACCACTTATGGGCCTTTGTTTCGAAATAAACAGCTGCTTTCCTCTCTGACGTAATTTTCTTTTCATTCTTTTTGCACTTGTCGTGTTTCTTCATGATCCCATTATTTTTCCAAGTGCTCTTTTTTTTTCTTTTTTTTTTTGTCAGAGAGAAACTTATATCCATGAAATTTATTATTATATTTTGCATTACCAGTTCTCGTTCTCTGGCAAGCAAACGTAAGTAAATCGACTTTCATAAGTAGGTTCAATGGTATTCGGCAACCAATTGAAGTATTGATCCATTACTTAGTCATATTATCTTTTTATGATGATTGCTCAGTATTTTTTCTTGTATTTACCCCCTGAAATAAATGGGTAAATATATCGAATAGAGTGAGTACAAGCTTTAGTACATAAAACAAATTATCATTAAACTACTTTCGGAATATCTTAGAATTCCAATCCTGTATTTCAGGAATTGAATTATTATTATTATTATATCGAAAAAGTTTCAAACCATGGGATTCCCCAGCTAAGACAATATGGTGGGTTAAGGACCAAAGCACATATTGCCAAGTGTATTAAAAAAAAAAAATTTGGAAGAATAGTTAGGGATGTGTGCTTGTGTCCATAAATTTCCGAACTATGCGTGTTGTGTTGAGTACTACAGCCTTCTGGAGTTGTGCATAAGTGTTTTTATGAAGTCCTAGTGTGCTGAGGCTGTGATGCAATGTGTGAGGCACCAGACCAGTAGCGGACAGGATGATGGGTACAACACGTACTCGGTCCTGCCTCCACTGCTTCTGGAGCTCGTGTGCTAGGTCTGTGTATTTACTTATCTTGTCAGCGTGAGTTTTCTGCATGTTCTTGCTGATGGGAACTGCAATATCAATGAGATAGGTCTGTTTGTTGACCTTATCAACAAGCCTAATGTCAGGTCTGTTGTGATATTATTATTATTATTATTATTATTATTGAAAACAAATACTTGGAAAAACAGGGCAAAGTAGAATCTCTTGTATTCTGTCCCTTTCCCCTTCAAGTGCTTTTTAGAGTACTTGAAGGACATAGTACGCCCAGTTGAGTTTCAAAATGTAAATACTATATAATTATTTTACTAATTAAAATAAATTTGTTTTTTAATAGCCTTTTTTAATAATATGAAAAAGTTAAAAGTTTTTACACTACAGGTCTGTGTGGCCTTTGGGGCCGCTGTTTCGTGATCACTAAGTGGAGTTCGGATGATCATTCCTCCTTTAACCTCCTGGAAAGAAACCCGATTTACCTTCTACAGAAGATGGATCCTAGGATCCTTCTGAAGAAGAAATCATCGTAAAAATAAGCCCAGACCTCTCTTCCCGGGATTAATCCCGACTTACCCAGCCCTTAATCAAGCGTCTTACCATTTGACTACGATGCAATGTAACGATGTAAATTATGTTCAATAAGGTGGATTCCTTAAGATTACTTAACTACCAAAACCTGTTTTGTAAGCATCCCATTTCTTTCTCTAACTTTTCCTTCGCATGGATGAACATTAGCGTAAAATGTATAAGTAAGACATAAATATTAATGCAGGAGATTTAAATGTAACAGAGACTTGTTGTACTAACGATAGGTATTTGGATATAACGAACTTCCTCATTCCTTCTGTATAGTTTAGACACGATGGATAGTTGATTATATAGCTAGGGTAGAATTTAATCCCGGAAGATTTCAAATTGTATTAATTTACTTTATAATATGTTTGGATAATATACAATAGAATGTCGGTTATCCGGACTACTTGGGACTCAGGTTGGTTCACATTAACAAACATGAGAACATCCAATTTATACGAAACAATTAGGAACCAAAATAAATACATAATTCCAACATCAGCGAATTTTCAGGATCTATTTAATTCCTACTATATTCTATCTCTTTTTCAAGCTCATCTTCCAAATGCAACAACAATTTTAACAAGAATACATGTACCGATACAATAAATAAGAAGACATACATTAGACATTATTATTTGCTTGGTAATTTATTAGTGTAAATATACTCTTGTTGTTTCATTTTGAAGATAAAGATACAGTTGGAGTTAAATAAATATCGAAAATTAGCTGATGTTGGAATTGAGTATTTATTTTGGTAACATTAATAAAGGTATGTTATGAGTTTAAGGAATTAAAATTTAAATAGGCTTATGATTAAATTATTGCAACTTATGTACAGCTATTACCACTGTTGTTGTTTTTTTTTTTTAAATATGAAATATTATAAAAAGTAATTTATTTAGGAAATGGTTTTTAACTCCTTGTGACAAATTAAAACTACAGTTACTCTATGTTATATTATCTCTATGCGAAGTAAAGGTTAAGTAAAGTTTAATTAATATGTTTGTGACTACATCATTATTTATTTTCATGAAATTTTTTTTTTTAGTGTTTCTTGATATTTTATTTACGTTTCTTATCTTTTACAGGTAAGTCATCCTTCTCAATGGAGACTGATGTTGATAATGTTGATCTGGAGGAGCTGTTGCGTTGCTCGTGGAGGTAAGATCTAAATAAATAAATATTAATCAAATAAAGAAGATAATTAGTCTAAGTTCCGAGACTTCATATTAAAAAAAAATAAGCTATTTGGAAAATGCCAAATGTTTTACAACTCCTGAAGGATTAGAAAAATAGCAGACATACGTACAATGAATTCATTTCAGTGATTGACTTCATTCGCAATGTGATTGAATAGAATATTGCTTTCCAGTACTTTTCAGTATTTATCATTGCATTTGAAGCTGAAAAAAAAAGGATTTCTACAGAATTTCGGAATACCACGTAAATAGAGGTTCGCCTCGACTTACGACGAGTTCCGTTAGGTCGATTTAGTCGTAAGTCGAAAATTGTAAGTGAGAAATCAGATGTACAGTATACAGTCACACGTATATGAAATAAATCTTACATATAATACGTAACATGCAAAAATGCTATAAATATATAACTATTAATAAAAATACTGTATATTACAGTACATGTATTATGTATACTATTTAAGTAACCATAGTGCAGCAAAAATGACAATTAAAAAAACTTTATTATGATGCGTTTTTGCAGTAAAGACAGACTATTAACAGTAACAAAACAAGGTAAATTAAAATAACAATAATAAGATCTAATAACAATAGGAACAATGTATACACACTGAAGTTATCTCAATGGCCTAAAAACAACAAATAACAATTCATATCCTTTAACAAACATTTTTGATACCAATTATTTAAATTTATCATCTTTATTCCGCATTTAACGTTCTGGAAATAGACAAGGTGTTGCTATTACCTGAATAACCTTTATCCTTGTTGATGCAGGGATAACTCTTTATTGTGGAAGTCTCTATTATGTACCTGCATCAACAAGGATAAAGGTTCTTCAGTTAATAGTAATATCTTTTCTTATTCCAGAACTTAATGCGGAATAAATATGAAATATTAGTGAGAAAATTCTTGTTCCAGCAGTCCGCCGGCCTCAGTAAATTTTTTAATGCCTATAAATTTGTTAATGATGCACTGGGTGCCTCAGTGCCGAGACCTCGCCGTTTATTGGTGACTGCTTCTAGCTGACGATCGCCAAAGAGCGTGAAACAGCTGTTCTAGGATGTCACGTAGTAAACATGGTCTCATAAAAAAGGTAAGTTTGTGATAAAATTTTATAACTATTAATTTGTAATAAAAACTGTAGAATTTGGCTCAATTGTTATTTTTGAGAAATAGGAATTATGTTGTTATTTGTGTTTTTCAAATATTTATGAAGATTTTACTACTGAAGGTGTTAGCTTAATCTGTGTTGATTAACCAGTCAGTGGTTTTATAGCTGCATTGCCGATGACAACCTCGTGCTAATGAAACCGATAGCGTAATTGATTCGATTGGAGGATACACCCAGAGATTACCTTTTTTTTTTCGTTCCTCTATCTACAACAGGCATGAATAATGGATCGCTGACCTTTGAGGATACACGGAAATAAAGGTCTTCCAATGATGCTTGGCCCGACGTCCTATAATTTTTGTTTTTTTCTATATTTTTTTTCTTTTACCGTCATTCGTTCGAAGTATGATTTTTTTTTCTTCGACTGTTGCTTCGATGATTGGTTACCTGTTCCAGGTATTCTTGTCGCTTCAGAGAGAGAGATTTGGGTCTAATCAGGATGGTAGCTATAAAAGAGTAAATTGCCACGATAGATCTACCAAATTCTTGTGTCCCACTTTTTCACGTGGCGAATTAAACGTTTTGTAGTTGCCTTTCCACTGCGCGTGGGAGGAAAGAAGCGTTCAAAGCACTTCATTTACTCAGAGAAGCACCGAAGTGCATTCGAAATTACTAGGAAAGAAAAAAACAAAAAGAAAATAGTATAAACAACGCCCTCTTGCGTAGCATTTTTGAACAACGGTGGGTTTATAAAAAAATCATTTCCTTTCCATTTGGCTAATTCACAGATGGCCATTTCTTATTTATTTATTTACTTACTACTTCCGGGTTGATATCCCTTCCAAAACGGCCCTGATGCTTACTCAGCCTCCTATCGAATCGATTAAGCCCTTTCTTGGGAAGGAACAGTGGTGCGTTGTCATAGCAACGCCTTTATTCCTTCCTTTCTTTTAGGCTCATTTCGGTTTATTATTATGCTTCTGCAAATAATTCTTAACTAAGCAATTTGAATAAATGCGATCATTTTTTTATATTACTCGTTAATGTTCATTCTATCGAATATTTTAATATTTTTAAGAAACTCGCAGCACGTTAAGTCCACAAATCGATCGTTAAAGCGCAGTAAGTGCAGTTTTTTTTTTGTTTTGTTTTTACATACAGAGGTATAATGTTAGTAGTTGATAAATAGTTGATACTGACTTGAAGTTGAAAGACGTAAAACTATCTAAATAGGAATCTGTAAAATAAAGCCCCATTTCTGAACAATTACATTAAAAAGTGCTGAAACTTTATTGTCGCAGCACTTGCGACAACTACGAGTTGATTCAACTACGAGTTTACCAAGAGTATATTCGAAAGTTGTCAAACCAACTACATCTTATTTTTATTTGATTTCTGTATAAAAATACGGAATTTGTTATCCTTCATTCATAAAAAAAAAAAAGTTAGATTAGCTAATGTTTAGACGTCCAATCCGGGACAGTCCCGGATTTTAGTGCATTGTCACGCATCCTTGTATGTCCCGTATTCTGAAAATAGTCCCGTTTTTTGTAAATAATCAAGAAAGTTTTTTTTGTTGTTGTAGTAAAAATTGTCTGTTCCGGATTGACGTAGGAAAAATCTGGCCATCCTATTAATGTCAAGAGAATTCATGATGTCATAAAGAGCTAGAATACATCAAAAAATCCAAATACAATCTCGTCACTTCGATTGTGGCAAAAGTTGTCTATCTTTGCTATCCTAACCGTCGTAGCAAAACAAGTTAATACCAGTGGACAGATAGACAGACCGACTCCGTTCCTTACTACTTTTTTCGTTCTAAGGAGTGCCGTCCATTGACAAACTGAGCGACCGGCGTTCCTGCCAGTTCATTACCCGTCATCCTTTGATTCCTTCGTTATAAATCCTTGGTCTAATGACAGCACGCGCCAGCGCAAACAAGACTCCGTTCGTCATCACCTGACTTCGGTGTAGGTGTTTACGTCACTGCTCGAAGATCATAAACTGTGGCAAGCAAAGGCTCTTGCTGCGGCATAGACCTCAGTCACTGAATATTAATATTGGATTACCATGTTTATAGAATAACCTTGCTGGAGATTTTTTCCCCGTCAAATTTCTTATTGGGATTAAGCTATGTTTTTATTGGCGTACTAACAAACTTATAAGGAATATTGTTTTAGAGACAGATGATGTTTTTGGTATCAATAGCTTGGTATTTTCCCATAATGCTCTGCATGATGTTATTATACCAGAAGAAACAAATCGAAAAGTATTTTTTTAACAAGAAATTTAACAGTAGATACAAGAAATTATAGAGATAATTCCACGTAACTCTGTAATGCTACATAGGGAATGTGTAAGACATTAAATAATGCATTTATATAAACTGTATTATATACTACAATATTAATATAACATACATAAAAGCTTAGATCGGCCATTACAACTTTGAAAGTCCTAAAGAAGTCATACAACATCCATCATAACCGCAGTGGTATGCGACATTTTTTTTTGAGAGTTACGCACAACATTTTATTTTCTAGTTCTTTCGCGATGGAAATTGCTTTGTGACATTTGTTTGCATTTTTTAAACGTCAATAATAAACTATAAAGGAAAGATAAGCTTAGATCTATCAAAACATGTGAATAAGAAGATATTATTTTTAATTAAATAATGTTTAAACAATTAAATTAATGTTTGCTTTTGTTTTAATTTTTTAATGTTTTAATTTTTTAATGTTTTAATTTTTATATATTTATAAATTTGTAACAGTCTTCCAAAAGACAAAGTTGTAATGCCGGTTGTGTAACATCCAAATGGCAAGTGATGTTTTAGATTTTACGTTTTTTCCTTAATGAAGGGACCTATTTGTTCCCAATTTAATTAGCAGTTCCACTCTAACGACCTATTAACATTTCGACATCCTTTAGAATAATTAGTTTTCAAAGTTATCTGGATTAGTATTGGACGTACAGGATTATTAGATTACAGTCTGATTAAATTAAAGTTTGAAGTCGATTTTTAGTTTTTAGTACCTATTACAGGGCTTACAAGTTATTTTCGACGAAAATATTTAAGTCGAAGCGCCTTTAATACGATTGATTCCATACATTGGCACTAGATGTCTCCATTGTCGCATATGTTTTTGTTGTTTTTTTTTAAATGCTTGGACGTGAATTTCATCGGACTATTCAAATATCCGACCTGTGTAGTGTGATACTGAAATAGGTTCATGCCAATGAATAATCATGAACTTGGTGGGTCTCAAATAAACAACGGACCATTTTTTTTCTTCCTTTTTTTTTTTCCTCGTTGGTGTTGCCAGTCGACCTCTCGGTACTTTGCTCCGTATCGCATTTTTATTGTTATCTAATCCGAACGCCCACGATCTTAGATCAGTTATCAACTGAATGCATACTTGGCAAGTTAGTTTGAAATATAATTGTTTTTATTTCTGTTTTTTTTCCTATTTTTGTTTTTATGATGAACACCTATAAAGACTGAAGATTTGTGTTTTTGTTATTTTTATCCAATGAAAACTTAAAAAAAAAAATATTTATTTGTTAGATAGAATTGTCCATCTCTATGAGCTCTTGCATAATTAGGAAGAAAACGTGACAAATAAAACAATATCCATATTATGTTAAATGTAATGAAAATTAGTAAGTAATTTTTTTTAGGTAATTTCGAATTTTAAGTGTGTAAACAATAATCAAAAAAAAAAAAAATAATAATAACATATTTTAGTAACTTTGAGTAGCATGGTCTTCTCGAAGAAATACTGTTGAGATTTGTGTTGATCTCATTTTTAGATGTTATTTACTCGTTATTTACATGCATAGGAGTCCAACTTAGTGCTTAGATGTATCTGAATTTCGTTTCACAAAGGACTCGCGAGAATCGAGTATTTTGAATAACAAGACAAGTTTAATTCAAACTCTATAATGAGCTAATTATTATCCATGCATTTTAGTGTCCTGGTCGTTTTCTTTATATTTTTGTCAATTTGTGAATGCCAATCTGTTTCGCTTTATTTTTAATTACGTAATGGCCTTTTGAATTGGTTTTCCGCGAATTACAGGATAAGGAATCTTAGGACAGCTAAAAGTTACTAGGCGGAAGGATACGTGACGTCATTTCAGTAACTCATCTTCGGAAAGAAAGAGAAATATCATATAAACAGTAAGCTGTACAAAGTGTTTATTTTGTAATAATTCAGTCTCAGTAATTACATATTGCAGAATATACTTCTCTGTAAAGATACAGCAGGAAAGAAATTGGAGGCAAACTAATAATAAAGAAAATGTTTTAGACACTAATTGTCCGTGCCGCCACGGCCAAGCGGTCTAAGGCGGCGGTGTGCCGTGTGGCCGATGTGGCGGGACCTGGTTCGAATCCCGGCTGAGGGCATGGATGCTTGGTTTCTTTCTTGTGTTGTTTCCTCCTTCGTCTCTCGCTTCTTTCGTCGTCTTTGGGTTACCCTCTGCTCTGGGTTGGTGACAGGAAGGGCATCCGACCGTAAAACCCCCTTGTCAAAACCGATTATTGAGCAAGCGCACCTTGCTCATCAGCGACCCCACGCGGTGTGGGAAAAAGCTCTAGGAGATGATGTTTTAGACACTATTTGTAATGCTATCCTAGATGAATTGCAATTGGTGAATTATAATTTAGCATTGTTAAACAAATAGAGAAGGAAGTAGCAATTTAAAGCAAATAATATATAAAAAAAAATCATATATTAAAGAGTTAACAATTTACCAATACTCTTAATATAGGCAAACTGCTACAATTATTAAAGACCAAAATACGTAATTTCATTTCTTATAATAATGATAATAACAATTTAAGTATTTGACAGCATATAAACCAAAAAAAAGAACATCAGTCTTCTCATTGCTCCGCGAGCATCCTCAGATATTGTGCAATAAGGTTCCTGCAGCATTGTCCATCGACAACTGTCAGTATGCTATCACGATAGGTTTGCCACAAAGTACAGAAGATTCGCGGAAGATCTTTATCGTCTGGCATTTTACTGTCTAGCCATTTACCCACACTGTATTTCAAGATGTTATTTATACGTGTTTAAGGAATTGTTTTTATTTTACTCATGGTTTTATTGAGATACTACAAGGAATTACATTTTAAGAATTATTACATCAGGGAAAGAAGAGTGCGTGATTTCAGTATTAAAACATGAATAACATTAATGTTATAAATATATTTCATGAAAAAAAAATATATGTAATTATATACAGGTTTTTTTAAAACATTTTGTCTGATGTTGAAAATTTTGAAGTCTGGTAATAATTGCGCCATTTTAGTATTTGATTCGCTTGTGTTGTTATGTTTTCTTAGGGGATCTTTGGTATTAAAGGAGAAATGGATGACCTTGACCCAGTAGGTTTGTTTTTCCTTGAAATTTCCCCTTTGTTGGCTCGTGCATTGGAAGCCGAGAAAGGGGTAAAGATTATCCCTTTGCTCCGAATTGCTGAAGGCGATCATATTTTTTTGATGCCACAAAATTACAGGATTTGCTAATATTTCTTTATTTCTTGAGACAACGCTACAAAAGAGGGGTAGACATATAAGTAGGGTGTGAGATGACTCACCAGTGGGTAATTATCTCTGTCATGAGATGGTTTTACGAGCAGAAAATGAGAACCCTCTGTTACAACGTCATTTCCGTTGGAGTTGACATTCTTACCAGGCAGGCACGTGACTAAGTTTGCGTGAAATTTTATGCAAGACCAAGGGGGAAAAGGGATAATCATTTCCAGATGGGTTATTTGGTAAAAAATATAAACTTTTTGTTTCTGTAAGAGAACGCTTTATAATTATTATATCGTTTCTGTCAAAAATCTTTATTTTAAGCGAAATGGGTTATTTACAGGTTTGTTCACGTATTTGTTTAGTGATAAAATCACTTACAGCTAAATGATTCATTATGTCTTCTGAGAAATCAGTTGTACTTAAATGATGTTAGCGTGATTACAACTGTGTAATACTTTGAGATCATTTTTGAAGCTGAAGGATGGTCTAACGTTCACCCACCTGAGACCTCGGGAAAAGATATTTAAGGAAAAAAAAAAACCCCACCTAAACTACAGTTGAAACTACAGTTAGATTATACAGGGTG
>JAFIDM010001028.1:27895165-27954082 GCA_023159025.1 Thereuonema tuberculata | reverse complement strand
CACAATTACGAAAACCTAATAAAAACCATATTAATGCTGCTCATAAATTAAGTCTATCAAATTCTATTAAAATAAATATTTTTTTTTTAATGTTTTTTTTATGTTTTTGGTATTTATAAAAATGAAATATCATGAACACTACACAAATAAACAAAACAAAAATAAAAATTTTAATTCAATAGAATTTGATAGACTTATTTTATGAGCAGCATTAATATGGTTTTTATTAGGTTTTCGTAATTGTGGAGGAGTAGCTTGTTTCCTCTCTGCTCTATGTCAGTGGTATTTTCCACGTTCCGTACTCTGCTTTTCATTTCCACCCTCTCTTTTGTGCCCGTCCAGAGGGTAGGTAGCAGCCGGGTCTACCCCCGCTGACCACCCCCACACAGCCTCACCACTTGTAGCAAGTCTCATTACAAGATAAAAAGACTTTTTTTTTTTAATTACTGTCTTTTCCTCAGTCTTCGATCATTTATGTAACATCCGGAAACTCCATTAAAAATCCGCTCTTAATCCAAGGGAATTAATGGATCCTTCGTTATTATTACTTCCCTAATGAATTACCATCGCAGAGACGTTGGATTCTTTGGTTTCTTTATAAAAATCGATTCGAAAATCAAAGACGTCATAAGCAAAAAAAATAGCTTCGTCGTAATAAAGATAAAAAAAAAAAAAAAAATAGAAAAATCTTTTCCTTAAGAGATTGAAAAAGTATAGGATACAAAAAAAAAAAAAAAACTTTTAGTAATTTACAAAAGATGACATTCAAAGTCCAAGCCGACGCACCTGATTAGAATAAAAAGTAATTCAAACTACAATTTAGAAATTAAAAAAACTTGTCTTAAGCTAAAATTAAAACTATGTACAATTAAAATTTACATAATTAAAATACGACCAGGTTTCGCGTCAGTACAGTCGACGCATTTTCAAGTCAACTTGAATTACTTTTTATTCTAATCAGGTGCGTCGGCTTGGACTTTGAATCTCATCAACATTCAGCGCACGTTAATATATATATTACTTATAATTTATAAATATTTCTTTTTTCCTTTTATTCATATCATTGCGTTCTTCCTTTGTAGCTGAAGACGATGGAAAAAATAAATAATTAAATAAATAGGTGACCGACTGATATTTCTGATATTTCCAGAATTCATTTCGTATAATATATATAAGATGATTTTAATGTCCAGATTTCGGAAGAAACTTGAAAACATTGTTTACTTTGTACTTTTTATTAGGACGAAATCTTAATAATTCCCTTCTTTGCTCTTTAATATTCATATATAAAATCACACATTAATATAATAATAATAATAATAATAATAATAATAATTACCAATTTCTTTTGGTAGAAAGAGAGAGAATAAAATATTAAACAAGTTAATGTAATTTTATGTTAAAGCATAAGATTACCCCTAATAATAAATAAAATTAAAGGTAATTATAAAAAAAAAGTACAATAACGTAAGGAAAAATAAAAAAAAAAAAGGTAGAAAAAAATAATAAAAGAAAATTAAGAGAAAAAAATCCACGCGGACATTGAGAAAAAAAGAGAAAAAACAAACAATAAAAAAAAAAAAAGCAGATATACGGATTCGTACCGACAACCTTTAGTGTATGAGTCCGAAATCTTAACCATCAAGCTATAGCTAACAACTGAAATGAGATGGTTGCATTTCTAACATTTAAGCTAATAGCGGAAATGCAATGAAAAAATTTCAAATATCTCTAGCACAGGGGGGCGTTGGCCCTGAAAATTCCTTATTCTTCCGTTATTTTGGGTCGTTTGTCGATCAGACCTTCCGTTCGGCAGTTATTAGGGATGGACAGACACGGACGGACGGACAGGACAAACGCAATAGCTACCGATTTTGGTCGCTATCACAATAGCTCCCAATGGGTCGCTAATAATTAAAAACATTGTAATAATCGTACAGTTTCGATCGGCTAAATATCCCATCATCATTAGCTTTTAATATTCAATAAACCACGTTGTAAAGAACTTGTTTTTTTTATCCTGCAATATTTGTCTGAATTGGATATATTGATAAAAACAATGCAAAAGCATTAGGCCTTTTTTTTTTATATCTGTTAATATTTTTTTACCGAGAAGTTTTGTAAAATTATGAAAGATGATCTTTTTACAACTGTAAAAACCCCGTCTTTTCATTTCTCATCATCCATTTCACAAACTGCCTCTCCTCCGTTCTTCGAATTTACCGTCTCCTGCTGTTCTTTTCCACCACCCACGTGTGCTCGTGCAATATCCGTGTTACGGAGTTGATTTTTCGTCGCGAATTCATTTTCTTCTGAGCTGTAATAAAAAAGAACAGAATAATAAAGATTCCGTGATTTTCAAGGTCACCCTTTTTTTTTTCTCCTTCTCTTTTTTTATTTTATTTTATTTTTATTATTGATTTTGTGACCTTCGAATTTCTATTGTAAGTACATATTAGTCAGATATTTAGATTAGCATAAAAAATACTGATTTTTATCAGTATTTACAATCAGAGATTTCAGAGAAAAAGTCAATATAATTTGACTGTAACATTCTGTTTCAACGTAAGTTTACTTTTCCCTTGGCGCAGCTTAGCCGCAGCTGCTTTTGCGCCATTAAACACCAACCAACCAACCAACTTTTCCCCGATATCTGCGTTTGATATGACGTTGATATTTAAGAGAGATTTTGTTTTTTCCGATTTCGTATTTCTGACACCATTCTGAGATATTAGTGTTGGAATACTAAGGTCAGTTAAAAATTGGAAAAAAAAAAGGCGGGGGAGTCTTCTGGAAGAAAGATTCGTTTTTTAAAAAAAAAAGAATTTTTTTGGTCTCTACTTTCATTTTTTTCTGGACATAATTCACCAAGTTCCAGTTTTTTCCAGACTGTATTTTGGCTGCAGAATTACTCAGTATCTCTACAGGAGTAACTTTTTCAAATCGTCAAAAAATAACGGGATAACAACAGATATCTACTCGAAAGACTTCAATTATCTAAAACTTGTTTCCAAAATTATTCTCAAGATTTTTTTACATTTCTGAGACTAAACTTAGCATCAATAACGTTTTTTCGTCGCTTGAGCAGCGCATCTATTGGTGTTCCGGAATGACAGTGCTCGGAGTTTATATGTTATGTTTTGGGGATAATTAATAGCCAATCAATTATATTATTTTATTTTGAACATATAATTAAGAAATAAATTATATAAATAAGACATGAATAAATTATATAAATACAATCACAT
Source organism: Thereuonema tuberculata (assembly GCA_023159025.1). Taxonomy (NCBI): domain Eukaryota; kingdom Metazoa; phylum Arthropoda; class Chilopoda; order Scutigeromorpha; family Scutigeridae; genus Thereuonema; species Thereuonema tuberculata. Next base: position 27,950,834 of record JAFIDM010001028.1, on the reverse strand, counting down.
TCTTTTTGCAGTTTAGAGATGAGCTCTTTGTTGAGTCAAAGATACGATGATATTTGAAAAGTTTCATAATTTAAACCATTCCTTGTTATTGTTATATTATTATTAAATGAATTCTAATATTCAGAAATAAAGTGACATCAAAGGTCATGACTTTTGGCCCTTTGCTTTTTGGTTCCTTTCTTACCAAAATAAGGAATCTAAAGAAATTACTTCGCTGACCGACCGACAGATCTTTTTGCATTCTATAATGTTTTCTTGGTCTTACTATTTTGAGAGGCAGATGCTGAGGGATGTTTCAAACTCTTTATAACCCGTATTTTTATACGTCAGGTGAAATGAATTGACTTCGAATTCTTAAAGGCGGTTAATAAGAAAGAATTTTGAAAAGGAAGTGAAAGAATTTTGAAAAGTGACAAATTCCATTTGTCCATAAATCAATTTTTTTTTCTGATTTTAGTCTACCTTAAAATTTCATTGCTGGTCAACTTTCAGTAATAGATTCTTTATTAATTACGATCCGTTGAGTTTGTACTTGCAAAACATAAACTTATCTTTTATGAAACACACACAGAAGAAGGAAAGAAAGAGAAATATCCAAGCAGTTCCCGGATTCGAACCCACATTCGCACAGTAACATCTGAATGACAACATTTCAAATAATTATAATTTGTATTCCTCACCGTCTTAGCAAGCTGCTTCAACAATGTGGATTCCTATTTTTTTTTCTAATGAATAAAGACGATAGTTAGTGTATGTAGGGGTACTTCTAGCTGCAATGATTACGCTACCAATTCTAATGAATGAATCACGCTGTTACTTAAGCAATTATTTTTTCAAGATTTTTTTTATAGATACACAAGATACAAGGCCTTAACGTTTTTCCTGTGAAATCGTGAATTGAGATTGAATTTTTATAGTTTATATAAAATTCATACAAAATTACAGATTATGTTAGAAATGCCCTAAAAAAAAAAAACTTGCTTTGTTTTTTTTTTGTTTTTGTTTTTTTTTTGTCTTTTGTGATTGAGGTGAAAGCCATTATTAGATGCTAAAAGCCAACGTAATAAGCGGAAATTAATTTATTAGTGCACAGTTCCTGTAATAGCTTAGTGAAACTCCTAGATTGCCCTAAAATTCGTCATCTATAAATTGGTAATCCATACTTTGAAGTTTGTTTATGAATTGTACTAAGTCTTCACGACCTCCTTTTCTAAACTCAAATGAATACAAAAAAAATAGCATTTTCAAAATGTACTTTGAGGTGACTTTCACTAGGTTTTTTCTTTAGTTTTTTACTTATTTCTTTTTATTTAAAAAAATTAATTGAAAGTTTAACTTTGTGATTTGTTTTTATCTTAATGTATAAAAATGAATGTTTCTTTCTTGTTTGTCCTGTATGCGTTCCTAAACCATTCATAGATTGCGATGAAACTTTGGTGAGTTGTTGTGCACACGCCCGCAAAGGTTTCTGAATCAGTAGAACCATTTTACAATATCTGGTGCGCGAGTCGTTGCAACAAATGAGTGTATTTCCAGTTTCAACGTTTGCAGTTTCCGGTGCGACTCGCATTTCCAATGACCATCAACAAAGCACAGGCACAACACATGGACAGCTGTATGTGGCTTGCTCACGCGTCGGAAAACCTTCTGATTTATTCGTGTATGCAGCAGACGGAAAAACAAAAAATATTGTGTAAGCAAAAACACTTCAATAAACAGAATTAAAACACAAACACTTTCTTTCTTTGAGTGGCATTTCAACGCATGCTGGGTACAGCTAGTTGTCTATAAATGTTTTCTTCCACAATTTTGCAGCCCTTAGCCGTGGCACATTGCTTGGGATCAAGTATGTATTTATCCTTAAAGAAAGATAGAAAGTTACGAGAGATCAATGCAGTCGTAAAACAAATTCATTTTATAATATCAAAGTAATTCTGTAATATCAGTGATATCCTCCTGATTTTTTTTTTCACAAACCCAATTATATTTTTTTAATTTTTTTATTTATGTAAAGAAAAGTACTTACATTTTAAGTTATTAATCATGTTAATATGTTATTAGATTCAAAATAAGTGAATCTCTATAGACTAGGACATTTGTTCATCTAGTGGTTTGTTTCTAAAGTTTTTATAATTTTTCTTACTATCTCGTATATCTTGTTATGTGCATGATTCTATTAGATTTAAAATTTGAAATTGATATAAAAACATTAATGAATCACATAATACTTAAGTTGTATCGTCGATCTTCATTCGACCCCGTTGACATCAAGACCAAATATAGTATAAAATAAAAAAAAAGCTATAAAAAAAAAAAAAAAAAAAAAAGCAGCAAAATTTTGTATTCATTGATAAGTCACTGATCATTTTCCTCTATTTTGTAATCTAATTAATAATTCAGTAACTTCAACTATCGGTAACTAATTCATTAAAGATATCAACAAGAAAAATTGTGCAATTATCATTTAAATGCAGAAATAAATTCATTTACAAAATCCTGGAATATTGCTAAGTTTTGGCTACGGAATAATGCTTTTTTTTTTTTTTTTTTTTATTCAATAATGCTGAGATAATCGACCAATCAAAAGTGTCCTTTGAAGAACCTTGCTTCCTATCGCGAGTCCACTTCGGTTTCTGCAGATGTCCCAGAAAAAGAGGTTCCTCGTAATTTATAGCAGACAATTAGTATCTTTCTAAATACACAGGAAAATGGTATCTGATAAGGAACGTCTAACGAAAAGGTCAGAAGTTAAAAGCTTTTTTAAGATATTTTATGTAATGGCTTCTATTCAGCCCAGTAACTTAATAATCTAAGAAGAGAGAGAAAAAAATGAAGGAAAGATAGAGAGAAAATTGGAAAACGGAGTTGCCCTTAATTTGAAAATTCGTTAATTTTGTAATTGTATACCTCTTTCATTGAAATGGTTTTCGGATCAGCGGGGATTAATACTAATTTTTTTTAAGAAAAAAATTCACAATTTTAAAGATAAAAAGAAAAAAAAATTTTTTTTGAAGATATTAAAATCAGAATGCCTATGCGTGAATGTGTGTGTGGGTGTTTGCTCCCTCTTTACTAGCTTTTGAACCCGTGGACGAATCTTGAATTTTGGCTTCTATGTTTAACAAGAGATGATCTATATTTAAAAATTTAAGTTAAAAATGTTAAAAAAATTACGTTTCTGAAGAGATGTGAACATGAACGAATATTGAAGCGTAACAATACATTTCTATTGATATTATTCATTCAGTCTTTTTGCGCTTATGTTATAATATTAAAAATTAATGTACATTTAATTTAATTCATTTTCAGTGGAAAATTAGAAGATATTGTTTATTTTCTGCTGATATTAACAAATATGATAAGACCTTTTCTTGGTATTGATTTTACTGCCTTGAAAAAAATAAATATATAAGTAAAAAGAATTAAATATATATTTAATTCTTTTTATTTATATAAAAAGATATATATTTAATTTCTTTTTATTTAAATATACATTTTATTCTACCTATTTGCCAGGAAATGGGTACCATTCTGATCTCATATCCTAAGAAAACGATTAGAATATACAGTCATACTCGAGTTACGACGTTTTAGACTTACGGATATTTTGAATAGCCGAAGTTGCGGTGCTTGCTTCGGAGTTACGGCTCTTTTGCGGAATGACGCAAAGTTATAATTAAACTAAAAAAACAAACAAACAAACTAAGGAAGTGTTTGTATTTCATCACAAAAAAGTCGATTTTGAAAAACTTTTAAACATTTGAAAATCTGTAATCGAAGAATTTGCGAAAATTTACTTAGTTGTTTTTATTTCCCCTGTTTATTATTTGAATAAATTATTCATTGTTGATTTAAATTGGTCGTTGTTGTGATGGCGGCGCGTGCTATGATGAGCTGCTCATTGTTGAATTTTCATTTAATTGCGTAGCTTCTTTTCTTTTAGATACAGCAACAGTTTGAAAAAAGATGAGATTTTTCTACGATATCCAAAGAAAATTGGTATTTCTTTAGCATCCTTTTCTGGATACGTAAGCCAACGTCCTTTCAGAAGAAATAGACTGCTCCTTTTACATTGGAAACAGCTGTTTCAATTAAGGGTGACGTAATGCCTATACTTTTACTTCCTTATCCGTAAAGCAGCCGCACTTCCAAAGACGAAAGTTTGGTTCTGAGGAGGCGGCACCTTGGCTCGTCTCATGTCGTCCCATCGTGTAAGTTTGTGCAGACAAAGAATTTCTTTCTTGTGCATAACCTACCCTATAAATCGTTCCTTTACACAAATGAGATCACTCCCTCGCCCAGCAACACTGACACCTTAGGCCTTGAGAGCCTGATTGCCCAGTGAAACACCTGCCAAGGACTTAAGCGTGTGTCCTACGCGCGATTTAGTACTGTTTTCAGTTTGAAAAATTTAAGCCGTTGCTACGGTTGCCTCTGGATCAATACAGACTTAGAGCCGAGGTATTACTAGAATACACGGAGAAATGTATTTTCTTAGGAAATAGTTTAAAAGGAAAGATCAATTTTTAGCCAATGGAAAGGTTCATCATGCGCAGATCGCTAATAATTTCTGAACCATTGAATGGATCGATGTACAAATAGTACTATGGACAGTCTTAAAGGCATTGGAGAGCCAAAAAAAAAAGACTAAAAAAGTTTTAAAACATGCAGTTTTGAGTCGGAGTTCACACGTCCACCCGTCCTTACCTCTGTACGTGATCAACAGGCTTATAAACAAACCCTCCTAGGAAGCTGAAATTTGAGAGGTAGATATAAATTGTTATCAGAACATCTCAATTGATTTCTGACACATAGATATCCAATAGATAAAGAGCTAAGAACAAAAAGAGCCTCCGTCCAAGTGGAATCACGGTAGCTCACCATATAACACTAGAAAACTAGAAAATTTTAGAAGTAGATATGATATAAACAAGGAACCGATAGGGGTAAGAAGCCATGGACCAAAAACTGTCACATTATTGATCAAAAAGCCATTTTTTTCATAACTTTTCTTTTTAGCAACTTTGCATGGACTCATTATGTGAGTGTAGCAGCTTATATTCGACAACACTCTGCTTATATAACAGTGTACCGATTACAGTGATAGGATTTCAATAAAAAAATAAGATATTCTAGAGGATTACAAGGGATGACTCCTTATCAGTAATTTAATTAGCAAAACCATGGTTTGTTTGATAATTTCTCAAAAATTACTCTGACAATCAAGAACACGGTTTCTGATATTAAGAGACACGATAATGGAAGGAAATAATATATTTTAAATCTATAATTTTAAGTAGAAAATGTCACTGTGATCTAAAATGCAAATTTGTTTTTTTTTACTTACGTTAAATTTCCTTCCTTTAACTATTATGTATTAAACGTGATTATATAAGATTCCTTGGCGCATTTTTATTGTTTTTAAGAGTGTGTTTTCGTGAATACGTAAGAGTCTCTTAAATTCTTCCTTTCCACGAAAATAACACGACTTCTCTCCGATCAATTTTCACCAAAATTCGATAGATCACCCACTCCGGAAGTTATTATTATACTGTCCTTTTCTGAAAACCTTCCTTTTCTAAAGATGCCCTGAAATGCTAATGAATTCTTTTTGTTTTTTTTTTTATATGATTTTTATTTTGTCGATGCTTCGAAGGAACGAAAATCCATTAATTATAGTCATTGATTATTAAGAAAGCAAAGAAAGGAATATGTGCGTCATTGGATGCAACCAACAGACTTCTCCTACAACTTGTTTCTGGTTATTAACTTCACTTCCGCTCTTTTTACCTTTTTCCATGATAAGTGTAGGCCTAATTGGAATCTCTATATTCGTAAGGGTAGGATGTCATTCTTCTCAGTTTAGACCAGTGATTCTAAAGCTTTTTTTTTTCTTCATTATTTGTACTGGTTTGTAATTTGGTAAAGTCTTGTTTGTGTGTGTGTGGAGTGCTTACCTCTGTATACGGTGCATTATAGATATTATGTTTTATGTAAGCTTACAATACTTTTTTTTTTCATATATTACATGTTTTAATTTTTTATAGTATAATAGAATACTTTACAATCACTTTCCTTATTAAAATATCTTAGATATGTCATAAGATCGATGGTGGTTTTTAATGCATGGAATGGTTAACTATGTTACATATTTATAATATTTAGGTGACTTAATCTCATCTCTCTTTTTTCTGTCCACCTTAGCTGCATTACAACAAGCCGTTAATGCACAGTAAATTCCTTAAAATCACGTGGAAATTAAAAAAAAAATGGAAAACAGTAAACTTCTATCAACGATACTGGCGTGAGAGGGGATTCGATTTTACAAACCACATTTCTGTAATGAGAGTCCGTAAATACTATAATAAATATAATAAATAATATAATAATAAATAATACTTTGTAATATTAGTAAAATACTCTATCCGACATTCCTCTTTTTCTCTCATGAAGGTGAATCTTAAAGAACTAACAAAGTAAATATTTCAAATAACGAGCAATGTAGTAAGTTTACTATTATCGCTAATAATAATTAATCTTAATGGTAATGGACGTAATATAGCATTACTAAAATATGATTTGTCACAATAAAATAACGGAATGAAAAATGATAGTAATACTATTTCATAGTCTGATTATTAATAAATAAATAAACAAATAATGAATAATTAAATAAATAAATAAATATCCTTTGAGTTATTAATAAGGTCTGGTAAATTTTAATTTAAGAATCAAAAATTAGAATTTTGTTTTAAAAACTAATTAAAATATCCCAGTCTTCTCATATTGCTAACGAACTGCAAGTTATAAATTATGGTTCAACATCTGGGCTGAAATCTCTATCCGTGAATACTCCAGTTGCATCCCAGGAATGAACGAGACCTTCGAAATATGTCTGTTTGTCAATATTAAAAAAAAACAAAAAAAAAAACTGATTACATCTGATTCCTTAGGATAACAATATTAAATTGTTTTCATTTTTTATTTGTATCGAGAAGAAATTGTTTGATTGGTAAATGAATCAATTGAAAGCAAATAACAAATCACAAATTTGTTTTCTAGTGGAAAACATTCCAGTATGTTGGTTGTCAAATATGGTTTTAGTAATAAAAATAATTTGGCAATAAAGAGGATTTTTACCATTTTAAACTGATCAATTTTGTAAATATTTGAATATAAACTTGTATTTAAATTGACGCTTCTTTTAACATTATTTATTAACTTTTTTTTTTTTAACGTATATGAAAATTATACGTTTAAGGTATTATTGGAATAAAAGGCTAACACACAAATATTAAAATTAAAACATTTACACAATTAAAATTACAAATTTAACGGTCGTTTGGAAAGATTATGTAATTTAATTGTATAAATGTTTTAATTTTAATATTGATTCCTGGGCCGCATTTGAACTGTGTTTCGTTTTATAACAGCCACTGATTTAACTGAATTAGTTATTTTAGCATTATTTAGTAATAAAAGCATTCTTGAAGTATTCGTACACCTATTTCGCTATTTCTGAATTGATAAGACCAGATTTTATTTTTAACATTTATTAATAATATTTTTTTTTCTCAATGCATTCCATAATTGATATTTATTTACTTGAAAACATCGTTGCAATGTTAGAATAACTTAATATTAAAATTTAAGATAACGAATAAAGATATAAATTTGCCTACAAACATAAAAATCTTGTCATTATTTATTTTTCTCTCTTATGAAGTACCACCGTTACTCACTAGATGTCACAGCTCGCTATGGCGTTGTGATGTGCAGTATCTTGGCTGATAAACGGACATTATTTCGAGGAGTCAATATTTAAACCTTTATTTATAAATAATTGATGCTAAAATAGCGATTCATTTATAGTTTTTATATATATTTTTATTGTTTTTATTAATACCACATATAAATATCCGAATTTTGTCATTTAATAAGTTTTGAAGAAATATTATTTGGAATGTTCAAATGATTACTCATTTTGAATAATAGAATGATGTAAATTATCTCTAATCAACAATTAAATGGTTTTAATGCAAGATTAGGTTTTCAAGATATTTTTTTTTTTAACAGTATTACGAGCTGAACATTGGAAAAATTCAAATTTTTGTAATTTTTTATATTCCCCGTCACAAAATTTCAGATAAATATATATATTTCCTATTTGATGTTTTTTATTTTATTTATTTATTTACTTTTTTGCAGGATTGATTGAACTAATTGATAAACCTAATCTTTATCTGTATCTAAACTATAAATTACAGCATTAATTTTTTTTTTTTTTTTTTCCTGTTTATATGTATCAGTGTCTAAATATCAAGGGGTAAAAAAGAAATATCGTTTCAACTACAGTGGCTTAGTTAGTTTGAGCGTCCTCAGGTGACAATAAAGCGAACTAAAATTCTTTGACAAATGACTATCGCACAATTATTAAGTCAGACTTTCGTACACCACAGAAACCGCTAAACATTAAAAAAATAAGTAAATAAGTAAATAAATAAATAAATTGAAAATATCTAAATTAAATGATAAAAAATATATATTTGCACATTTCATTGCATTGAATGGCATTATGGACGTTTTTATTAAATAAAAAAAAAGTTAATATTCTCTAAAATAATAATAATGATAACAACAATTCTAGCTAAATTAAATTGTCATTTTTTTTTCTGTTTTCCAATTCGTAATAAATAGATTTCCAATTGTAGATCAAATATCCTGAAGTTCTGATTAAAAAAAAAAAAAAGAGTTAAAAAAGACGAATAAAAAAAAAATGAAACATATTGAACTTAGAGTGGAGTTTGTGAAATATTTCCATAATTCGTAGTAAATATATATTGAATAATTAGGTATCATTTTTTTTTTTTTTGGTTTGTTAAAATCAAGAGTACCTTCGAGTATATTTCGATATTAGAATAGGAATATTCAATTCTTGGCAGTTTCTTCTTTTATAAGATCAGAACGAGAATATAAAACATACGGAAATTGTCTGTTAGTAAATTTTTGATCATCTATCTTTGAAATAATTGAAGGCTTCAATTTTTGAAGAGTATTTGCGATGAAATTCAAACAGCTAATAAAAATAATTTAGTCAAAAATCTCAAATTCTATCATCACAGTTTGTGAAATCTAAAATCACTTCATTTACATTTCTTTGATACTATTTCTCTATTCAAGTGTATAAACATTTTGGTAAATTACATAAATTGTAATTATGAAAAATATTAAGTAAGTAATGATAAAATTGGAGGAGTTTCTTAGAAATAAGAAGCAAATATATCAAAAATATAATTTCTTAAAAATATCACATAGGGACAGTTTGTTATTAAGAAGCGTGAATTTCAAGAATTTGATTTGTAAGATTACGTCAAGATTGGAAATATTAGATTGTTTCATTCTTTTTTCAAAGATGATTTTTTACTTTAGTGCAGAATTAGACGGCTGCCTGTCGCTTCGTTCCGTAAGCCTCGCAACGGAAACAAAATCTTATTTATTCAAAAATACAAACTACATCAAGTAAACTAAAAACTAAATCTTAAAATCTAAAACTAAAAATAAATTAAAAGTTTACAGTCTACAAAATACATGCAATATAATATTGAAGTCCCTTTGTAACAGTCGGTAGTTTGCGTAGTTGAGTTCACCATGCTACAATACTACTGGTACCTGGCAGCACGCGTGCGAAATTACATTGTTCCGAAAAGATTGACTATGCAATAATACTCTTGCTGCCTGGCGGGTGCGAACATATGCCGGTTTTTTAATAATATAGATTAATTTTGAAAAAATGCATAAAAAATTGCACGAACAAGTAAATTTTTAATAACTTCTATTAAATAGTTCATATTGGATTGCAAGACGTTCAATATTTCTACCGTGATTTTTATAGTTATCTACCGTAAAAATAACAGTATCCGGCTGTAGATTGGGTTTAACAGGAATTAACCGTTATTTGGTATTTATAATAAAAAATGACAGTCCATAAATTTTCAGCAGTAGGAAACGTTTTGACAAGACGAAAGTTACGATTTAAAAGATATACTTTGTCTGCCTTCATGTATCAGTAGATTGACGATTTATTTCATTAAATATGTTTCAGTATTTAAAGGTCATTCTGTTTTTTAGTAAGTAATATTCCTGAAACAGATTTATTTAGAATTCTCCATCAAATAAAGGACACAGGCTTCGTATAAGTGCGATATTTCATGTATCATAGCCAGCTTTCTGTTATTTATTTAAATAAAAAAAAAATTGCGACATGAAAACTCTAATATATAGGCCTAAGAAGAAAGAAAAGTCAACTTTTGACTCATATTAATAAAAAAAAAAAATACCTATTTTCATGGAACCAGAGGCATTTAGTGTCTTTGTAAATCAGTGCTTGTTATTTAATAGTCCCAAATTTCTGGAATCGCGTTCTGTAACTCATCGATGGCCTTGACCAATAAATGGGGTGCTATCCAAATAAAGAAACAGATTTTTGCCAGCGTCTGTTTATTTAGAATCCATTAAATCTGCCTATTTCTTTTTCTTCTTCTTTTTCTTCATGCTTCCGAAGGTTGCTCGTGGCATTATTTATTGAGAGGGAACCTGTGGAACGGAAATTAGGCCTACATCTGGAAGGATTTCCGTCCGAGTGTTTGTTTTACCTCATACTCAGCTGGTTTTTTGTTTAATTTTGTTTTCTTGCGCTACATAATTCGTACATTCCAGTTAACCCGAATACTTACTCCTCTTTCTGCAAGATCAATCATACCAAACTCCCTTCAAAAGTAATATTTGTTAATGAAATGAAACGTCTGTAATATTATTACAATACGATACTTGGCTATAGTGATGTACAGCTTGCCGATATATATTTGCAGTGTAATTCAATTGTAAAAAAAAATTAGGTTTAAAATAAAACAAAAATTATATTAATATCATTACTTCAGGTAATGGTCTTTTGTTATTTATTAAATTTTTGTTACTGAAACAATGATTACTGTATTACTATAACAATAAAAGATGTTGTCAATTGTTGTAAGTAATGAAATTAATGAGCAATAAACAGTCAACGCGTGCTGTCATACAACTAACAGTTAACTGTCTTGATACATCGGAAGCGCAGTGGTGCCTCAAAGGAAAAAATACACAATGAACAACTCACCAATGAAAAATTAGTGAGAAAATTCATGTGCCAGCAGTGCGCAGGCCTCAATGATTTTTTTAAATCATAAAAATTCAAACTGCACATTTGTATTATTAAGAATAACAATGGATGAGACCAAATTGTTAACAAGTGACATCCTGGAATATTTAATAATTTGGTCTCACCCATTGTTATAGTTATAATTAACTGTCTTGTTAAAATTACTTAAATTTAATAGTAGGAGAAAAAGAATTATAATCTTACTTTTGTTTTTGTATTTTTTTTTATGTTCTCTTATTAGTAACTAGTCGGCTACCCGTCGCTTCGCTCCGGAAGCCTCCGCATATGTAACGGAAAACAAATTTTTATTTATTAAAAAAACACACACACACGCACACACAAATTACATCATTAAACTAAAACTAAAATTTTTTAAGTTTTTTTTTTTTTTTAATTTAATTTCTCATGTTTATATTCTGTCAATCCATGACTGCTTTTAGAACCAGCGTGTGAATCATATATCTATGATATATTTTTATTTTTTATGGAGATTAGAATGTAGTCCTCGTGGTTTAATGGCTAAGACGTCTAACTGCGGAGCAGTTTTTTGTCACTTTTCAGTGACGTTTCAGTTACAAATATTGATGGTTTTTGAGCTGCAAATAGTGATTTTTTCAGTATTCCACCTAAAAAAAAAAAGAGTGCTTCTTTGTTTCTTGACTCTGTTTTCTTTACTCCAACATCTGCCGTGTATACGCACATATTTTTCAATATCACATAGAATTTGTTTAAGAAAGAATATTTAAAATATTGCAACATTTCGGGAATTATAGTTCTAATTGTCAGTTTCTAATTACAAATAAACTGATGGATGGGAAACAAAAATAAACAATCTTGAGATTCAAAAAAAAGGTTGAATACATTCCTTATTGATGGGGGAAAGGAAAGGAGACATAAGTCAAAAAACAATGTAAAGAGAGTTGTAGTCTCCATGGCCTAATGGATAAGTGATCTGATTTCTGATCAGAAGGTTGCAGGTTCGATTCCTGCCGCGATGATTCATTGTAAAAATTATTTCTATTTTCCATTCTCACAGAAAATTGCGCCGGACAGACACACAGAGAAATAAAAGATTTTAGTAATATAGATTGTCTGCACAGTACTAAGAAGTTTGATAAAATTCTACTTATCAGAGCGATTTATATTTATCATTCCTTTAATTTAATATTTTTTTTTTGTTAAAAAATTTATTTGATATTTATCATTGAATTTATTCTTTTACGCATTTGTGATACGAAAATTTATCGAAGTTAAATATCTGTTTGATATCGCATTTACGAAATTTCAAAATATTTGTTACATGATTTTTAAGTTATCTTTTTATTACTTTCATTTTATTAAAGATAATATTTTTTAATCTTAATGATGGATATAAGTTGGGACGTAAGAACTTGAACTGAAATAAAAGTTAAAAATTACGTACCTTATGTATGCACGAGTAACGTGTGAATTATAAACAAGTTAAAACACAACGTTTGTGTAGTAGATGGTCAGAAACGTTGTGTTTTAACTTGTTGTTTCTAATTCACACCTTACTCGTGCGTATATAAGGTAGGCAATTTTTAATTTGAATTCAGCACAGTTTTCAGTAAATGAGATAAAAGTTTTTTTTTTTTTTTAAATAATCGTGGACTATTTGTTGTGTAAGTTTTCAAAAAAAGTTACCAGGTGGCGCATTGATCTCTTTCTCGATTTCAGCAATGCTTGTAGTAAATAAACAAATAAGTATTTTGTGAATAGGTTTTTAATAGTAAAGTGTCATTTAATATCAGAGAAATTTGACTACTTTGTGGCTTATCACGTGATTTTAACCAGTGCTTCACAAAACATTATGGAATAACAATCAGGATATCTTAAAAACGAATTATCTCAGAAAGTTGAAACTTACATGAAAATGAGTTACAAAATCAACCTAACTCAACAGGGATTTTGGTTCATATTGAGATCAATAAACTGTCTAATTCATGAATCTCAATAAGCTTAAATCGCAATAAGGAAGCGCAATTTACAAAATGAATGGTTTATTCTTAGTCTGTTTGTTCTGCCATAGTGAACTACTATTTTTCTGATTTTTAAGTTCACTGTAAACTTAAAATTTGCAGTGTTGGTACACCAACTTATTTTCTTTTCAGATGCTTACAAAAATTACTTCTGTCTTAATAAAACGATATTTTTCTAATATCTTGAACCGAAAATATTTTTCAATTCATTCGTACCATGTATTGCTACATTTAAAGCGGACGATTTTTCTTCCAAAGATGCACCGCAAGGCCTTCTACCGCCGAAGCCGACCGTACGAACTTTCGGGTCAACCCAATACTTCCAAGCGTGAATAACACCTCATTAAAGCTGTGAACGTCATCCAACTGAAACCTATCTAAGTTAGGAGATTAAGTCTTTATTTTAAGCCCTTGCTTTTACCGCGTACTCCGTGGACACACCCAATTTTTAGAATCGTAAAATTCCTTTGAGATTTTGAGATTCTTTACGATCACTGAATATCGTAAGTAGTTATATAAGGGAACTACTTTATTGTAAAATTAGACAATATATTTAAAAGAAAAGAAGGAAAAAAATTCGTAATTGACGTAATTGTAATGATTCTTGTTTTTTTAAGGAAATGTTTAGAAAATTGTGTATTTTATAAGAAATTGTAATATGACAAATATCTTCCGAAATAACCATTAACTATCAGAGAACATTTAGTAAATATTCTTTGAAAACTAAGTTCTTTGTGGATATTAATTGATTATGGAAATTAATCGATTTACACATTTACACTAAATTTCTTCAATTGAATGTGGAAGTATAGACTCGTAATGTCCGAAGAAATCATTGGCAACGAAATGTATGATTTGTTTATTCCTGTTCATTTCATTCCAGGAGGATGGCTTGCAGAGTAACATCTTCAGGGTTTTATACAGGGAAGTTCGCGGAAGACTTTCAGAAAAACAAGCTTTTGCCCCCACCCCCGCCGCTCCTTTCCGTTTTTTATTTTATTTTTAGAGTAAAATCCGAATATCTAACGACGGATCAACTGAGTTTTCGGATTAAAGGCCATTGTTTTAAAAGTCTAAACCTTTCGTGGTTTTGAAACGTTGTTGCTGATCGACAAACGGTCGAGAATTTCGAAATATTACATGTTTTAGTAGTTAGAGATATATTCGTGTGTGTCGTAGGCAGTTCCAGCCCTCGTTCTGCCATTGGCGGCCGCTGCAGAATATCAGAGCTTATTGAATGGGGAATTTCACCTCCCCCGCATATTCTGAGCCGCCGTTTACTCTCTTTCAGAGAAACATTCCTGCCATTAAAAAAAAAAAAGTAAGCGGTAAGAGATCGTATTTCGGGGAACAAGCCGCGTGTTCATAGCGCACCCTGTTGTACATGAAAGCGGTTTCAGTTGCCATTAGGAATTGAGGTTGGAGCCGAGATAACTGTTGCTAGGCAACCGCTAACTCTCTCGCTCTCTCCACCGCGGAAAAGTAGCGCGCTTTTTTTTCCCTCTCTTTCGATTCAGAGGTAATTGCGCTTGGGTTCCAAGAAGCAGACAAAGCACGAGGGGAGAAGTAATATGGACCCCCGGAACACGCAAAGAAAAAAAAGAATTATTATTGCATGAGGCTTCGATACTGGACCCCACCCACAACGAGAAATGGTGTAATATTTAATAGAAACGCCGTTATTCTACCGGATTCCACCGCCAAAGAACATGAGTGCTGTGATATATTGTTTTCCACTAGCCAAAAGTTCGGAGATCAGAAATAAACAGAGAATTACTTGCGCTTGAAGCGTTTTTATTTTCATTCTTTTGAAATACAAAAATCAATATCGTTCTTAAGATAAACGTATTTTTTTTTTAAGAAAACGAAACTTACAATAAACCCGGAAGAAAGTAAAACCAAATAAATAAACAAACAAACAAACAAAAAATGACTAAATGCAACATTCAAACGGCGCTTGCTGGGTTTCTTTTTTTTTTTTTCCTCAGGCTTTTATGAAATGTGAAGAGTATGAAATCGCAAAAATATTTCAGCACAATAACTTTCTGTACTGAGGCAAAGATTTACCGTTAGAAAAGCGCCATTATCTTATTTCCCTAAAATGATTGTAAAATTCCTCATTTCCAAGTAATCAATCAGAAACTGATTACGTTTTTGGAAAACAAAACACAATACTGATAAAAAGCAGCGATACATAGATATCAGTTGAAAAGAATATAGATAATGTTAAAAAGTTAAAAGAAAGAAACAAATAATAATAATAATAATAATAATAATAATAGTTATCGTAGCGACTATCTCTCTTCCAAAGAAATTAATGGCAATTTTGAGAGCTGTAGTAAATTTTCTTTCTCTTAGGATAAATAGTGTTACGGCTATACAGTTATACTACTACATTTTTACAATTTCGAAATACATATCAGTGCAATTTTTAATTTATTAGTTATGTAACTTCCAATTTAAAGACATTATGTAGATCTAATTGTAAACCTTCTTTAAAAAAATATTAATTTACGAATAACACCGTTTTTAGTTATTTTCTTCGAGGTTTTAAATTAAAGATGTAATAACTATGCGCTAATGATCTCTCTCAAGCATAAAATAACAATTTTACAGTATCATTTAATCCAGATACGTTTGATGCTGAGATTAATTTATTTTTATGGTTAGTTTTTCTTTCATCTTTATTATATAGTCGGACCTCAATTTAACGAAGTCGCTAAATCCCGAAAAAAAATTCGTTATATGGAAAATTCGTTAAATAGAGATTCGCCTTTTAAAATTTCTTTGAACTACATAAAACAGATTTAAAATACATAAAAAATAAATATTATTAAAAAACATAATAATTTTAATGACATAAAGCATACATTACCACATGCGTACTTAAATTTTAATAATAAAGTCTGTTAATTTTGTCCGAGTTTTTTTTTCTTTTTGAAAAAGTGTTTTCGCTCATAGTACTTCTCGCATCTTTGCAATGCACCAAAAAAACCCTTCAGGTGTATTTTCTTCAAATTGTAATCCGCGTCTGATTGTTTCAAATGATTTTAGCATTTCATCATACGAAGGTTGTTTTTTTTATTTCTGCATTATGATCATTTCCATTTTCATCATCTTCATCGCAATTCATATTTACATTGTTATTTTTCACACTGTCCAAAATATCCGATTCAGTTGGTGTTTCCGAGGCCTCAACTTCAAAATCAAGTGAAAGATAATCATCAATCAGCACATCATCGTTAATTTCTTCTTTTTCCCTCAGCTGCATCCCCATTTCTTTCATTTCCTCTAAGGGAATATTAATAATAAAAACATTACAAGGAGGAAAAAAAAATAGATACCACGAAAAAGTTCGTTAATAGAAAATATACTTCGCTATTTGGAGGTTATTTTACGAAGAAATTAGCAAAATGTTCTTGTTTCCCAAGAAAAGTTGGTAAAATAGAGAAAGTCGCAAAATAGAGGTTCATTAAATAGAGGTCCGACTGTATAAGCAAGCTATTGCCTGATTGCTCTTGAATCGCTCAATATCTATAGCTTGCTTTGTTTTTAAAGCGGATAAACCATGCTACATAGATACAAGCCAATCCATTTCCAATTCGCTAGTTCAGTAAAAAAAAATAGCAGATACCTAATTAAGAAAAACTCGATGCTGATTGCTCTACAAGTTCAAAATAACTACTTTCTGCCCTTTTAAAATGCCCACTGAAGATACAGTATAAATGGAGGTTACTTCCAACACCCCCCCGCAGTGACATTTCGTGTTTATTTTTAATAGTTGCAACTTCAATTTATTAAAAAAATACTAAAATCTGGATAATCCAGAATTCTCTTTTAATTTTATATTTTCTTTTCAATTTTTGTAATATTTAAATCATTATTTTCTTATAAATTATTTCATATGTATTTTAAATTACAAAGAATAAAATTCTTTTAAGAATAAATTTTTAAAAACAAAGCCTTTTGAAAAAATTATATAAATTTAAAACACAACGAATTACAGTTAATTCGAACAAAAATAAAGAAAAAATATCATTCAAGGGTAGTTTAGCTGGAAGGGGCCGCAGAGCTTTTGAAGGATTTATCTCTTTTATTTATGGTTTATTTATTTATTTTTAATCCATTTGTAGTTAATTTTATTTGCGATAGCCTATAGAACTAGCTTACACATTATTTTTATTATTTATAAAAAGAATAGTTCTACTCATATCGAATACACGAGATTTCATTGAATGTTGGAGATTTTTAAAAATGGCGGTAGTTTTTCCTTCCCAAGAATAACGGAAGTGTAATTACAGTAGATTGAAAAGTTGTAACCTTAAAATACGTTGATAGGTCAATGAATTAAATGCTTGAGAAACTTGTTTGGGTTGATACCCTCGCAGCGATGTCTTCGTTCAATCAGTTTCATTAATATCTTTTTGTCCACTTTCATCCTTTCATCAAAAAAGAAAATATTGATAGAAAAATATAGCAACGCTGCAAGTTTTGGTGTAAATTAAAAAATAAGTTAAGAACTTAGAGTCTACTTTTCTTAAGTTATTTCTTAACATTTAATTATTTATTTTTCTTTTTTAAAGGTATAAAACTGACAAAAATAAATAAAAAAAATCTAAGTTTATTGTGAAATTCTAACATCAGCTATAAACAAACAGTATAAATTTTCCATTATTTAAAAAATAATAATAAAACAAAACTAAATCCTCATTGCTTACTAATATTGTTGAAATAGAAATAATTTTAATAATTTCAAATCGCGCGCTTATTAATGGATTAATTGAAAGAGAATTAAAACTCATAGTTTAAAATAACAAGATAGTAATAGATACACGACAGAAATCCATTATACAGTGCTTTTCTATGTGTACTGTTCGTTTTCAAAAGCGAGAACTACCACTGATGGACGATTTTACTCCGCAAAGCTGAGATGGGCACTTTCCTAAGACCTGTTTTTCTTTTAGTATCTGTTATTTTTGCAACAGTATTTATTCTTTCCATAATTCTTTCCCGCAAATAGAACGCAGCTACTAGTAACTAACACTATAAACATCCCCTGTTTGTTTTTCCTCACACCTATTTTCACGAAATCGAAAGAGACCTGACGCATGCGCACAAGCGTTGAAGGCTCTCGTAAAGAAAAACCGAACAGTATTTTTGTCGCCTTCTCGTGCTAATTTCGCGAGGAGAGCCACGCGGAAAAGATTTCAAACATAAGTTAGATCTTAAAAAAAAAAAATAGAAATGCACAAAACTCAAAGATTTGCACTCTTTGCTATCACGGACTGAGACGGCCGTTTCTGCCTTATTAGTTAACAATATGTACGTTAAACTTTATTTCTATTGATAAGTTAGATCTTCTTTAGTCCTTAAATATACATTCTGAGTTTCGAAAAGATACATTCAGCAGTTCCGAAGTTTTTATAGGACGCAGAAACAGACTTAGTGCTCTAATAAGTCTCATATTTCCAGGCAAAATAGGCTAAAAAGCACGTAACTTTTAAATACAACTTATTTCTCTGGCCTTGTGCTCTGGGTAGTTTTAAAATATGTTTCATTAAACCGCTACGTTGCAAAATCTAAGCGAAGTTTTGAAGAAGGTCGATCTAATGACAGCGCCCCCTACAGCTGATAGCCAAGGATAGAGCCACTGCTGACAGCCAACACTTTGAAGTCCGTATCGGTTGATGAAAACGTTAGCCGCGGAGAATCAACCCGGAAGTGCTCTTTTTTTTTTTTTTCTTAAAATTCCATCATTTGAAGCGCATCTCATGGGAATTTCTCAATTAGCTCCTGTTTCGGTGGAAATTACTAAGTAGATTACATTTGAGGACAGAATTAACGGAGAAAATTTTTCGTTCCAAACCAGACAGTTTATTAACAGAAGAAAAGATGAATGATAACTAACTCTGGGTGATGAGAATCGGAAACATCTAGAAGGTCATTTTTGAATATGTGGAGCCGCCTTTATTAACTTTTATTCCATTCTAATTTTAATTTTAGTTTACATTTTAAGAATTTAAGTCCATGAAAATATTTCAGGAAAACCAAAAAAAAAATGTTTAAAGTTTAAAATAAAAGGAAAAATTGCACAGTTAGTTACATAATACATAATATTTAGCACGATTATCCTTTAAAATACTTTCCAAAAGCAAAAACAATAAAGACGATTTTTAATGAGAATGGGTAAATAGGTAAAGGTGTATCACTACAGGCCTTGCAGATTCTTGAGTGCGCGGGAAATGAAGGTGGTTGTCGACCAAAGGAATAGTTGAGGTCGGCCTGACGCCCGCCCGCCTTTAACCTCGGGTAAGAAACCCGGTACCCATTTCACATAGGGCTGGGTAATCCTAGTGTCTGTCTGGAGGAGAAACAATCGTGAATGGCTGAATACAATTGAAATTGTGTTAAAAATTGAACGGTGTTTAACCTAAGTAACGGATTATTTGGCAATTCCCTGTAATCGTCGTTTCTGTGCAATAAGTTATTTCTTTTTTAATTGTATTTCTTCTTTAACAGATTAAGACCAGATTCTAAGAGAATTCAACTATTATGTTTGAAATTATTATACAATCAACTGAGAACTTCAACTTGAAAACTTTCTTATTTAAAACAGCGACTATCAGTTGAGGTCATTATTATTAAAACTTGGATATTTTGCTTTAAGAAGTGATATCTTGGGTTCTTGTCAAATGGCTCCCTTTGCTTGTTAATTGTTAGTTAAAAAATTCACTAATATTTTTCGGAACTAGATCAAAGTATTTAGTAAATCTCATTATTTTATTTTTTCGTTCCAAGTAATATCTCTTACTTGATTATTATTATTATAATATCTCTTACTTAAACATTATGTAATAATTACGTTTTACTGGGTTACAATTTTAAGGTAAATTTGGCAGTAGGATCAAATATGGCATCTCTACAAATCTAAACTGAAAGCAAAAATACACATTAAAAAATAAAAGAAAGAAAATTCATGTGCTGGCTTCCGTCAGCCTCAAAGAATTTTTTTAGGCGCATTTAAACAAAGAAAAAGCGCCTAAAAATGCATAGACACATTAAAGGTTGAGACAAGTGTTACTAGTACTAATCAGCAGTACTGTTAGGCGCATCAGTTGAGACTAGTAAACAATAAGGTCTCAATACTTAGTAGTTATAAATTTGCTTATTTTTATTATATTTCTTACAAATATATGAAAATAGGTGGCGATTCCTCTCCACCTTTTTTCTTTAAGAACCTTTGTAAAAAGAAATTTAGTAATGAAATAGTCAAATACCTATATGAGTTATTATTTTTTTTTTTACAAACATTAATGACAAAAAAAAAAAAAGTGTTTCCGTATTTTCTTTTATTTATATCTTTTAATATTAATTCAATATCGATAAATGTAATAAATTAAGTGAATAATAAAGTAAAGATAAGTAAATTAAGAATCTAAAATTGAACAATTGGAAAAGATAAATCAATCATTGTATTTTTCAGTTTCGCAATGATATCATTGTTGACCCAATTTATTTTTTTTTAATCTTAGAATTTTTATTTTTTTTTGTATCTAAGCAGTTTTTATTTAAATTTTATTATTACGAAACTTATATTATATGAAAGGCTTCTGTTAATGATAATTGATTTTCGATGAAAAATTTTGATATTCTTGAGAATAAACGTTGAAACGTTAAAAAACAAAACAAAACAAAAAAAAAACTGTTTTGTTTCAAGATATTTTATTGGAAAACACGTAACGAATTAATCGATTCCTAATTAGAGAAGTTGCAACAACGAAAGTTCGCCAACAGCCTGTGACTGACCCACATTGTGGCCTTAATTCGCCTGCGGGAATCTCAGGATGTCGGAGGCTTTTCTGAATGAAGGTATCAATTAGGAGTCACGTGAACAGAGAAGACAAATGTCACTGATCACGTTATTCAGTCAATTGCTGGTTAATAAGATGAAAAACATAGTTTCACTATTCGTTAACTTCTATTTTTATCGTTGGTAATTACTGAGTGTGATAGAAAATTAAATTGCGAAAAAAACAATTCACTGTATGTGTTATGGTGATGTAACTATTTGAATTGAAAACAGAGAGAGGGAGAGGTTTTTTTAAAGAGTGCTTATTATGAAAAGGAAAACTTATGTTCACAAGGAATGTCTGGAATCAGTTGTTTCGCGCCTTTTAGCGCTCATCAGTTATATGTGTCATCTTCAATACATTAGTGAACTACTTGCTTCACTTTCTTAATATTTTTTTTATTTAATTTTAATAAATTTTTGGACATGCCATTGTATTGTGAAATTGAAATCTCCTACATATTCAGAACTCCTTACTGATAAGTGCCAAAAATCCCGAAACAGTTGTTTCTGACAGTAATGCTAAATGTACGGGTTTTCTTTTATTTACACACCCATTTAATTCAGAAGTGGCCAACGTGAATGCTGAATAGGAATTAGTTAATATTCCTAATATAGTAAAAACATATCTCGTTTCAAGTTTTTGATGATCGTATTTAACAAAGTCATTATTGAAGGGACTAGGAAATGAAATATAAAATATTCTTAATTTTAATATTAATAACAGATCAAATTCAGTGAAAATATGTAGATACGATTAAGAAAACATAGACATTATCTTATTAAAAGATTTAGTAATGATTTGATATTTTGAAAGTCGTTCTTATTCATTCATTCTTCACAGAAATTATTATAAAACATCAGTAATTTACAAATTCAATTGCTTGCTTTAAAAATAATAATAATAATAATAATAATAATAGAAGATTTAAAGTAAAAACAAAATAGTCTGCGATTAGGAATTCTTATTTAATTGCATCCGTTAAGCTACGGATCTGCCTCGAATAAAAAAATATGAATACAGCTACAGCAGTTTTATATGATTTTTGTTTTATTAATTAATTATACTTTTTTAGTTTTTACACACAATGATTTTTCTATTCAGGCTTTAAACTATGCATTATTAATTTTAAATTGTTATCTGCTGTTTTCCAAAAGATTTTATTGAGAATTGCCTGTCATTTAAATATTAACTTTAAGATAAGATAAAAACATCAATTTTTTAACTTCAGTGAAAGATAATAATTGTAATACAATATTAAGATAAATAATTATCTTTGTGAAATTGCGAAATTAAAGATTTAAAAACTTTTCAATACTGAAAAATATAATCAAAATATCAAAGAAATTACAGTAAAATAGTTAAAATATTTCAAGTATAATAAATAAAAATTATTATTTTACACTTTTATTTTCACACTTTTACTTATATATTGTTAGTATTTCTTTTATACAGAACTTATAATACAGCATTACACAGAATTTATATTGTTATTATACAGAAATTTGAACTAGGACAGGTTTTGAACCCTGTCCTAAGTGAATATACATTTTAAAATAAATAAATAAATAATAAATCATTACATATTAATTTTGTATTAATTACGTTATTTAGAATAAATTGAAGAATTGTCTTCGATTGTTCAATTTAATGAGATAACAGAAATTAATATGCACTAAATCTAGAATTAGTTAAAGGAGTCACGTCACGCGATGTAGAATTGTTACAATTATCATTCAAATGCGATTAGAAAACATTGTTGCGATGATTATTTTGGAAACCAAACTAAATAACTTCATTAGTTTTCTCATTTTCTTCAGTCTTTGAACTTAGGAAATGAAATCTAATCAAGTACAATGGCAGATAATTGGAAGATTCACAAAAAACAATTAAAATCTCTAACCCACGTTCTTAATCACACGTAAACAATAAAGTTCACATCAGGTCAGAAATAGACGAGCGTTCACATCATCTTTAATTAAAAATAAAAATGTCATTGGGTCACTTGATGGACTGATATGATTTCTTTTTCATTCGAGAATAATTACATATAACGTTATAACGTTAATTATTATTTCTTTTTTTTTTTCTTTTTTTTTTTTGGTACTGTTCATTGTAAAATATCATTGTGTTGGATAGGTAGATTTATAAGAATTGTTTTTGTGGTTTTATTTTTTCGATATATCATTTGTATGTAGTAGCAAATGCGTTGCTATTTTGTTTTCGTTTTATGATATTAATCATATCAGAGTGAAAATGTGCAGATGTTGTCAGTATTCACTAAGACGGATAACGATTTTTAAAGGAGATATTATTGAAAGATTTTAAATTATTTATTGAAATTGTTTTCTCCAGAAAAATCTAAGACAAACTCAACACTACAGTGAATATGCCGAATCAGAATTTATATTAAAAGCAATTACATTCATTAAAAAAATATAATTGATAATAATTTTAATTTAGTAATATAATTTGAGGTACTTTTTTTTTTAGTTGATTTCAAAGCATTGAATACATTATTAAATGTAAAAAGAAGCCAGAAGGGAGATATTTTGTAATAACTTCCAGAAACACTTATTACAGTATATTTGTTCAAACAATAACTTTAATTAGTTGGCTTAATATAATAATAATATTTCACATGAAATCTAAATACTTATAATCAAAATACTCCACTTTCAGCTTTAATTACGACAGATTTGAATTATTAGTATATAGTTTTTTACGTATTAAGAATTTATAAAAATATTTTGTATCAAAATAAGATGATTTATTGGATGATATTATTTTTGAATATACACATGATATTCAATTGAACTATTTTATTAACAATGTCTTCGATAATTGCGCAAAATTTCAAATATAAAAAAATAAAAATAATAAATATTTCTTTTTGAGACTTAAATCCAGGAACAAACTTTATATATTTCTGAGTTGATAATTTATGAGATATATTTACGACAAGAAGCTAATATACAGCAACAGATCGAGACTTAGAATAATCACAAATATCATAATTAATTATATAGAAATAAACGGGACTATTGTGAGGCAACACACACCCACACAATTGATTTTTTATTATGAGGAATAATTATTTTTTTCCCAGTATCATTAAGCGCATATTTTGATTATTGTTAGGTTCTATATAAAGTTCTAGGTTTGATTTATAACCATTCATTATTATAGTTTTAATAAGTGCATAGTCATTCCGAATTAAAGAAACATCATCCATTCTCTCATTGTTAACAACTGTTTTTCAATTGTTAATTTCAACAAATTTATTTTCTATTTCTATAGTATATTATCGTACGGCCTTACTACTTCTGTCTGTATATTTGTAATCATTATTGATCATTGTGTTAGTACGTCTTGATAATTTTTCATTTTTTTTTTCCATTCTTGATTTATATTTTTACAGAGAATTTAGTATAAAAGTGTAGCTTTCTTTCAGTTCCCATCATAATTTAAAAGCTTTTCATGCATTGTAAACTACAGTATTATAAATTATAAAGAGTAGGATAAATAAGAAGAATTAATTAATTTTATCATTAGTAAAAGTAAATCAAAAAGGTAAAATGTTTGATGAGATATGTTAAAAGTTTTAGTTTAAAAGCTTATTTAGATAATTTACAGTTAATTTTTATACTTTCGTGCATTCAGTGGTTTCGTTTTATTTTAATTTAATACATTCTTTAAATTCTAATGTTAAGAGAGTGTTTGATTTATCAATCCTAACATTTAAAATTAAGAACTTGATTATACATTATCAACATTACATATAAAATATGATATACATTCTTATAACACTAAGTAGATATTCTTCAAGTAGCATATTTACTTGAAGTTTTTATTTCTGAATTATATACACTTAATTTTAGGACTTACATAATATATTATTATAATACGTAATTGAATGCTTCATATTATTGGTAATCATGTTTTGCTATTCAATTTCAAAATGGCGTCTCCATCTAAAAACTTTCAGCGAAAAGTTTTTTAATCGAAGTTAATTCGTTAGTATATTGTATTGCTAGGCTGTATTAAGTGTAGCATTTAAGGGCCCTTCCCCCCTTTACTTATAAACATTTCTGCTGACATTGTCTTGCTTAATAATTCCTGACTTGACCTAGAGCACGAGACTCAACATCCGAACGAACCCCTTTTGTTATTATTATTCCTGTGTTTATGTTTGTCATAACGCATTGTTTGAACCCTGCGATGCATAGCGCCCTCAAGCGGCTCTTAGTTGCGTCTCCAAGTGGAAACTGTCAATAGAAAAACAAAAGGTGACAGAGGACAGTGAAACAAAAGGAACACTTAGGTAATAGGTTCTTCAAGAAGGAAGAGTCCACTCAATTTGGTGGTTACGTGTTTGATTTTGGAATAGTGCCCTAACCGTGACATTAAAAAAAACAACAACAAAGATTTACAACAGGCTTTGGGGCAAAAAATCTTAACTTCTTTAAGCCTTCGGTGTCAAGTAAAAAAATAAAATTTTATGGTACCTTTCCAGAGTACGATACGAGAATTAGTAAAAAAAAAAAATCCTTCAAAAACTTTTTAGTTAACAACTTTAAATAATGCTTTTTATTTAGCATTGATGATGCCTTCAGTAAATAACAGGGCATTTTTTATAACATTTACAATTTTGAATTACAACTGTTCTTCTTCAGATGTATACACGGTGATTCAAAATTCCCTGAACAAACTCTACAGGTAGGTCAGGAATACCAGAACAAACCGTATTCATAGTGGAACGGTTTGTTTTTGTATTCGTGATCAAACTTTAAAGTTTATACAAGGAATTTTGAATAATCCTGCATGTATGTATGTATGTATGTACATATCTGATAAATGTTGTACATTTTTTTGTAAGTCTAATGGAAAAACTGTCGAAGTTGAAAACTGTTAGATGTATTACAGATATTCAGATAATTCTGTCGCATCTTAAGTTTCTAACGATTGCAGATGAAATTAAGAACAATAGCGCCAAAGTTAATTGTATAAGGAATATAAATTTCAATGTGAATTAAGAAATTGCAGAATTTCCCATTAGTTTAATATCAGCTTTAAATAGTGTAGGTCAAAAATGAGTCTGCAAGTGAAAAATGCTTATCATCAGGAATTTCTGTTGCTTCATATTGTTTTGTAGCAAAAAAACAATTGTCTTTATCAGCTAATAAAGCACAGAACCCTTGTAATAAAATCAGTGACCTTGTAATATATATAAATATAATATATACATACGGAAAAAAGCATTAACATTTTTCATTGTTTTCTTAAATCGACATATACAGATACAGGACCAAATTTTGAATTTGTAGTTACTTCCCAAGCTTTTCTGATATCAGATCATTGCACATGTAAAGGTTACAGGCGCATCCTCTCCATCTGTGTCTCCACCCTTCAATCGGTAGCCCCCGCATTAAAACCTCTTTTAATTGCGATGAAATAGTAATTTAAGTATTGAGTCATGGAATGAGCCATTCAGTTACCATCACTATGACGTATTTCATATGGTTTTGGCGAAGGAACAACTCTCGGGTCAAAGGTCACAGACCCCCCGAATGTATCGATTTTGTTCTTCTAGACAAAGTTAACGTGTATGCATCTTCTGAAAGCGCCCATGGCTCGTAACAGCAACATATTAGGAAAGTTCTTTGTATTCCAATTTTGATTATCTAAAGTGTTCAGTCTATCTTTAATGCTGGAGTCCACTGTGAAAAATGCTGATTTCTTTTTAGCTTACTTTACCTAAGAACACGAGACACTCAGTCTGTAGTGATTGTAATCTGAATCACTCGATATCTTAAACAGTGGATATTAATTCCTTTCTATAATCCATAATAGTAAAGAAATAGCATTGAACAAGAAATGTTGACTAACATTGGAAAAGTCCATGTGCATGGACGAAATGTCTGTAAATATCTGATTTTTAAAAATTTTTAGTGGTATGTCTAGTTTTTATATTTATTTGGAAGATACAGCATTTTATGGAAAGTTATAGGCTTTTTAGATTCGTTCAGGAACTTCGTGTTTTTCATTCCGACAATTGTGATCATTATGTTCAGCTGAAAGAAGCCTGTGCAGACAGTAAAAAATACTGGATTTTTATTTAATAATACAGATCTCGGCCGATTTGTGCTGTAAAAGTAGCTCCACTTTAAATATGCACAGTTTGCAATAAATAATTAGACCTAAGTACAGAACATTATTCGTTCAAAAGTTTTTTTTTTTCTTCTTTTTTTAGTATTTTCCTGAAATCTTTAAATCTTTTTGTTATAAATGAAAAACCAAACAAAATATAGATATTTATCAAGTCCTGTAAGCCTTCAATTACTTTATTCATTTTATTTAAAGTTATTTTTATTGCAAATTATGCCGTGGATTTATCATATTACAAATATTCTCCCAATAACAGCTAAAATTAGATTTTTACAGACATTTTATTGCTCTGATTACAGCATTACATTTTGAATTTATTTGAGCGCGCTTGGATTTCATTAAAATTAATAACTGCAATTCTTAAATTTGAATTATCATATGATTATTTGAGTTTACGAATTCGCAACATTGTTATGCTGTAATTAGGACATTTGCTTAATTAATATCAAAAATAAAATTAAGAAAAATAAAAAAATCGAGAAAAATCATAGAAAAGTTTTGTTGAAATTGAGGAGGTATTTAGTACTATAAAAGGAAAATATTGTTTATTTATTTATTTATTTACGTTTTAAATAATATTTTCGAGATTTTTTGTGAGTCACTTCTAAGACAGTTTAATTCCTCAAGGAATTATTTTTGTTTGGACCTTTAATTTTTTTTTATATGTGTATAGGGATTGTGGAGTAGGGGGAGGGGGTGTTATTGTTCCTGTTTGAAGCCCTCCTGCGTTGCAACAATCCTTTTCCTGTGTCGTACATACATCAACGTGGCGTTGTTGTTTTCTCTCGTATATTTTATTGTACCCTTCCGAGAAACCGCGCTCTTCTTTAGGAAGACTCCTTCGCAGCGGGCTTGCCTCTCTTTGGGGGCTCCCAACTGTCGCTTTGTTGACGGAGCGTTCCAGCCTACGCAAGTGCCAGTGGCGCCCGCTAGCTGGCGCTGCCTTCGCTCGAGCTCTCCTTGACCCGGCGGAGAGAGAAAATCTTTTGTATAACGACCGAACCGTTCCGAACGTGCACCCTACGAGCGAACTCCCGAGGAGGTGAAGGAGGAGATCTCGCCTAAAAAAAAAATACATATCCAACACCCGCCGCCATTATCCCACTCGGTGCGTTTTCAATGGGATTGGAGGTACAGCAGTCGGAGCAAGTGTTATCTTCGCCTTTCGTCTTCGGTTTGCGGTCGATCCCTATCGGCGTAAACACCTAGGAGCCCCGTGTATCTTCCGTCCTCGTTGCCGTGGATTACTGCGTGGGATTTCAAGCGAGGTTTGACACGTATAGCATGCTGTGAAGTAGGAAACGAAACCGTCAGCCTCCTCCGAGGGCGAGTTCTACCCTCTTCTGTGAGCTTTTTTTTCTTTTTTCTTCTGTAGCTACGATCAAATCAACATGTCGACAAGCAATGGAGAAAGTAGCGACGACGAAAAGACTTAAAAAAAAAAAAAACCTTAAGAATTTCAAACCGAGTCGTTCTAAGGTTTCTTTTACCCTAGAAAAACTACTGCGTGTGTGAAAAAAAAAAAAAAAATACTTCTGCTAAACTGACTCAGCAAAAGCTTATTGTAATATTACGTACAGTTTGTGGATACCTTGTGCAGTATTGGATAGTTACCCTTTCAGTGATCAAGGATTATTTTTACTCGTAACCCTTTATTTACCCAACATTAGAAATTATACAAATCGCTGTTTATAGAAGGAGCTATGACAAAGCATTCTGTCAAACGGAAAGTGAGCAGGTAGGATTTTTAAGACCTTTATTTTATTTACCTACTATATTTAAAATAGTTAAATATCGAATTTGTGTACATTTGGAGTTTTTCAGTTACGTTTAAATGTGCTTTCGTCAGTTTTTCTCCGTACTCCTTACAGTTTTGGAATATTACATAAAAAAATAAAATTGCAGTTACACAAAATCATCTTCATGCTTTTGCAAATTTAGTAATTAAGCACTTGAAAACATGTAACACGTGTAATAATCATTATGTAGGGTACTGTGATGAGCTTGTTTGTTACCTGCTATTATTTGACCCCGCAGAAATTATATCAAAATGTAGTAAAAACAAAAAAATTATATACAAAAAAAAATACTAATAGATGACTACTTTTTTAGAGTTTGAACTCAAGTTATAAACTTGTGACATAAACATTTCTATACATGTAAAATTTACATAAAGTTATTCAAAAAATACTGTACATACATTAAATTACATTAAAACTAAAAAATATAGAGGAGGGACCACCCTTATTCCTTACCGCTGCTCCAATAAAATAACAGTGCTTCCTAAATGTTTCCATACGACGCATTCCGTTATTTCATGATAGTATGCTTCGTATTGGGGTAAGATATCCGGAAATAATCAATCCACTTCAGCAATTTCTCTTCGATTTAGGCGGTTTTTCTTTGTCATTGTAAGACCTTATTGAGTCATTTTATGTTTCGAGAGTTTAAAACGAGCTACGTGTAGGTAGATCACGACCCAACATTCCCCAAGTGTTTATTTTTAAAGCACTAGCTGTTTGTCTCGTTCGAAAATTGAAAGTTAACTGAATCGTTTTTATGTTATTCGATCACTCGCTGTGCAGTTAAAAAAATAATCTCTCCTCCTGACATTTATATTTCGTGAAAAATATTGTCTTATCATTTCATCATATATTGAATAGAATCCATATCTCAATAACTAATTCATCTGATGAGTTTTAAACGGGATTTGGATTTATAAGTCACACAGCAGTCTGTAATTTACTTTATAAATTTCTTTCTGTGAATTTTATTATTATTATCTTTATCTGTAGGTTTTTTGGCTTTGTTTTTTTTTTTTTTTTTGCAGTCGAATATCTTAAAAAACATTTTTTAAAATAAAATTAAAAAAAATAGGCTTATTTTTAATATTTAGGTCACGGAGTCATATCAGTTTATATCGATGAAAAATCAGTTATTTGATAATTGTTTTATTCTATCCACTCCTTTTTTATTTAATTTCTATAATTAACTCTCGCTATTGTTTTTAAACAAAGCCTACAATCATTATATATTATAATACAATTACAAACTCCAATGCTTAAGAAAGATATTAAATTTATTTTATAAAAATGACTATTTAATATGATAAGAATATTATTTTTAAAATATAGAAGTAAAGGTATATCTTTGATTAAGGTTTTTAACAATATTTTTTTTTCGTTTTTTTTTTTTTAAACTTGTAGTTTTAACACGACACAAAAATCGTTGTGAATCAGAATTGGGAACCCATGATCGCAGCAGAAACTTCAACTTGTTTTTAACTTCAGCCTTGATTATTTATTTATTTATTTTTTGAAAGTCATTGGAGTCGAAGTCTGCCTTATGAATATCTGCGTCGTAAATAAGGGTAGTGTGTGTGAGTCATTGGGTAGAGAGAGAAGCTGCCCAGGAGGACTTTTTATCTAAGTACCTCCTCAGTGGGACCGTGTTGGTAGCGTTCCTCCGCGAAGAAGGAATCCAGTTTATTTAGGGCTATCTTTCCCCTCCTTCAGTGAAACGGACCCTTTTCCGTAAGAAAAGAAGGAAGGGAGGAGGAGAGAAAAAAGCAGAGATAAAGATAAGTCTCAAGAACTGCAGACTTAGGCAATCGTTTGGGGTCATATTCGCAACGACTTAAAGTTTGTACCAAAAGGCCACATTTGTTTCACGTCACATATAGAATGGAATGATAGCACTTTTCACTGTTAGGAAGTAGGAAAGAAACGAAAATCCTTTTAAAATAGTTAAGAGAATCTAACAGTTGCATTGGGAATATCTTTTATCTTTTAATAATATATTGGAAACGTAACCATGTCTTTATAAGTATATTTTCTTTTAAGTAGTGCTAATTAGATGAATTAGAAGCCCTGGTAATTTTCCTTTCAATTAAGTTTACAAAAGTCACTAGAGATTGTCTTTTAAACTAACATTGGATTCGAGTGATTTATTGTATCGTATTCGTTAAGTCCATAAGTTTCAGTGAACACGTTAAATCCCTAAGTTTTTGCTGAATCATAAGTTATATCCTTGTTTGATATAATTCCACACATATTTGTTGTTGAGGGTTTTTTTTTTAATCACTGACTTTTTTTTTCCCTGTTTCTGTTTAATAGATTTGCCCCCACCCTCTTCTTGTTTTTTGTTATTTTTGAAACCATGAAATTTTGAGACCAGTCATAGGTTTAATAACAAAAAGAATCATTGAAACAATAAAACTATTTAAAAAGACGTAATGTTGTTGTTCCTTTGTATCTTTTTTTTGGGGAACTTGTAGTTGAATTCTTTTTCCATTTTTATCAACCAAATCTGATAATCAGGTGAGTTGTACTTTAAACATCTCTTCATGCACAATTGTCTTGTGATAATGGAAATCGGATTTTTATATTTATTCTTTATAAATATCAAAATTTGATAATTAATTCTCAGAATTTGACGAACCTATATTTGCTCTTACCAAAAAAAGAAAAAAGAAAATCTTATCAAGTAATTAAACGCTAAAATTACTGCATATTGAATTTTGTAATTATAGTTTCAGAACAAATTACAAATTAATACATGAATTACATACAGTAATACAAGTTAGTTACATTAATAAACTTAAAAAAGACACTTGTTCAAGCTTAAATGAAATTTAGTTAATTAGGGTAATTTAGCTTTGTTTTTATTTAATTTCATTTAACAATCCAATTGTGCAAATTTGAGAGAATTCGCTAATTCCACCATATGTATAATAAATTAATATTGGATTTAGAGCATTTCGTAACATCAGTAAGTTTTATAAAAAACTAAATTGTCATGTCATAAGGGCCTAGAAGCATTACGTAAACACATTTTTAGTCATTGTAACCCCCCCCCCCTTTGGGTTAAGTAAGATTTGCAAATCATTAACAGTAAATACCATTGAACAATACTTTAAGACGATCAAAACTACATAATATTCACTCCTGAATTAATATATAACAAATTAAATATTTGAAAGTACACATGAAATACTGAGGAAAAACTCTATCTCTCGCAGTGCACTCTCTCGCGTGCATGTTTGTCTGTCTTACGTAAGTATTGTTCTGATCCCCCACCTTCCCCTTGTCAGCAAAGCTTGAACCTCCTCCCACGCACCCCTTTAATGCTTATGTAAAGTAAACGATGCTTTAATGCTATCGTAATACTGGAACGGCCCCTAATATAATAATATATTGTATTATTTTGATTAAACAGTAGGTGAAAGTCAAAAACATAATCAGTGCGAGGTTTTTTGATTGTTGATCAATTAAAGACTTAAATCGTACAATTCTACATTATTAGGGGGGGGGGGGGGATCATTGTTTGAAAGAATTGCAGCGAAGTCAGTTAGTTTCATTGTGGGGTTTGGATTACTTTAATGCATATTTTGTTTTTGGAAAGACTAAAGCATGAGGTTGTATCATTTGAGGTGTGTTGTGATTGTTTATAGCCGCAGCCATGTTTTTATCCTTGCTCTTGTGAACTGTTGAGTCACGCCTGACTGTTTAACTGGGCATCGAAAGCATTAATTGCCACAGCGACAAGTGTCCCTGAAAATAATGAGATGACGTTTCATTAGATTAATTAACCATTCATTATTAGGCAGTTCCTTTGTTGGGATAGTTTATTTATTACTGTCATAATCTACTTACGAATTTAAATGAAGAAAGGAAATTAGCATTTTTATATAAAAAAAAAGATAAGAATAATAATAAAATCATTATTTTATCGTAATAACTTTGACAATTGTGTTGATTAATTACTTTTTTTTTTATCATTTTTCGATATAATTGTTTTCCACAGTGAAACGTGGTATCTATCAATGTGATTACACGTAGTAAGATAAGGCTTTTATCTGTGGATACAATTACGTAGAAGTAAAATTTTATCAGCGTTGCATTTTTTAGAGGGAACATGCAGGAAAATTTTATTTTTGTTCTAAATTTGACATTTTGGAAAAACGTATTAATATTTACGTTGAAGTTTCTTTGAAACTAAAAATAGAAAATGATTATTTGAAAACATCGTGAGAATGGATATTATTTGTAAGTATCACATCCTGACAACCAATCAAATGTGCTAACGACAGTCATGTGATATTTAACACAATACACGAAGTGCTTAAGCAGCTATTTTTAAACAGTGTATAATAAATACTAAATTCCCGCTATTTCTCATATTGAATAATTTTATCATATAATATGCAAAATAATATAAACACTGAATATTAATACAATATACATTTCTTATTATTATTATTAACTTTGATAAGAAACGTTGGAGCCTATCCTCTAGCGCCCTATGCGCTGTGAGCCTTGGGACAAACCTAATCTGTTAACTTTGAATAACAGGAATGAAGAAATCGCAAGATTATCGTTTTTATTTTATATCATTAATTAGATACAGGAATTTCTATAAAAATTACACAGACTAATAAAGTTTCAGTAATATAATTATAGTAGTTTCTCATAAAATAAGGAAATCATAGAAGAAATTAAGTGAATTTAAAACTAATAACATTTTATTGTTGAGTATAAAATTACTACAATGACAACACTTTCTTTAAAAACGTGATGAATTTTTGAGCATTTTTTTTTTTATATTTAAATGAATAAACATTTGATTTTAGAATCAATTCCTATCCTTTACAAAATATATAATAATAATAGAAATTAGAAAAAAAATATTAATAAAGAAATTATGCAAAAATTAAATTGATACATTTAATTGAATTCTTTTCTTAAATAATAATTTAATTTTTTCCCGAAATGTAATTGTGGAAATTAAATTTACAGGAATTTTGTTTATCAAATTTTAAAGAAAGGTATAATTATAGTTAATTAAATGCAATTTCAATGATTAGAACACATTTATGTAATGAATATAGTTAAGGCACATCCGATTTTGTAATTAGTTCAGCGAACAACAACAAAAATAAAGAAATGGAAAGTGTTATTCTTCCTTGTGTGTCCTTGTTCTGTTTTTTATGAGCTGAAATATGGTTGAGCAAATGCTGTTCGGAATTAGGTTGCAGAAAAATACACCAGACTTTGTAGTTAGGCGTAGGCGCTCATCTGTTCAGTTTATAAGCCAATAGTAAAGATGATATTTATGACAGAAGATTGTTCAACCTATAATTTTTTTTCCTACAAAATCTCCTTTTTTTTTAAGTAATTTATAAACCATATGTTTGAATTATGAACGAGGCGGATATTTATGTGTATATTTTATATAATTTATAGATTGTATTTGTTTTCAACATTAGAAATTATTTGATTTCATTATATTTCAATAATGAAATTTATATATATATTTATAATTTATAATTCTCTAAATAATGACATTAATAAAAAATAAAACTTAAAATTTAAAGAAATAAAGGAACTGAAATAAACTGGCTGAATCAATAAGTTCTTTTCTTTATATATCATATAAATTATTAATAAACTTTTCCAACTTTATGTACTGCAATGGCTATATAAATAAAATAAAGTTTAACTGGATAGTGGAATAAAACTATCAATTTAACAATTTAAATCGTATTATTAACTTTTTTTTGTTATTTGTATTTTTAAATTTTAACATTTTGATGACTTTAAAATTCCCTATTTAACAATATAAAGTAATACATGGCTATTACTCCAATAATATAAAGTAGACTTCACTATAAAAACAGTTTTAACTTAAGTTAAATGTTAACAAGTCATTAATTCTTTTAAAATAAACAAAGAAGTTCATAAACATTCATTTTACGCAAATTTTCTAATTTGTATTACAAATTTCAAAATACTTGAAAAAAAAAAAAAAAAGAAACAACGATTTTATTTCAAAAACTTGCTTACAATGAATATTTTGAAGAATTATTATGGACTTACTATCTTAATCTAAATGCAATGAAGTTTAAAGAGATCATTTTTAAATCATTAATATTTTTTATTTCTTTATAATAGCATTGGGTCCGGAAGACAATAAAGTTTACTTTTGAATACGAATTATAAATTAGCATTTGCAATAAATGTTTTCATTTAGGATACAAATCAAATATATTAACGTCGTTTAATTAATCGTACACAAACACCTCTGTTAAATAAAAAAATAAAGTCATATTAGAAATAAAAACAAGCTCGGTCCAAGTCAATATATTCAGCGTATAATTATAAATTAATAAAAATAACAATAACAAAATACTTTACTCCTATAAAAATTGATATTTCAGTTGGTGTGGCAGAATCCTGTTGAGAGTCTAGGATTTTTTGTTTCCTCTACGTCCCAGGGGTGTACCATTCCTATATCAATCTAGAAATTGTAATAAAAGCTGTAAATTTCCGTGTTTGTCATTCTCTTCTATTTCTATCGGTGACCCTGTAGCACTGGTTCTTGAAAGACTGTTATAATATTCTTATATTTTAGTTTTACTTTTAAATATAAAAATATGTTAAGTGTAAATTACCAAATTAATTGCATAGCGCAAAAAAGTAACTTGAAAGGAATTCAGAAGTTTTAAAACCTGAAAAAATTTTGGATATTTTAAGATCACAGAAAATGTAAGTTTCCGTTAAATTACGTTACTTAACGGTGGTTTTTTTTCGTAACCATTCTTCAGCGGCACTATTAGAAAACAGTGAATTGTTTACTTTCGGGAACTGAAGTTTTGTTAAAGTGCTTTTGGGCCTTGGCGATTCCTCAATGGAACAGGAAGCTACAGCAACCATTGAAGCCATAGTAATTCTATAGCCTCGAACCTGTTCTCAATGAGAAGGGTGATTTTACAAAGAGACAAACCTGCTGTAGAGTTTGAATACAGCAGTTTCCCCAATGTAAAGGCATTCAAAGGAACGCAGCTGATGCCAATAGCAAAACACGCTCCTAAGGTTCATTCAAACCAACCTTATAATCAGACAGTCATCACCAGCACCTGCCCGTCCATCGAAATTCGCTAAAAAATCATCTTAAAAATCACTTTGTTTTATCGGAATTGCTTCATTAGGAAAAAAACAACAACAACCATTTTAAGTTTCAGTTTAATTAACATTGCCGGTACAGACTAGCCACCTATTTCACCTGTTTTTCAATTTTCTTTAAGTCACGACCGAAATTCATATTGATCTTCTAACTTTTTTATCCTCATTATTTTGTTGTAATACGTTACATTATTATTAGAAGCCCTACGTTATAATCTCAGTTCAATTTCTCAGGATTTATTTAATCCAGTTAACGTACTAACCTAGGTTCGTCCGTCCGTTTGTAAATAACTACACATTTTACTATAGGTAGAGTAGAGTTTGCCGTGTTAAGTGATTACCCCTAAAATTCACTGTGGAATGCAGCTCTAAAACAGTTTTCCCTTATTCCCGAAATCATTTCACAATATTGAAATTTTTGTTATCCATTTTATTTATTTATTTTGAACATTAAAGATTTGTAATGAGAAATATTTTCTCCAAAGGCATACTTCCATTTCCAGGCGCTTGATAATACGTCTAGGAAAATACAGGAGAAAAGCGAACTGAATAAAAATTCATGCATTTTCCATTTAAAAATTTCTAAATTACATTATCAAAATTCCTTAAAGAAACTTGTCACAAAAATTAAATTTACCGGAGTCGTAGTAACCATTAATTATGTTTTAGTGTACAACTAAAGTTTGTACAAATAAAGGCATCAATAAAATATTATTTTTCTTATTATGTTTTGTTATTGTTAAAACATTTGTTTGATAGTTTTGAAATTTCATTTTATGGTAAATAATGCTACCTTGGAGAATGGACTAAGCTTTATAAAAGCATCTAAAACTAAGTTATCTATTTAATCTAAAGTTATAAGTTACTATTATAGCTGAAATAAAGACCTGTGTTGTTGTTTTTCTTTTATAATTTATTATCATGTTTAATGTGAGTATGTGTGAAACCTTATTAAACATCTAATTCACAAGAGAATTCTGAGGTTAAGAAGTGAGTCAGTTATTTTAGATCTTATTACTACTTGATCTAAATGTTGATTCCGTCTTACAGCGATTATGACGTCAGAGATTAGCTGCCAACAATTCAGGATGTTGCATTAATTGAACTCGACTACATTGTGATTGTCAATTCATATTGAATACCAAATAATAAGGAATAAAAAGAAAGAATCGTGAAATGGTTTTCAACAACATTGTATTATATCACATCACAATTTTATTACCGTTAAGATTTCAACTTTCTGTGATCACCTACGATGTTTCGGTGTTTTGGCGGGAAAAAGGCAGTTTTATTTGTGTGTTTTTTTTTGTTTCTTTGATGATAATAATACATGGAAAAAAGAAAGAAAGAAAAATAGAAGTCTGACTAATCCCGACAGCAGCATTTATTTCGATTTTTTTGATTAGGGGTCGTCCATTAATTACGTGAGGTCAAAGGGGGGAGGGGGGGGTCCAAATTTTTGAAAAAACACCTCACGTAATTAATGGACGGCCCCTTAACAGCAATCCCCTAAAAAACAAAAAAAAAAACATCCAACAGAAATCACGTGGGATGAAGCGGGAATTACGTAACAATGTTAGTGAAGTAAATATTATGAGAAAACAAATATATATATTACAAATAGAACATTTTAAACTTAGGTTTAGGATCTTTTTCAAAATTAAGATGTTGAAAATTACTAAAATATTGTTGCTAAAAATAAAATCCAATTTTTCAATACTGCCATTGTTCCTGACATGACGTAATCTTTTACTTTCTGTTTTAAGCTGTTCTTCCTCCTCCATTTAATAATAGAAAATGAATTTCTCATTTGTCGCCCTCCCACCAAGAATAAAACAAAAAAAACTGAAATTTATGATAGAGCTGTTAAACATAGATTTGTAGCTATGTAAGAGTTACGTTTTTTATTTTTATCAAAAAATATATTTAAAAAATGATTGAAATCGATTTTATTTTCTTATTTTAATTACAGAATTAATTTTCGAAGCTGTTCATCGATAATCACAGTATAGTACATATTTCATTGCTCCAACCAAAATTTAAAACGGTCTAATGATCTAAATTTCAAAGTAATTGGTAATTAATTATCTATCCCTAGTGAGAAACTCAATTAACTTTTATTTTACTTTATTTTTTATTAGTCTTCTGATAAGGATCAGAAGACTTATAATAATCCCGTTTTGTCTGTGTACATGTATACCACAATACAACGCACAACAATCGAAACAATTGCAACAATTGCGTGGTTTGCATGCGCAACAATCACATTGATAATACAGCTCTACAACAATCACAATAATCGCAACAATTGCGCCTTTTGCATTCGCAACAATCACATTTATAGTAATAAGGAAATTAAAGCAATATCAATTATATTTTCTTACTAGAAGACGTTGCAAAGCATTGTGATTGGTTTACTAATCGCTTTCCCTACCTTATTTATTTTTGTTATCTTTTGTTAGGTCTCACGAAACTCCTTTCCAAAAATTGAAAACTTCGAGCTCAGATCATCTAAAACTTATTGATTTTCGAAGTTTATTTAATGCGTGGGAGGAACCATTTCACTAACCAGAATTTAATCAGTTTAATAGATGTGTTCAGATCTATTTCGTTCCTATTTTGTTTATTCTCATGGTATCTAGTTACTGCAGGAGGCTGAAGCTTGTCTGTTTATGATTAAAATAAATAAAAACCTTTGCCCTTTTAAGGTGATGCTTTAGCAAGTCTAGGTCCTTTTAAGGAAGATTCCGATTAATTTTGTTACGTAACAATCAGTATCAAAGAAATACGGTCAAAACCACTGAAATACTTGAGTAACAATTCCCATATATTTAAAGAAAAGAAAAAAAAAATACATCTCTCTTCCCCAAAATACATTCTGCGCTTCCCCGTCCTCAGTTGATCTTTGAACTTCTTAATTGTTAGTAGCTCCAAATGGCTTCTTATTTAACAAGTTCTCAATTTATTTGCTGTCAATTATTTCTGAAGCAATACTTCAGACGTCTTTTTATTTTTTGTTTTTGTAATCTCACTGTATGGATATTCGAAAGTTGGTACACCAACTATACCCTATTTTTAATTCTCTTTTTTTTTAATTTAGTGGATTTGCTCAGACTTCTGTACACTACGTCAATGAGACCTCTTTGGCTTTTTTTCTTGTGGTTTTTTTGTTTTCCTTTCAATCTGAAGTCGTGCTGTCGCGTTGTGGAGCAGGATTTCTCCTCTGTTTCCTTTTCAAACAAAAAGAAGGAAATTCTTTGAATTTATTCAAGTAAATGGAAATATTAGTTTCCTGCTTAAGGCGATTGTGTCATCACGTACATTAGAAAATTAATGGCCTAAATTACAAACTTCTGAGATACAGTTATGACATAGATATTTTGAAATCTTTTTTTGCAATTATGAAGAGTTTTCTCCATCATTCCTTCGAAGCAGCCTTGAAATGTATTGTTGTATTTAGTGACCATTGTTGTTATCGATTGTTGAAGATTATTGGATTATCAAGTCTCTTCCTATTTCATTGTTAAGAATTACTGTTAATATTCCAGAAAAACACGAGATTCTGTTTGACGTCATAATGCAGACATGCTGTTGTTGTTGGTTGGGGTTTAATGGCGCAAAAGCAGCTATGGCTAAGCTGCGCCAAGACATGTATTCTTTAAATTTCAGAATTGAATAATTTCTCATGAAATAACATGGAATATTCTAGAAACGAAGCAATGGGTTGATTGACTAGACTAGTTTTTTCCAATTAAAGTAAATGGATTTAATGAATGAAATAGATAAAAAAAGGAAATTTAAACTGTTTGAAATAGAATCATTAGAATATTTGAAATAGATGTTTTATGAAATCATGCTAATTCTAATGTACGGCAGTGATGAATAAATGACGGTTGTATGAACGGGTGGGTGATTGGCAAGAAAAGCGCAGTTATCTTCCTTTTGATACCAGTTATACCCGCAGTGGTAACCCTTTTACCGTTCCCAGTAAAAGGCTTTCCTGTTGTGGTGATTGCTGAACTAAGTTTTTATTCCTAAATCTCCATGTTCCGGGAAGTGTACCTATCCGCTTTTAGTCCATTGATACTATGAGAATTACAGGCTGCTCAAAAAGGGATTCTCTAATGGAGACCATTTGGCATTTTGACACTGATAGCCTGAGTTAAGAAATTAGCCGCTTGGGGAATTTCCAAAGAAAAATACCTCAACCTGCCAACTCCGGTAGGAACTGTCTAGAAAAAACTAGAAAAAAACCACTTAAACGGTTCCGCAGCGCTTTACTGGCATAAGAAAACATATTCATTTAATAAGACATAGTATTATCATAGTATTAACAAACAAGCCTGGATTCGTGATTAAAAATACATAATTATAAGTTTAAAATATTAATAATTTCAAACAAGAAGGGAGTACACAAGTTAGACAGTACACAAAATTAAGAATAATAATTATAATAACACCGACTGTTTCGGTATCTCACAGCAGACCATTTTCAAGGTTATATTTGAATTAGTATTCTTTAATTTTGTATTAAAAGACAATCTTCTTGTTTCTTTGTTTTAATTTTAGCTAATTATACATTAAACTAACTAAAAGTATCGTTAAATAATTAGGGTAATTCACATCACAGAGATATACTGTTACCGTAAGTGTGGGAAGAGTAATTTATTCAGATTCACGAAATTAAACAGTACTGTGGGTAATTTAGGCATTGAATTTGTAATTGCATTTATTATCTAACTTAATTCACTTCTGAAGATCCGTGGTCGTGGCTCTTGTGAGGAACTGGATAAAAAGAGGTCTCGTTTGAAGCTGTCTCAGCTTGAAAATGCTGATGTGACCTTTTCATTGCCAGTGCTTATTCACTCGGTGTAGGTGGTTGGTTTGAATTCCATTGCGAGAATCACAATAAGAAAGAAATTGCTCAAGGCATAGCGATCACTGATCTAAATTTTCGGTAAAAATTTCATATCCTAATATTATTTTTCTTTATGAAATATTTAGAGATAACGGCTTGAATAGAACTTGTTATCGTTTTCTGTCTATATATTGTTGATATGAGAAGTTTTAACCATTAGTCGATTTTTAATTATAAATTAAATAATAACATTTAGCCTACTTTTATTATTATTATTGTTATTATTATTCCAAATGAGCAAAATCAAACCAACTTACTGTTATTTGATAATTTCGTTTTCATTTTGTATCCCATTAATAATGTTTTGACAGTAGGAAATGTAAAACTGTACTTACTTTCAGGTTTCTGTAGTCCGTTTAGGTTAAAATAACATTGACGTATGTTTTCTTTCCATTAGGTCACCATAACAAAAATAAGTAAAAATTCATTGTTAGTGATGTAACAGGAAAAAAAAAAAATTGTTATTAGTCTAAGCACAGATATAACAATTTTTCTGTCTACAAATATCGGAAATTTGGACTGTAACATACGTCAGTGTTATTTTTAAATTTTAATCAAACAAAAGCGATCAAGAAATCTGTTTAAAAAAGAGTTTCCTATTGTTGCACTGTCATCAGTGTTGTAATAAGGAATTAATAGTAACATTATTTCTTTCATTGTTAGTTACGCTAATGAAACAGATTTTCTGTACCTCTGTGCGGTAATTCTTTATTGTTCTGTAAATGTGGTCATTAGTAAGATATCGGCACACGTTTAAAATTCCAGTCCTAGTTGTTATTTCTAGTAGCCGGATATTCAAATGGCTGCCCCCGAGCACAGCAACAAAGATATTCTTAAGGTAAAAAGGTTTTACTGAACGTAGAATAATTGCTTCTTAAACTTTTCAGTGACTCACGTGTTTATTATTGTTATGGTGACTGACTGGCAATTTGCCTTCTTCGCTGGTATGTCGTAAAGGAATTATGATTGCGCCTCGGCAGGATTTAGGGATTATTTTCTGCGGTTTTGTTTAGTTGAGGGAACGCCTACACTAAAAAAGAAACAAAAAAACAATAATTAACTCGCACTAATTTAGTCTTACAAAAATCGTAGTAATCCTTACCCATTTTTTGTTTTAGAGATTTCAGGAATTTTGATCTGTTTTCATCCAGAAAAAGCAGTGGCATTTCAGTGTTTTGTGTTGACAACAGTGGTTTCTTCTCAGTTTTATTTCGTGTCATAGGCTTCAGTAAGTTTTGCTTTATGTACCAAAAGCTACTCTGTTTATCCTGAAGAATTTTTCTTATGAAATTTATTTATTGTTGAAATTTATGAAATTTTATGAAATTTGTCAAATAATTAATAATAAATTGCGTATCTCGAATGTTGTAGGTTTTCATTGACATATTTCACCATTTCCTGCCAGTTGTTGTTGGGCGTTGGACTTTCAGTTAACTTGTAAACAATTGAATATTCGTTCTAAAAGGAAATGAAAGCAACCCTGAAAGAACTGGTGGTTATTCGAAATTAACGCCTTAAGGTTGGATTGAAATGAACATTGCCGAAACGTCGTTGGGATTTTCGGCAGTAAGTTGTAGTATTTTCTTCAATCTTGTAAAATATCTTCAAGATTGAATTGTGTAATTCGAAACTTAAAATTCTTAAAGGCAAAATTTGCAGCTATCCTGAAAGAAATTTTGGTTTCAAAACTGTATTTCATTTTTTGTCGTGTCATTTACAGATGTCTATAAATTTGGGAAGTTTTAGTGGGTTAAGTTCGAGTTTCAAATGAGATGAGACTGGTTTTGCCATCAAATTGATGATAGAAGACAATCACGTGCCTCTTCAGGTAGCGCCATGTTGTCTACAAGTATTAAAAGTCATCTGAACAGTTAACAATACAGATCAAATTTATGTCATCTATAAACTTCTTGATGGTAAACACGTTCGTGTAAAAAATAAAGATGTAAACTGTATTTACGAAGTTTTCTGAATTGCTTCGGATTCAACAGCAAAAATAACATATTCTTTATAAACATAAACAGCATTCAACGTATACGGTGTTTATGTATGCTAACAATACACGATTGAATTCTTATTTCAACAATCTAGATATATATAAACCTCTCTCCAAAGATGTCGAATAATAATAAATTATTAAGACTAATATTCTTTCCACTTTAGTGTAACGTATAAGTTAATTCAGTGAGTTTTATTTTTGTTTTACTAATGATGTTGATGGATTTTGTTTATTTATATTCTTAAAACGTAGCAATTCTTGTATTTCTTAAAAAAATTGCAGTGAACATGGCTTCTTAAAATGGGTAAAGGAATTAAGTTGTGGATAATTTTCAGTTTCCTTCCTTTAGACTAAGAATAAGTAAAAAAATAGCAAAGTCACGTCATATGAACTTTCCTAAATCTGTCAGATACAAAGAGAAAAAAAGATCCGTGACGTACTAAATGGAATTCGAACTTTTGCATTAATGTAGCTTATCTTTCCTAAATAACAGCTTAAGATTTTTTCCTCCATCTTCAAAAGTTGAAAGTTTTTCCATACAAATATGTGTTTATTGAAAATTGTTCTTGTTTTGAAGATTGACTGTTTTTTTAAGCTTGATTTGTGTTTTGACAAAACATCTATGAAGTACGCTAAGTTTAATCTGTG
Source organism: Thereuonema tuberculata (assembly GCA_023159025.1). Classification (NCBI taxonomy): domain Eukaryota; kingdom Metazoa; phylum Arthropoda; class Chilopoda; order Scutigeromorpha; family Scutigeridae; genus Thereuonema; species Thereuonema tuberculata. The sequence goes on along the minus strand of JAFIDM010001028.1, from coordinate 27,907,094 downwards.
ATCTAATCTCAACAGCTAATTTTAGGATCTGACTAATCTCCTATCTAACTCGTTATGATTTAGATTCGAGCGGTGTGAAAGTAACAGTCGATGAGTTTTCAAAAAGAAACTGTAGGTGAGGTAAAATAAACTGGAACATCTGTTGAGAAATTGATAATTGCAGGATGATGATGAGTTCCGCAACTTTTTTGTTTTGTGCCAAGGTTCACTAATTCAGTTGATTCCTAGTAGCCTAACTATAATTGAAATTGAGCTCTCATATGTTTAATTTTATGAAATTGCTATTTTCTTACATGTCTATCCCGCATCCAATCTTCCGAAATACAATTTGTTTGATCTAAGATCATCTTCCTTTAGATGGGAAGCAGAGGATAGGAATGTATGGAATATCTTTAGAATATACAAAATCTGATTAAATTCGAGTAGACTATTTTACAGAGTATTTCAGATTATATGTCAAATAAAGATTGTAGTTAAGAAAGAAATGTAAATTGTGTTCGCATTAATGTTAGCCCTAAATAGCTTTTTTGTTGGATTGTTATTTGGAGATGCTGTCTCTACCTGTGTACAATTTAAGACATATATTTGTAATAGATTTCTGAAACGAATAGTTTAATAGAGAGCAATTTCATTCTTAATACATATAAGTAAATGTGAAGAATTTGCTCTTATTCTATCATCATATCATTGGTAACTACAACATGTAAGGAGAAACAAAGTAGAGTATCTCAGAGAACTCAAAATACTGTATTGCTAAGATATATATAAAAAAAAAAACCCTGAATTTGACTTTATTTTAGACTTCTTTATAATATAAAATTCGACCTTTGAAAATATCGTAGTTACAAAATCATTGTCAACAATATCATAATTTTGGTTTTGAGCATGTATTATTACAACACTCCATCTGCGCAAAATGAAACCCAGATTGCTGAAAAATTGCGCAACTTCACAAATTTTTTCCTGTTTTAAAAAATTAATTGTGGTTATTTGGAGATTTTTTACTTTGTAAATGCGTGTGTGTGTATGTGGTTTTTTTTTTGGGTTTTTATTGTTATTATTCTGCCTAAAAGATTCTAATTTCTGTACACTTGATATGAATGTCGAATTCTATGAACTTCATCTATTAGCAGCTAAGTACTCCCTTAGAGCAGACAAATCTTTATTTTTATCCCAATCTCGAAAAACTACTAATGATCAATAATTTACAGTGATTTTTTTAGCTGCATACTAAATTTCATAAAAATTGGTCTTGTGGGAGTGAGTTGTTTCATTCCCCGAAGTGTAATGTATGCAAAACGTGTCTAATAAGAAAGATTTATCAAATCAAAAATAAAATCACTTTTCTCGGTTGTTTATCATGAACAGAATGAAACAATAAAAAGATGAGATTTTTCTCAGTTAGAAGCTATTCTTTCCCAGTTATTTTTGTCGTGATACTTTTTTTTTCCTTCTTTAAAAATACTGAGATGAGATAATACAAACCGCAATGACTGTGTCAAGTTCCACAATATGTTAGATCATTAGGCAATTTACAACTAACAGGAATAACATGACTTTGTTCTAGTGATTCTACCCCAACATTTTTGCCATTTTTTTTTATAAAAAAATTCCTTTTTTTTTTTTTTATTTTTTTTTTTTATTGGTAAATCCCTTTTTAAGGAATCACTTTTCCTTCATAAAAACAAGCAAACTATAGATATGAGTATATATGAGTTATACTCATAATACTGTCATACATACATTATTATTATGCTTTGTTTGTTTTGGTGAATATACATCTTTTTTTTTTAATTTTTGTTTTCATTTTTCAAATAGTCTACTATTATTTAGTTCACTCTCTGAGATCGAGAAGAGAGGTAGTATTATTTATATATATACATACATAGTTCTCTGCCAAGGGCAGGTCCTTCACTACAAACCCAGCATTCTCCAATCTTTCCTATTTTCTGCCTTCCTCTTCGTCTTCACATAAGATCCATTTACCATAATGTTGTCGATCATCTTAAATCTTCTTCTGCCTCGAACTTTTTTACCGTTCACCATTCCTTCCAGTGCATCCTTCATTAGGGAGTTTCTTCTCAGCCAGTGACCCAACCAGTTTCTTTTTCTGTTCCTGATCAGTTTCAGCATTGTTCTTTCTTCACCCACTCTCATATATACATTTTTTTTTATTTTTTTGTCTTTAAATTATGTATTGAACAATTATATATCATAAACAGAATGTGGTACCCCCCCCCCCGCCCACACACACACACTTGTTCTGATTGATTTCTGCGCAAGCGCGAACAATCTCCAGTTCACTTTAATGAAAATTAATTTAACTCAAGCCATTATTTCATTTAGAAAAAATTAATAATCAAAACCTGTCTTAAAAAGTTTACTTCAACTTTTGAAAATGTTGAATATCTGATATGTAACGAAGTTTTCATTACATCTGTGTAACGTGATTGATCTGATTTCAGATACTCTTGTTTTTAGTGTTATTTCAATAAATTCTATGGAATACCATTTATTTTTATTTTTTATTTTTTTATCGGTTCTAAATATTTCATTAAAAGTTTACAATTGTTCCATTAATGGAGTAAGAATGAATTATCACCAGTGATACTTGCTTGCCCATGTTGGACCAATCAGAATAATTATTTATTTATTTTAAAGTAAACAAAACCAACTATTATAAACATTTAACGGACGAGATCTCACAAAAGACAATATAGGACAGCTGTTTCGCAGTTGTTAGCGCTCAGTCTGCGAATTTGTGAACAAAAAGTGAACATTTATAAGTTATTTGTGATAAATCATCAACTTTCCGTTTCTTTTTATTCGTTCAAATTTTAATGCCTTTTGGCTAAAACAAATGCTGGAAGATGGTTTATAGGCTTCACTTTCAGAATGCATTTCTTCTGTGAACTTTGTAGAATCCATTTTCTTTCCCATCGATGTACAGGCAGTCCTCCATTTCCTCTTACAGTATATTCAAATTTCAACTTTGATGTCATCAGACAGGAATTACGTAACAATATTGATAAATACTGCTTATATTTACATTGCAACTCTTCCTCTGTGAGCGTCGTGCCGCTGTTCTTAAAGAAGGGCAGTGAGAGGGTTCTGTTTGATGATGTCTGGAGGAACTGCAGACCTGGTGGTGATGTCGAGTCCAAAGACGTATGACTCAGCGTCATAATGAAATCCGATTCTTTCTAAGTATAGCTGCCAACAGCGACTCCTACAATGTACTCCTCGCGGAGGGGAGGGATGGGTGATGCGAATACACACATTTAAATTTAGGGCTGGAATTCTTGGTCTTCATTATCCCCTGAGGGGTGGGTTTTAGAAGGCAGTAACCCCGGTACAACACATCCCATCCACTTATATTTAGATCCCTCCTGTTTCAGCCTAGGGTCTTACTTTATAAGGGAACTTTTTAATGCCGTCTACTATTTTTATTAATGTTGCTTTTGTTTTTGTAAGTGCACATTGAATAGATTAAAATAATGTGGAGTAAAACCTCCCTAATTCGGATTTGTAAGGGGAAAAAGTTCTCGTGTAATTCCCGCTTAAACTGCCATAGGTGGTTGGTAACGGAATTTCCTATAATTATAATCTTAATAATGAATATTCATAAATTTCGTCATTACGGTGATCTATTAGAACAGTTATAAATGTACGACATTATAATATTTTATATCATCTAATAAAAACTTCAATATGATACTTTAAGCAAAATACTTTGAAAAAATGTGAATTCAAATATTCAAATCATATTTCATAAAATCAATTTTATTCTTAATCGTAACATATAGAATAAAGATATTTGCAAATATTAAATGTAACATAATAATAATTTCTGGTAGATTTCTTTCATATTCTTTCCATGTTGAAACAAGAAACTGGAATAGAAAAATTCAATCAAAAAGAATATATAAATTTTTTTAAATAGCAAATTTATGTGCTTAAAATGGGTTTATTTAAATGTTTAGAAGTCTGCTTTATGTAAACTGAAATATATTATGTCAAATACAGGATGAGTAAAAGGATTAAAGTTATTTATTATCACAATACAATATCGTAATATATTGTTTTATATAAAAGAAAATGACTAAAAAATCAAAAAAAAAAAAAAAAAAAGAGAGGAAAATAATTTAACGTAATGAGAATTTACTGTAACTTTATTTTAAGTTACATAACATAAAACTATACATAACAATTGAAAGAAATAAGTAAAAATATTGCTGTTGTTTTTAAATTGAAGAACAATTCTTTCCAATCTAAAGTAGATCTCTTGATTAAATTGAATTTTTTTTTTAAATATCTAATCATATAAAACAATTAAAATTATCTTTCCCATTCAGCGGGACTTTAGACTTAGATTATCTAAAATTGAAATGCCTTCAAAAAAAAATTAAGGCTTCTTAATGTCATTAACATTTATTTTTAATTAAAATACAAGATTGAGTTAAATCATTATTGATCTTTACTATTTGAATTCTAAATTATTTGGGAAGGTTGTTCTGAATTTTATTTATTATTTTATTAGAAATACGGGAATTTTCAGTATGAAACAGATGCTATTGTGTTATCTTTTAACCGTAATCACGATTAAAACAAATCGACCTAATAATAAAAAGAAAACATAAAGCTAATTGAGAGCTTTGTTGTTGTTTAGGGAAACCTTTGAACTTAATCTCTCACGTGTAATATTTCCCGAACCTGAGTTCAAATGACAACAATAGATAAGGGATGGACGTAAGAAGTGCAAGTGCTCATTGAATCTAATAAAATATAAATGAAAATTATAAAATGTAAAGAAATTATTAATCTGATTGCAACTAAACAATGCCCTTCAATTAAGTCAATTTGAAGAAAAACTTAATTATTACAAAATAACATTAGCTCGGGAAATAATTAAAAACGGAAAAATTTGATTAGTCTTCAGTAATTTTGCATTGTTTTTAATTGATTTATTTTTAATGAAGTTTTATTATTGGATAACAATTGTTATTTTATTTATTTAACTTTATTTATAAAATCGATAGAAATTAAGCGTGAAGATTAAATAAGAACGATGATGAAAGTGAAAAAGAAATAAAGAATTAGTAGCAGCTTCTCAGACGAGGATATTTCAGCGCAAATTATCGACTAAGTACAATGATTTAAGCAAAAATGTAGGACGATTAGTTTTTTGGCTGTTATGTCTGCGGCATTATTTAATAACTCACCGGCCTTGCAGCGAACGAACGCTTCCCTTGTCAAGTGTTTATTTTTCGTGTGGTTGGTTGCTATGCACCCAAGGCCTGACCACATCACCACTGCCACGCTGGCAGCAGCAGCTACAAGTGTCAGGAATTACTCTTGTGGGAGAATAGAGCGGGTCACCAATGTGACAGTAAAAAGCCAAAGAAAAATGCTGGTTAATGGGACAGGAGAGACATATGTGTGCCATTCTCACTTTAATAAACAGGACGAACAAAATAAATGAACAGCTTAATAAGCAAAAATTAATGACTTTGTCTTAATAAAGAAAAAAAAATGATAAAACGAAGTAATACGATATTAAGAAAGCAAAAATTATATTCTTCTTAAATTGTAAATGATCTACTTCACCTTTTGTTGTAAATAATATTTACAATATTATACAATTTAAAATAGTATTATTGATTTAATTACGTAAATAGCACTAATATAATTGTTATTTTACGCCTCTTTATTATTATTTTTTTTTTACTTTCTTCCGTTTAAAAAATAAATGATAAAATAACATTTAATTAACTAAAATACTTACCTTAAAATTAAATTCAAATATTTTCTAAACATTGCCGTTATGTAAATGTTATTTTGTTATTTATGTATTTTTAATTTCTTCATTTTCAAAAATAATCAGAGGTTCGATAAAATTAGGTTGAAAAGATTACAAAACAATAGTGAGTACTATTTTATCTAGAGGTGAACTCAATAACACAGTAAAATAAAGATAACATAAAAGGGATCCTTCATTTCTAAATTTGTAAAATTTTGCTTAATCAATTGACATCAGTTTGACAGTTTAATGATAAGATGTTAAGTTAAACTTCATGATAAAATTAAAAAAAAGGGGGGGGGGGGAAATGGAGGTGTTAATTAGATGTCATTGTTTCAGTAATAGATGCAGAAAAGAAAAAAAAATTAGGACAAACATGTTAGAATGCGAATTTTCTTCGTGCCACAAAACTTCACAAAATCTGCGTTTTGTGCGAAATTTGCTAAATTAAAATCAAACACTGTTTCATTGGAAGTTGTCCAAATAATTGATCGACTTCAACCGAATTTAGTTTTTGTGATGTTCTAAAAACGTTGAAATATGCAATTGCTTCAAAAAATGACGCTTGAAGAACTGGAGTTAAAACCTGCTCATATACCATTCTGAAGATCATAGTTAATGCCAATAAAAATCAATTTAATGTTTTATTGTTGATAACAATGCAATCCACGCGTGCAATAAAATATCCGACGGAATGTAGAGGAAAATAAAAGAACAGAGCTCTCTATCAAACCAGTATTCAAATTGATTCCTGGAAAAATACCATTCAGTTTTCAAATGACCGCGTATAAGAAAGCTTAATTTCATTTTCGTTGATCGCTGGAGTGATAGTGTTGAAAAGCCGGTCATTGCGGAAAGACGTTTCCCATGTTTTTGCCCAAGGTACAGAACCATGTCTCCTTGGCTTGCCCCATCTTGGGTCCAGGGTTCGCTCGTGCTTTGTCTGAGTGCTGAAGTTTCTCACCCGAGTCGGCTGACTCATCGCTATGTCTTGAACTGCATTAGATCAGTGGCCATAATAATCAAGAGAGAAAGGCCAGGGATAGGCTTCGTACTCGGCTGTTGGGGGAGGCGACGTCGTGATGATGTACCCCCAAAACGGGTCATTAGGAGGTTTGGCAGGAAGTCGTTTAAACAGGGCTTCCCACCCTTTTTATTTTTTTAGTTTTATTCGTCTGCCTCCACTTGTTTTATTTATTTACTGATTATGAATAAACCGATTGTTTCAATGGAAAAGAATCAGGCCAATCCCTTCCAGAACATTCTAACGGAGTAAGATTATATTGTTTTCAATCCAGTTTCTGCGAACATAGTTTCCTTAGCATTGCTAAGTAAATAATAATTACTTTTACTAGAATTTAATAAATTATTTAAAAAATTATTTTATTATTATTTTAGATATGCATATTACCTTAAGGTTTCAGAAAAATGTTAAACTTCGACAGTAATTGTTGCAATTGAGTAGTAATTAATAAATGTTAAATTGATGTGATGTGGAAATGAAGAAGATTTAATCCTTTTCCGTGACTAGACATGTTTTTGCTATTACAGAAATATACTCTGCATTGTTTACGTTTTTGGTATTATTGCAAACAGTAAAAAGTTCCCGTTTATTGTGATTAGACATTAAAGAATAACTTGTAATACGAAATACTGTTAGAAATATTTCCCGAGCTATGAATGAAATTATCAAATAAATACTGAATACGGTCTCAAATAGGATTGTTTACTCCTGTTGATACTTTCGGACTTGTCTTCTAACAATCAAATCAACATTTTACACGGAAAAATAAAGTTAATCGGAATTGAAAAGAACCTAGCCTACTTTGTCGTCGGACCTCAAGCCACTATTTTTTTGTCTTAGTTGTAATGAAACAAGAATTGCATAACTCCGATAGATGTAAGATTGGTTAAACTGAATAGTTCTATTTCTAATATGAAAATTACAATATTTCGTAAGATTGAGTTTAAACTATTAGAATTAAAATTACAGTATTAGTTATAGATATTATATCTATAACTATAACTGAAATAAATGTTTTATGATCTTGTCTGCTTGAGTGACGCATAACGTAGGGATTTCATCTCTACTTTGTATTATTACCTATTATTATCTATAACTATATTTGCTCAGCAAAAATAAAAGTTTAACTATAAGGAAGTGCTCCAAAATATTGTTACTGTGTCAATATGATTAAAACAAACCCGTTCTGGATGGCAGTTAAGCTAATGAATTTTTATAATGATACTATTGACAACCTGTCAGAAATGATGATTGATAATCAAATAAATTAAAAACAGGGAAAAAAAATCGAAGGATCCATTTAACAGTAACAATATACGGTCAGAACTTGAAGTATAACTAATGTTCATAAGGAAAGCCAAAAAAAAAGGGATTATACTGCACAATATAAACTCTACAATATAATTTCAGACTAAAACTGGACATTGTTGGAATGGACATTGCAGAATGTGATTCTTGTTATTCACGAACGAACGATCAAAGATTTGTGCTCATTGAATCACATAGCGAAAGTTTGTAGGTTACATGTCCGTAAATTTTTAGTTGTTTTCATCAATAGAACATTGCTGATCTTCCCATATGTCAATTCTGTTTTTTTATCTGTAAATGCTAAAATCTATTTTTATTAAGTTACTAATTCTTTCCAAGAAGTGTCATTTTATCTTACAAGGGAAGTGCGTGACCTCGAACGCTGAGAACCGCACGAAAATGTGCTTAGAATATAAATAAGCTCATGCCAAAAACGGTGGTACGAGTCATTCTCATGCAAAACTGCACGTCGTACAATGAGAGACATTTGAATGATCACCTATTGAAGGTCCAAGAGAGGAACTTTGGTAACGCGAAGAAACAAAATTTCGATATAATAGGACCAAAAACACGCATATTTCAATGTCGTGACTGTATTGCTAAATTTCCCTCTGCTTAAAATAATTACTCTATCTGAACAAGAAACTTTTCCTCTGACCTGATAGTGTTGCACAGCTATTCAGTCTTCAAAGTGCGCTAGCAGACAACGAGTTTTGCATGGGAATGACTCATACCACTGTTTTTGCGATGAGCGATTTATATTCGAAGCACGTTTTCGTGCGGTTCTCAGCGTTCGAGGTCACGCACATCCCTTGTTGGATCAAAAAATTGTTGAAAAGAAATTAACAAATTCAGGTAAAAATTATAGTACTCTAAGAATTTACTCCGTGAAGAATTATTTATTTCTAAAAAACGGATTTTTGCGGTTAACACTTTTAATCCATCAATAATTAGTAACTAGTTGATATTTTAGTGCCTTGAAGATTTGTTAAAAATTTAATTATCTTGTCGGGTAAAAAAAAAAAAAAAAAATTAAACGCTGGATATCTTTGAAAATTAGGTCACGAGATTTCTTCATTACGTGATGTAATCATATATTAGATACAGATCACACATATTTTAAATGTTGATAAATTCTATAAACAAAGGAGAAATATATATAAAAGTGGGAAAAGTAAGACTTTAGCAAGCTCAGTCAATAAATGTGGTTTCTCTGGAACTAATTCTGATCTGACAGCATTTTTTAGTAAGAAAAATCCAGAGAGTGGGAAGGTAGTAATTGCTATTGATGAACAAGAAAATTGCCTCAGGTCTTGAAAGATCTGGAAGAAGATGTTAAAAGACATCAGTTGGTCAGTCCTTAGATGCTCTGGGGAATTGAGGTAGAGAGAGAAAGACGTTTGTTGAATGACTTGTTCTAAAAGGCATTGGCATTAAGCTTTATTCTCCATTAAGGTTCAATGTTCATCCATTATCCATTAACGAAGATTAATTATTTGATGGGTCTCAACCAAAAGCACCACCATCAGACCACCATCAAGCTTCAAAGAGGAATGTTCGGGTCTTGTAACTGTTACTTTCTGGAAAGATCCGGATTTATCCATGAAGAGAAATAAGTCCTTCATTTGCAGAAGCAGTCTTTATCGTTGATAAAAGCTTAAGCCTATTGCACATGAATCCGAAAATCGGTTGGTCGGATCCATGTGCAATGTGCATAAGGGGAGCGTTTGAGACCAAAATTATCCTATTGAAATAAAAAAAGGTAAGGTGAATGAGGGTGTTTTGGAAACAGTTTACCTATAGGGTGATTCAGTCCAAATTTTACATATTCAAAACACCCTCATTCATCTTACTTTTTTCATTTGAATATTAAGGCATTATACATGGATCTCCCCTTACATTATACATGGATCCAACCGACCGATTTTCGGATTCATGTGCAATGGGCTTTGGTTAAATCTTTTAAAACAAACCAAAAAATCCAAAATACTGAAAATAGCTTATGAAGCTTTAAAATTTAAGTTATGAAAAAAGAATTTGGAATAATAGTTCAGTGTAAGTTATTAGATCTGAAAGAATGAAATATTTGCGATTGCATTCCCAGCGCTTTGGTTATCGCTAGCAATAAACCGTAATTGAGCAGTGATAAAAGATCTTGTTCCTTCTGGGAACCAATGACGTCACTACTTACCAGTTACCGACTAAGAAAGCAGAAGAGAACAGAATGAAAAGATTAGATAACGGATAAACATGGTTTAAAAATACTGGTTTTAATTGTTGATTGCAATATGGCGTTGTTATTTTTCGTTATTGTCGTGTTTAAACTTATATACCATGAATTAAATGTACTTCGTCCATTCTTGATAAGTTAGTCGTGTTTAACAATTTTAGAGGTAACCTGCTCTGAATATATTAACACTACTTTATAAAATTGAATAAAGTTTCGCTTTAAACTTATATTGAGACACGAAAATACTGCTGTGGTTTGTTTATTTTTCAACGTTGTATATTTTTGCTTTTTCTTCTGTTTATCAACAAATCACTTCTAAGTTTTCTGGGTTTTTCTGTACACTTCCCTTTAATTTGTCTGTTTCCTGTAACATTACTTCACTGTTCGGCAGAAGTGGTTTTACAATGTCATGACTGTTGGTGTCTTCCTGTAGCGCCCATTCAGATCCTGTTACAATAGAATTATTCCAGCTCAGGAAATTCCAATGGCTAATATCTTCACGTCATCAGATCCTTTCTTTCGCAGCTGAATCATTAAGTCAGTCCATCACAGCCGACACCTATTAAATAATATGCGCTATCACAATGTTTGTCAGTTTACATTTCAATACTGTATGTTTACCAAAGTTCTTTGGTAAAAGGACCAGTTTCCTCTTTGGAACGGCTTTCTTTTAGGTACATGTTTTTTTCAGTATGTTTTGATTTCTCGCTCGTGTTACAGAAACCAATGTGATCAGATTAATCATTTCATTTTAATCCTGAAAACATATCAGATTCATATCAGAATTACAGATATAAAGATTTTACAGTGAAGTTTAAGCAAATTCAGTTTTTGTGCAGATTTTTCGAAGATTTTTACGTTGCAGTTCTAGTTACCATTGCATTGTTCAGTTTTCCACAGTTTTCAGAACGAACGTCTGTTGGATCCTTCACTTCACAGCTGTGTTATGCTACGTTATGTTATGTTATGTTATGTTATGTTATGTAGTGAGTGTGGGTGGCAGGGAAGCCGAGCACCGCAACCGTTGGTCTATTTGCTATCCCACGGAAATAAGGACAGATGGAGGGAAAGACTGAGAAAGAATAGTGGGAGAAGTGCGGGGGAAACGGGAGAACGCCGAGAAAACCTGCCCAGCGTGGATCGTCTACCATCACGAATCACAGCTATGTTACTTCTTCGTGAAAAGAATAAATAAAAATCAATAAGTTAAACGGGCAGCAGTGTAATCAAGGGATGAAAAATTAAGCCATCTTCAGCCATCTGGCTGAAGAATCCGAATAAGGACGAAACAGCTGTCCCAGATTTCCGTCGATGGTAAGCTCAAGGCGTGAAAGTTTGACTATGTACTGGCTTTATTTCCCATCCTTTGATTACACTCCTGCACGTTAAGCTTCATTATTTATGATTATATCATTCTTTCTGGTTTCTTAAAGCCTTTAAACCCTAAAGTTTGAGGGTTGGGTTTTTAAATCCTATATTTATTAAAGATTTATCTTTGAATGTTGTCTGTTTTTGTTGGGGTCCATTTTCGGAAAAGGGAAGTAGAATCTATAACCTTTCACGCCTT
>JAFIDM010001028.1:27862121-27895155 GCA_023159025.1 Thereuonema tuberculata | reverse complement strand
GAAACAGCTGTCTCAGATTCCGTCGATGATAAGCTGAAGGCGTGAAAATTTAGCTATGCGCAGTCTTTATTTTCCATAGAATAATAAGCAATAATAAACATCATTAGAATAATAAGCAGTTGTATTATTTAATTTTTTATAATATTTTTGATTCAGCAAGATGAAGATTGTATTTAGAAGTATTTGATTTATCTGCTGCTACATTGAAGTTTCATAACTTCTTTTTGAAGTTTGCAAGTCTTCGAAGATAGAACCTTCATGAACGTTGATTTCATTCTAAACCAGGAGACAGGTTACTTTTCCTACTTCCGTACCTTCCGAAATTATTTAATGCAGTAATTGGAAAAAAAGAATAAAAAAATGTTGTGAGAGTTTCGCAGTTTTAGCGAAATTAGCCTCGTGATGGCGATTTGTTTTACTGTCTGATTCATCCACACACGTGAAACAGTTTGACTTCTCCTCAACCGATATACCAGCATATGGATAAAATAATGAATGAAAATTAAAGACAATAAGGTTTAAGTTTTTTCTATAAACTTTTCTTGCTTTTAATGCAACATTTCCTACGTGACGACTGCTTTTAAAACAACGAAAAGCGAACGTTCTTAATAAACGTTATATTCCTCTCGGTGAGATTTGTTTTTCCTTGAAGTTTCACCAATTTGATCTTCGTTGTTTCTACCGAATTTTTTACATTTCTAAATGTTGTGGGTTTAGTCTGTTAGCAAATGGGAATTTTGCAGTCAGCAGTTCACGGGCATTCTAGAATTATCCGTTTTGAGAGGATGACACAGAAGGAAGAAATAAATGCTTTCTGTTGAAGCCAAGCGATGCAGTGAAACCAGTTATTATCAGTAGGTCATTTATTGCGTCTGTGCAGGTGTGTAGAAAAGATTGACGAAATAGAAGATCACCCAGAAAGGTTTCTTCAATGCGCTCACAAAATTTAAATTTAAAAAAAAAATGCATAGTTTTACAGAATACTTTACAGGCTAGCATACACTATAAGCTAACAAGAAAATTGGAGAAAATAACAGACATAAACCTACAAATTTGTGAAAATTGTAGTGTTTTGTTGTAGATTTATTAATTAACTACGTACATATTTTTTTATATCGAAATACGGTATTTTATTTTTACATTAAGTTCTCTGAGCTGCTGTTTTCATTTTCAAATAAATCTTTACTTTATTTTATCAAAAGTTCTGTTTTATTTTATTTGTTTGTTTGTTTTGTTATGTTTAAATCTGTTCCAGTTTCTCCATAATTTCGAACTTTTCTCAAAAAAAAGATCAAGATCAAGTATTAAAAAAATAACCATTTTATTGATCCTGTGTTTAAGATTTTTTTTTTTACAATCATAAAGATCGTACACCTCCAGATTGAGAAAAAGAAGAATAACAAAAATGGAAGGTGAAGTTAAGGTTTTCTTCTGCCATCTGCTGATTTCCTTCACTTAGTCTTCATAGAAACATTAAAATAAAGCTCAATGCGAAACATGTTTCTTGCAGTTGCTCAACTTTAATCAACTTTAATCCTGATGGGATTACGGCAAATCATAATTCAAAATGGCGGCAGAACATTCTAGACAACTAACCTTTGAGTCGCTTAACGAGCACGAAAACAAAAAGCATTTCTTTTTCCCAGTTTCGTGATAATCAATATTCAATGGAGAATTCCTCGGTTATCGTAGTGGCTGTGATGTTTTTGTTTTACTTTTTAATCGGTGATCGCGTATCTTTTTTCTCACACGGCTGTAATCCTGTTTTTCAATTCGGGAAGCAATGCCGCTATCATTTCCACGAAACAATTACATCATTGTGGAAGGAGGTAAAGTGGTTTGTTTGTGTTAAAGCCGCTGTTCCTTTCATGCAACGCAATATTCACTTGATAGGCCTAAGGCCACTCTCTCTTCTGAGTATAAATACATTCCTGGAGCCTCTTTAAAGACACGTCTAGCCTCTAGTTAACAATTCCGCACTTGTTATGGTCAGTTTGTGTTGAAGGCAGAGCAGAGTAGTGAGGAAAGCGATATCTTTTCCAATGCTTTATTCTAATGTTAACTAATTAACGCAAGATCTAGAATAGGCGAATTACATTAAATAAATCCATCTCTTGTTCTGCATCTTTTACGCAGCATCTATTTTAGAAAAGTTGGCCCACGTGTCAGTCAAGCACGCGAATAATACGTTCCCCCATTTTTTTTTTTTTTTTTTTTTCAAAAATTGTGTAATTCTTTGTCGGCATGTTAGGAAGTTTATTTCGGCTACAAGTGAATCAGTATCTTACAGATTCTGTTTTCTTTATTAAAGGGCAGTGTTCTAATTATTATGAAAACATAACATATTTCTGAGCTCGAATTTTCGAATCTTTCTGATTGCTGCGTAACTTCATGTATTTATATGTAGTCTGGTCTCGTTTCTGTATCAACAGTCATCGTCAAATTACGAAATGAATCTTTTGAATAAAATGGAAATAGCCTTCTAATTATATTTTGGATAAAATAATATAGACTATTATTATTAATTTTTTATATGCTTATATATTTATTTATTTATCAAAGTTGTTGTGTTGTTCTCTGCGTCGTAAATAACAGGAGTGGACTCGTGTAAACTGAATCTCACTCTTCATTTACAACAACAGTACAGTTACAATAGATTCCCAGCTTGTCCGCCAATTTCAGCTAGGTCCGTCTGTGCCGGTTAGCCAATCAGATGAGTTCAATTATAGGAGACTCCATGAACGGGCGTCAATCCAGGATGCTTAGTATAATCCGCTTTATCCCTTCTCTTTGAATCTCGCATCTATATACTATGTATAATAAATATCACAAAATTGACTTTTCTAACAAGTAAATAGTTGAGGGTCTATTTACTAATAGAAGAGTGTTTAAAACATAAATTGCAGAATGACTATTTCTATTAGCAGTGGGTCTAATAGAAATCAGGCATCACACTTTGCATGAACGTTCACTTCATTTAATGGTAGATTTTAATGGTAGATTTTAAGCGATCTTTGGTAATTTTCTGTATCGCTTTTACACATCAATTTCTGTTTTGAACAAAAGAGATTATTATCCTAAAGTGCCATAAAAAAATATATATATGATATATTTTAATAATATATAGTATAATATATTTTTTATATTTTAAAATAGACTACATATATTAATGACCATTGAAAAATCCAGACAACTCATTTACATTTTTTCTATTATAAAGAATATTACAAAATAATAATAATAATAATAAGTTCTCCCTACTTAAAAAGAAATGAATATTTAATAAATAAAGGACCAAGCACATAATAAGTAGTAAACAAAAAAATTATTCATATTCAAGTGCATTACATGTTTCGGGATAAATCCCCATCCTCAGATGCAATAAAAACAAAATATAAAGGCATAAAAAGTTAAAGCATAATGAATATTTCTTAAAGATGAACGATGCAGCTGGAATTGAAATCCAGTTTCTGTTGTTTGTTCATTTGTTATTACTTTCCGCAAAGAGATACTAAAAATCAATTGTAATCTGTTTATTTTAAAGTTATGTCGGTGAAGCAAAATAAATAAATCTTGTAATCTCTTCCCGATCTGTCAGGACAACTTCAAGGCCTTCATTTTAAAGAGAATAGCTTCTTTTGAGACAAGTGTTACGCACGAACTTAGGTAAATTTTTTCAGCTCATTTCATTACCTATGACTCTGAGACGTGTAAACACTTGTCTGACGCACGAATATAAATAAAAAGTTGGCTTCTTCCCATAGGTCGCAGCTGTGAAGCGCTTTTTGCCTTGGAACCCTATAGAAACCTATCAGTGAGATAGAACTTAGCACAGGAATGGTTTGTGTTTGAAAAAAAAACTACGGAGTTTGTTTAAAAAGTAATTGGTGCCAAATAAACCTACGCCTGTTTCGTAATCAAGACGTGATTCATATGTTTTGCATTGTATAGACCAATTTGCATAATAATTACTGTGGTCAGATACTAACAGATTCTCCAGGAATACAAATAAGATTTAATATGTATATGATAGTGCATTAGACAATAACATTTCCTGTAACTAAAAACACAATAATAAATTTACAAGAAAAAAAATATGAAGAAACGCAAGCTAGTAACTATCGCAGATTGTTATAAATTTCTAAGCTTTTTAATAGGATGACCTTTGAACGTTTATTTATTTTTTTTCTTATCATTTACTTTATGTTCTAAAATGTCGCTGAACAACTATTCTCAATAATAATATGACCAATATCAATATTTATTAAGTAAGTTTTTAAATGTATTGTACGGTAGTGGTAGGTGACCAGATATCCCGGATTATAAGTGCAATGTCCCGCATTAGTATACAGTATATGTCCCGGAATCTGAAAATGGTCCCTGATTTTGTAAATAATTGAGAAAGTTGGGTTTTTTTTTGTTGTTGTTGCCAAAGTACTGTAGTTTTCAGGATATTTTGTTGTTTGGTTATTAAAGTCGTTTTTTGGTGTGTGTGTTGTTTTTTTTTTTTTTTGGGGGGGGGGGGGGGGGTCGTGAAAATTGCCTGTCCCGGATTTGACGCTGGAAAAATCTGATCACCCTAGATATTGGTCATATTATTATCGTTACTTCCCGTACGTTAATAACCTTAACTTCGATTTACCAACTGAATTTTCGATCTTGAAGATGTAGTTATGCGAAAGTTGAGACGCAAACTATATTTTGTTTTTGGTATAATATTTCTTATTCTTTTGAAAACTAAATGAATGTCTGATAGGAAACTCATCTGGCAGTTGATTTGCAATCTGTATGAATCGTCATTTCCAGGATTGCTCTCTAATCGATTTTCAGGAAAACATCCAAATTACTTTCTCTCTTTAATTACTTACCTTAATGAAACGAGAAACGAAAAATAGTGACGAAGGAACTTGTCTTTCTATCAAAAGTAAACACATTTTTTGTGATGTTAAAATAGGAAGATCAAGCATTACGGAACTCGGCGATGCCATTTTCTTATAAAGCTAAAGTCAGAAACAGGTTTCGTTATCTGTGATTGGGAAATATACCTTCTTCTTCCCGCTTCATTAGGAAAAAAGAAAATCTAATCGCAAATTAAACTCAGATTTACAGCATCGTAATGGAAGTGCAATAGAAGCTCAATTTTTTTTTTTGTTTGACTGAAGATAAAAAAATAATGGATTTCCGCGTGGATTTAGAATCGAAAGCTTAGGATCTGGCGAGCGAGTGTCTGGTGCTTCTTTCTACCTGTTCCTCACCTGGCCTGTTGCCAGAGGAATTAGAAGTAAAAAAAAAAGGGCGCTGGAAAGGTTGACCTCTTTCACGAAACGTATTCGGTTGAGTCTGTTTGAGAAGGAAGTTATTAAATTCATCCCTCAGCCTACAAACTCACAGTCCGTGATCACACTGGAATCACGTTCGAATTCAACAAAAAATCTTTATTTAATGGATTGGAATTCCTATGGTTTGGGAATTAGATATTTGCCACTATCTAAAAGAGTGTTAGACACATTAATCGTTGTTGGATAAATTGAGGTTTAGTCAAACAGCTGAAGTATAATAAACAAGGTTCCTGTAATAAAGTATTTTTTTTGGTCTGGTATTGTAATCTTTAGTTGTTTATCTGCGATTTACATTTCAGACTTTCACCGATCTTACTCTAGTAGTTTAGTGATAATAACATTTAATGTTGGTTCCACTGTATTGTCCTAAAAAAAAAATTTACAATTTCATAATTTTTGTTTTTATTGAAGTTTATTTCTTGAAATTTAGGATCAGAATTCGTTTTAGTTATTTATTATTATTTAAAGTAATTAACGTGCGTAAATTGAATTATCGAAGAATTTCAGGTCACCACACACACATTTATTTGTGTACAATTAAAATACACAAGTACTTTCGAAATGGTCTACATTTATTTGTCAAGTGGTGTCAAGTAGATCACTTGACAAAGAACTATATACCATTTCGAAAGTACAGGTCTGTGAATTTTAATTGTTCATAAATTTTATTTTTAATTGTATGTGTGGTGGCCTAAAATTCTTCAATTATTTAATTATTATTATTTATTTTTTTTTAGGAAATTAGTGACTGGCTAAGGGATCAAAACCTTCATTTCGTATTCATTATTATTAAATGTGATTATTCAGACTCGCTGTCTTAAAGAACTAATCCTACGGTATTGAAGAATTTGACCAATGATAATATTTCCTTTATAATCTTATCTATCCTGAAAATTTAATCTCTCCTTGTTTTTTTTTGCAAATAATTTTCCTTTTATTATAAAATACTACGGACTCAGAGCTTTTGATGTATTAATATTATGACAACAATGTATTTAAACTCTTCCAATATTACTGTACCATTTTACAAAATGATATAAAATAAAATAATAATATTTAAAAGAAGAAACCTGAATGAAAAAGAGCGCTGTAGCGATTTGCTCTGTATGTGTCTTCTGTAAGTTTCATTGCAGGCTGCTTAGGAAAAGAAAATTTCTTCTTAAAAACAAAGATTTAATAAGAATTCGTGTAAAGACACTTATTCGAGACAGTTTTAGTGTCTAAAGGTCACAGAATGATCTTAATGAATGCACAGAATTTTTAGCAGTTAATATTTGTTGACTGGTAAAGTTTTAAAGAATGAGATTCATTGACATGCTAACATCTCCTAAACTCGTTGTTGAAATCATATTCCTTCAATACCCAATGGGCTTCAATACAATACCAGAACCTATGAATTCATTACTAAAATATTACCTTGAAACAGTTTGAGGAAAATGCTGTTTTCCGTGTAACTATTAATAAAATACTGATGTACATTCTGGGTCTTCTGTACGTATTGTTTTTATGTGAATAATTTATGGTACTGCGATTGACGAAGACCACGCCCTTCATCTCCAATCGATAGAAAAATGGCGTTCTGTCTAGTAGTGTCTACAAACTATTGTTCGTATGCATATAGCAGTACCATCGAAGGACAACAAAAACGGTGGTACGAATAATGACATTATTTCGTCTCTCCTCTACTTCATAACGAAATAG
This sequence comes from Thereuonema tuberculata, assembly GCA_023159025.1. NCBI lineage: Eukaryota > Metazoa > Arthropoda > Chilopoda > Scutigeromorpha > Scutigeridae > Thereuonema > Thereuonema tuberculata. Next base: position 27,888,115 of record JAFIDM010001028.1, on the reverse strand, counting down.
AAAACAAGTGTACCTCAGAAAACGAATCGAGATACTTTAATTTATAAGTTAAAAAAAAAAAAAAATTAAATATTTGCAGTTCTTCTACTTAGTATTGGGTTGGCCAAAAAGTTCGTTCAGTTTTTAAGTAGAATAAAAGACACATTTTTCATTTTTCACCAATAATTTTTTTGAACAACGTCTTCAACGGTTTGTTCCACTACCTTCTGCCATCTTTCAGGCAACTTCGTAATTCCATCTTCCCAAAACTTTTTATCTTTTTGAGCAAAACAAAGTTCCAGGTGCCATTGTTGTCTTCCAGGGAATTGAATTTTTTCCATTAATAGAATTTTGTAAAGACTGAAATCAATGGAAATCCGAAGGTGCAACGTCTGGTGAATATGGCGGATGAATGAGAACTTACCAGCCAAGCTGTAACAGTTTTTGTGAGTTCATCAAAGAAACATGCAGTCTTCCGTGCTTATTGTAATTCCATCTTCAATATTAAACTGGCAACATTCACCAATTTTGCTCAGTTTTTGTTTTAAATGCACGCTGATATGACAACTGCAGTAATACAATCTAACAAAATGGTGTCGATAGACGTTAAAGACACCTAAGCCCTACTAGAGCCAATGCTTGCTTAACATTCTAGAACAATAGAATATTTTAGAAATTACAGTTGATTATATACCTCGTATATATAGACAGGAACTTTAACTGAAGAAACTTTCTTGGTTCTTAACAACAAGTTGTTTTTTTTTTTATTCTACATTGAAGTGTGGAGATGATGTTTAAGTTCTGTGTTTCTATACACTTACTTTTTCCAAGTTTGATGTTTCCCTTTATTTTTTTACTGGTTTGAGGTTTTAAATTGTCGTGTTTCACCTTTTGAAAGGATTTGAAGCAAACTGCTATGATGAACTAAGTTATAAGTTGGCTGTAGTTCGTATATTTTATTCACTTATTTTGCTTTTATTTGCTGAGATCAATTAGAAGTACTATGAGATCAATTAGAAAAGCTAATTATAGCTTTTAATGGCCCTGTGTAGTTAGATTTGTGGAGGCGTCGTGCTTTAATCAGCGTCTGTAGTAGAACAATGTTCTAAAAATTTGCAGCGATTAGCATTTTTTGTGCCTCACAAGCTGAGTCGATGGTTACATTAAGGATATATTAGAAATTCTGATTGCGAATTTGATGCTATGATATCAACAGAGAATGCCGTCCACGATTTTGTTAGCTTTTCTGGTTTTGATGTAAAAATTTATCATTAGTATTATTTATAGTCTAATCGAATTTCTTGTTATAGTTGTGCTACGAATATCTGATATTTACACTTGCGATACAGATGCTATTCAGAACTGCAGACAAACACCATGTTTTTCTGTCTGCTTTTGGTATATTTTTATTTTTATTTATGTGCATTAAGAATCTCATGTGATCTGATGTGTTACATATTTACAGCCATATAAGCATATCTTCCGCATTTTTAGTTATTGCTCATTTTATATTATCAGTTATGTTATTTACTTCATACTATACATTCAGCTTCTATAATACGTGTACTTCCACTTCCTCCTTTTCTAACAATAAAGCTAATTTTTAATGTATAGAAAATAAATATTTTGTCGAATATTTTGGTAAACATTCCTTGGGTTTTCTTCATTTTAAAAACAGCGGAAAAATCCCAGTTTTTCAGTAAAGTCAAGAGAAAAACATATGACATTGGTAGAGATCACATTACAAAAAAAAAGTAAGAATTCTTCAGGGACAGTTGATTAATGTCGCGCACCCAAAACTCAGGAATGCAGCCCACTCACTCGTAAAAGTGAATTTTGGACAAATTACTGAGGACCCTCTTGAATAATAAAAAAACAGGAAAAAATCGAACTTCATAAATAATTGATATGAGGCGGAAACTGGGGTAAAATAATAATTATTAACCCCCCCCCCCCCCGATATTCCTAAAATTTCGTTTTATTTTATGTGGAAATCTTTAGTTCTGTAAATAATTGGATGAAATTTTGGAAATCTTTAGTTCTGTAAATAATTGGATAAAATTTTATCAAATTCTCAGAAAAAAAAATGATATATTTTTATTGTAAGAAATCACTTGAACGTAATCTACACTTATTAAGATCAGCGTATCCGTAAACCCAAAAATTCAAATTTTGAAGAATGCTTATCTTACGGAAAAAAACGTAATTGTATAAAGTACGGAACCAGTGGAATTAAGCTGAATTTCATTATTTTGGAACCAAAGGATTCCGTAGTATTAGATATGTATTCAATGAAAAACCCTGCGGTTTTTTTTTTTTTTTTTTTTTTTAATGTTTGTTTAATGTTTAAGAAAATTAGAAATTTAGGTGGCACTCTTTGCGGAAGCACCCTTATAAAGTAAGAAAAGTGGCGGTCTTTGAACTACTTTAAGGGTGGCAAATAAGTTGCAAAATTGAGTGTCATTCCGAAATGTAAAGTTTGTTTTGTTTTTTTTTTCTGTTGTATTTCTAAACGAAGTAGCCTAAAAATAATCATACCTCAATTAACCTAACCTATTGTTAATTAAAAGGATTTTTTTTTTCTGTTTTATTTTCATTGTAGAACGGATCTTACGAATTTCCTGCCAGGTGGGTGTCTTACTCACTTCCTAACGACACTACAAGTCAAAGAATCTATACAAAATGTCGAGTACATAATTATCTATTACGTATTTTTCGAATCATTTGGTTCTCTCCCAAAAATGAAAAGTCATCTTAATTCCACTGGTTCAGTATTCTACACAAACTGCCCAGACAAGCAATGAAAATAAAAAGGAAATTAAAAAGTTAACGCCTGTGTTAGTTTGTATCTATGTTCAACTGTCCAATAAATCTACATCCAAATTTAATTAAAGGTATGGATTTATTGAGTTATTTCTTGAGCGTCTCCATTGTTATCTAATTGTTAATATTCAATTACTCTCCAATTGAATTAGCTCATGCGCTATTAATTGTTAGGGAATGAATATAATGTAATTTCATGACTAAACCTGATTATATTCGAAATCAACGCAAATTAGAGCAACATTTGCTACAAAATCTTAGAATTTCTTTGTAATTTTTCTCTAAAAGTAAAAAGGGTCAGCACTGACGTCATAAAAGGGTTTGTTAAAGCGCTTCTGAAGAAGAAAAGAAAGCAATATTCTAATACAAAAGGTTGTACCAGAACCATCACAGTCGAATAAAACATGGTTGAAATATTGCAGGAAGCTCTTCCATGAACTTAAAGCATACTTTCTTTGATATGTTGTCTTTGCAATTTATTTTTTACTTTATTTTTAGGCGTGGGAACCACAAAAAGAAATAAATTCCCGCTATTTCTTTTAAATGGATGTTTGCTACTACATTTAGAAAGCTTTTTTTGACTTCCTGAAATAAATTAATTCAAAACTCCTTGTTATTTACGTAAGTTCCTTCAATCCAGTTAATTTTAGTCAGATCAAAACACGCGGAATTAGTGGCTCAGGATAAAGGGATTAACTTTCATTGTTGAACATCACTGCTGGGTTCCAATGCTTTTCTGTAGCAATTTTTGTCTCCTTCGCGCGCGTATTACTCGACAAGCACCCACACGGACAAAAAGTGAAATATAAAAATTAGATAATCTTTTGCCTGTAAATGTTTCAAGAAGGTGTAGTTACCGATTCAGAAGTTATTGGTAGTGTTGGAGGGGTACACTCACAAATACAGACTCGCTTGGTGTAAGTCCCACTCCCTGATCTTGCCCTTAGAAGTTTCTTCGAACAGGGCCTGGTTAAATGGTCCAAATAATTGATGGACTTCAAATCCCAACACTTTCTTCTCTTCCTGTTAGAAGCCTTTCTTATCTGCCAGTGGATAATTAAGATAAGATTGGAAATGGAAGATGATTTACTGGACATTGACCTTCGCAGTACAGACAATGTGTTTTCAGTTCATTGATAAGAATGTGTTTATATTAGACTAAATAAAAACGCACTTTTATCAACATATGTTGATCTTCTAGCCTTTAGGAGAGAAAAAAAAAAGATTAGGTTTATTTTTTCTAACTAATAATGTTTCTTCATCAGCCAATTAAAAGCAAATTACCAAAATTCCTTTTATTTATAAACCTTTACGATAGTTTAATTGATGAATTTAATTGCGACATAAAGCAGGTTTTAAATTCTTTCAGCAACTTGTTATTTGAATTGTAATAATCAAAGAATGATAAAATGTTTCCTAAATGTTAAAATTTTATATTAGGACGTATTTATTTTCCTTTCCTTTTAAACTAAATCTGTTTTAATATGAAGCCACTACCTTGGCACTTTTCCTGTACATAACAAATTACAACATTAGTTAAAACGCATCGTACGTTTTGGAATCACATTGACAGAATTCCCTTATCAAGCAAATATCCCTACATTGATAAGGGAATTCTGTCAATATGATTCCGAAACGTACGTTGCGTTTTAACTAATGTTGTAATTTGTTAGGTAGAGAAAAAGTGCCAAGGTAGTAGGCTTCATATTATTGCATTTAAGGCACGTAAAATTTTTTTGTTAAATCTGTTTTAGCTTATTTAAATTCATAAATGAATTTTTGCGACGTGTATTATTGTTTATTACTAAATGTATTTTAAGCAAATTGTAATTGGATGGTGTTCTGCATCATTTGACCAAGCGCCAAAATTCGATTTTGAGATATTCGCGTAAGCACAGAAGCAAATATTACTTCTCATTTTTTTGTGAAATGAAGAGTGTTATATATCAAAATGAAGATACTTTCACAAGACAATTCGGATCATTATCAAAATTAACAATATCCTTCAAAGGTCATTGTCATATGATGCAAATCCTATTCGTTACGATTAGTCGATTGGCATTTATTCAAAATTAATTTTCCTCAGAATTCTGTTGAGATAAAGAGTTTACACCTTTCGCTAGTAGTTGGAACAATAATCTTAAAAAGTCTATCTTGGCGCTTGGTCAAATGATGCACAACACCATCCAATTATAACTTAAGTGTTATTAAACTTAAAAAGAAAGAAAGAAAACCTCCTCCAAAGACTGAAATCAGCAAAAGATTTCCTATTGTGTTAATTAAGGTCAGAGCTTATGTAATTTTCATTTTTCCTTGGCTCATTATCACGTCAGCCATTCCGAACGAAGACCTGGGATTATTTTAACTTAAGTTTTGTTCGTCCTTTCTTTAGAAAGGTAACTTGTACTCGTGTGTTTCGTTGCTCAAGGCGCTATTACTCATAACCTCCAGCTGGTGAAAAGCGTTGCCTGCAAAATGCAGCTGAAAAAGATATGTAAATTTAGAAGCAGGTGGTAGCTCGTGCCTTAGTGATTCAAGCAGAAGAAAAAAACAAAACAATCATCAGCAATGAAGGAAAAAAAATAATCAATTCAATTTCCAGTCTTTCTTGAAAGAAAAAAAAGTGTTCAATTTTTTTTTTTTTAATTTTTGAAATGATGAACTTTATCCAAATTTGAAGACAGGATATAAATAACAAGAAGCTCGTGAAGAAGTTAAAGGTTATTTTTCTAAAAAGAAAAAGTCTTTTTTTTTTATTTTTAGAGAAAAGTAACGATATATTTAAAAATTATAATGTAGGCCGAATATATTATTATTGCCTCAATCCAATTAATTTAATCGTATCAAAGTGTGCGCAAATGACTGATCAATAGATTACTAGATGTTTTAGTGGAAAAATCTTCAATTAAAGAATTTTGATGATCTCCTGTCCATAAATATATATGCTAAGTTACAAGAATTCATCTGTCCTAGAGTTACTAAGAGGGACGGATGGAAGTATTATTTTTTGAAGCTAGGAAAAAATTCCCCTCCCTTCCCCAAATAAAATATTTGTATTACATAATTATTTATTAAGTGTATTCAGTTAAATGCAAGAATTGTTTGGAATTAAGCAAGCAATGGATAAATGGCTGAGGCTTTATTCTGTCTGTCTGTTAGTGAATATTCCAGAAAGAACAATCAGATTTTGATGGCATTTCGCTTTGAAAGTTTTTATCAAAAGTTATTCCATATAAGTTTATAATATATTGTAGTCAGTGGCGTATATAGAATATATTTTCGGGGGGGGGGGCAAGATTAATGTAAGGTTAAGTTAAGTAATTTTAAGTAGACACCCCATGGAAACCTATCTGTTCAACCAAAAAAAAAAAAAACGTTGGGAGGACATACCTTCATTATTTCGGGGGGGGGGGCCCGGGCCAAAAAATCTCTTCAACCAAAAAAAAAAAAAAAAAACCATGAAAACGATGGAAACCTATCTGTTCAACCAAAAAAAAACAAACGTTGGAGGACATACCTTCATTATTTCGGGAGGGGCCCCTGATTGTATATACGCCCCTGATTGTAGTGATACAGTATACGTAAGTAGTGATTCGTGCGATGGAATAATACTACTACAAAGACACATTGGAATTGCTTGTCCTTTGGAGATTTTTGACACCCGCATGAATAACAAAGCTCCCAATGGGAAATTTGTTCTATTAGTTGTCCCCTAACAGCGGTAACAAGAAAATAAATGTTAAGTGAGGAGAAAAAGAAAGGAAGAAAAAATGTTTCCAATTCAAATCTGTCTAAATTTGGCCTCGACATTCGTCATACCTACTCTGAAACTATTTATGTAAGAGATATAACTTTTTCTATATTCTAAATGTAATTCAGAGCTATGAAATCGGATCCTTCCGATTAGAGTAGCATGGGCACAGAGAATTTGAGGATAAGAGATTGGGAGATTGGAAACGAGAAAGATGGACAAGAAACAAGACCTTTGTCACACTCATTAGCCAGTTAGGAAGTGTTGTCGCTTTGCTACTGGAAATAAGAATCCTGAAAGGGATCTGTAAATTCATGTACACATTTATACTAGCGTAATTAGTAAGTTACAGTATATAAATGTTTGTATAATCTTATTTTTTATAAACTTGACGGTTCAGAAATACCCTGCACACTTTTAATGCTTGCTTGGGGTATCTGTAGCCTTTCATGGCATCAACACTTTTATCATTTGTATTCAACTGAGAAGAAAGAAGTTATTCGGAAGGGAGAAATAAAAAATATTGAAAGCTTTTCAGGTTCATTTCGCAAGGAGCCGACAGTACTTGGCTCCACGTGTATATCTTCATTTGAAATTCGAATGACACGTGCAACTTGGGAATGGGCAGGAAAAATCTGGAAGAAGCCTTGTTCCTTGGCTATATTTTTATCAGGGGATCAACTAGGGATTTACAGCAGGAGCCGGTCGTCCTGGCTTCGGCTGCCGGGGATTGTCTCTTCTCCTTTTTATTTTTCGGCAGCAATTTACGGCGTAGCAGAGAAGAGAGATTCAGGGCGTGGGTACGGATTTACGGGTTTTCTCTTTAATACCATTTTTTTTTTTTATTTGTTGTTATGTGAATGGAAAAATAGATCTCGTCATGGCGTCAAATCTACGGCCCTACTTCCTTCATCCTATTTGTTCAACATCCTCCGCTGTTTATCTTCCTGCCTCCCCCTGCACGTCGGATGATGAAGGAAATCCCGGAAAGTCCTTCTCCCCGTGGGATCCGAACAGTTGTTTTTTCCCAGACGGTGGCGCCACTTGTCCTAGAGTCATTAGCTAATTTCATCTCCCACCCCCACTCGTCCCTCCCTCAAAGTAAACAGTTTCTGATATATAGATCACTCTATGTGGGCCACATTTGCTTTATTGTAATAAAAAAATAATAAAAAGTAAAAAAAAAGCAGGCGATAGCATTGAAGAGCTTCACGGGAAGCCATTAATCAACAGTTGAATTGATGTCATTTTCAATTATGTTTTTTCGTATTCATTATTTAATTGAAATTTTCAAATTATTCATCAGATCATGAATATTCATGAGATCGGTTAGTTTGTCCAGATATAAATAAAGAAATACCACAGAAATAGAAATTATTTTGTGGAAAATCCATTGTTTTCCGTTGTATTCCATTCTGTTGTTGCTTTTCTCCATCATGTTCTCATGAAAAAAATGTCTGTTTTCATGCAGACTATAAACTGATAGTTATAAAGACAATAAACTTAATAGTTATATCACAGTTATTTCCAAGCATTCACAGGGGCCTGAAATGTGTTTTATTCCGGAATGTATCATACTCTCTAGACTGCTTTTCGGGTGATGTATGTCTGGGAATGGCTTTGTGTTTTTTGGAATCACTCTGGGTGTAATACCTCTAAAAGCATCTACTGATGCAGATTATATATTAATAGTTTAGTCTTAAGCCTAAACATGACTTGAAATTTTGGAAGTTTTGGTCCTTTTTTTGTGGGTCGCTTTACCGAAAGTTGTATCCTTTGCATTGATCGATCAAATAATGCAATATTTAACTTAAATATTTCTGAACAGGAGTTCCCTTATCTCTATGGGCGAGTAATCATAGACAGATGGCAATATAATTTTCGTCTTCAAAAATATTGTAAACCTGATTTCTTTTTTTTTTGTACGTTCCACTGTACGGGTCCATTTGCTTAAAGCCAGAACTTTTAGACGGAGTACCTGAAGCATCACAAAAGCAGAGAAAAAATATTGAATTGGATCTATTCCTCTTTAATTACTTCAAAAACGTTTTTTTTTTTTTTTTTTAAAAAAAAAACCCTTAAGAGTTGTTGATATATATATAAATCAAACAAACTCTCCATATATCAGTTTACTGTTTAAGGAACATTTTTTTTTTCCAAAAAAGTCTTATTTATTTTCTATGACTTAGATATCATTGCTTCTCTTTTATGTGAGTTATTTAAACTATTTTCCCGTTAACTTATTGCCTATTGTAAATTTAATGTTTTTGTTTTAATCTTTTAATGTTTTGAGGTAACCGAAAATACAGACAGTTCGTTGATCTTTCAAATTAAAAAATGTTATATGTTGGCGTCCATTAGTCAAAAGACCGTAAAATCGATTTCCCTTACGAGCAAATCTGTTTTAAAGTTGTAAGAATTCATCCAATTTGGACAAAATATCGGATTATTGTAAAACCATACAGTAAGCTTTTGGTATAATCTACTACAGGGTGATTCTAAATTCATAGGAAAAACTTTAATGGATAGTAGGGCACACTAAAACAAACAATTTTTTGTCAAACATTGTAAGTCCACAACTGCCACGTTTATGCGGTAGATGGCGCTCTTTAGTCGTTGACGATAGTCGCCCAAAGATTGAGAGAGAATCGTTGCTGGTAAGCATGTGGCCGTGTAGCGTGTGAACTTGCGTACACATGATTATTGTACACATTAAACACTCCTTCACGTATAAACAATGCTTCATCTATGAAGAGCATATGTGCTGGAAAATCCGGCTTCACTGCACTCTGCTGCATAAACCAGCGACAGAAGTCTACGCACCGAGGATAATCCTTAGCTTTCAATGCGTGAATTCTCTGTAAATGGAATGATCGTAATTGCTCCTGGTGCAAAATTCTCCATACGGTGGTTTGGCTCATATCTACGCAACATCAACAGCTCTGGTGTTTGTGTCGGGACTTTCCTCGACCTGCAGTAGATGTATATGCGACAGTTGCGGACCTACATTGTTTGACAAAAAACGTTTGTTTTACTGTGCCCTACACTCTTAAGGTTTGTCCAATCATCCTGAATAACATACGTTGCAAATCCTATAATCTTACTTCTTACCAAAAACATGGACGCTCTTCAACGTGGAAATTACCTGTGAAAGCAGAAAACTTAAGCGATTTCTCATTGAATCCAGGGAATCCATATATTTCTGCAGTGTGGATTAGCGATTGTTTGCCGCTGTATTTAAGCGTAATTCTCCTCTGGTTCTAAATTTTCTTTGGATTGTCTGAATACATTGTTTCTCGTTTCTTCATAAGTCAGTGACTCGTCGTCAGGTGAATAGCTAACAAAACAACCAGAGATAAAATATGTCCCACGCAGATCAAGAAAATGCGAGTTAACAAAAGAAATTGTTTCTCATTTTTAAGCTTTAATGAGATTGCCAAAGAATTCGTTCGACCTTATTTGATACTTTGTTCATTCACCCTATTTTTATTTATTATTATTATTAGGTTGTTAATTAACCCAACACCCACGTCCTGACCGAATTTGGAAAGCTACATAATAATAAATACTTTAGAAATATTTCCCTAAAAGATTAATTATTAATAAATTGCTAGAAATTAATTGAGATATTCTTAATTTTTGCGCAGATCCATTAATGAAGACCCGTTATTTTCTGACACATTTAAATCGGACCAATGTTCAACTGGAAATGGCTTGAAACTATTGTTTGATGGCTAATAGTGAATAAACTTTATAATAATTATAATACTCGTCATCATAATGAATTTTGTACATAAGTTAACTCTTTGATTGTCATGATGATTTAGAAAGAAAGCTTACATCAATCGCAGTACAACTAATCTCATAGACTGTGACTGGAATTCGTTCTTAAGATTGGCGCTCACGAATAAAGATTTTCCGTATTTAGGCACAGTATGGCCTATTAATTATGTTTGAGCTGTAACGCCACACTTGAAGAAATATTTAACTTGTTAGCAGTTGTCTTCGATCTTCGGTGGTCAAAGGGTTCTTTCTGGAATTCAGAAAGAAAACGGCACGTGCTAATGATATGTGTACCTTTACTATGTCATTATCATCATCATCCAAACAAGTATTAGATCCCGTAGGACGTCCAGCTGGTCTTCTTCTCTTGGGTCGGTATTGAGAATTTCTTTTGGAAATCTTTCTCTAGACATTCTTCGGATGTGGGATTTCCAATTACCTTGATAATTAACGATGTAATCGATTACCGATTGAACCTTTAGTTCTTTTAAAAATTTTTCATTGGTTTTATGATCGAATTTGGTGTAGCCTGATGTAATGCATCTCACGTGCTATAATTCTGGAGGCATTTGTATTTGTATGAGTCAATGCTTCGCTGCTATAACATAAGGCCAAGATGCTACATAAAGGTAGCCGATTCGTTTTTTGTATTAATGAAGATTTCTTTATATAGTTCAAAATCCCTATAATTTTCGAATAATAAGTAATTCTGTAAGTGATATCTACCTCATCTTTGAAAGATAATAATATAAAGCATTGAAAGTCATTCTGCTAAAGTCGGCGTTCAGAAGGATAAGAATAGGCCCTAGTTGATGTGTTCATGCTCTTATTTGATTGTCAAAGATTTTCAGATTTCTCTAGACCATTGTTAGATAGATTACAATGATATCGATATATACTTTTGTTGGATCATTGTAACAATGAAATTTAATTAAAATTATTATTAATCTTACTAATTTCATGTTACGGCATCTAATAGAAAGGAAAAAACATGTTAATGTCATTCTTACCTATCTAACAATGATCCAGAAATATCAACGATGGATGTAGTGTTTTAAGTGAGTTTTCTTTTTTTCTTGAAACTATGTAGATAAATACTATGTGATCGAAAAGTATTTATTTATATGTATTACTATCCATTTCGTTATAGTAATGATCAACTGTAATAACCTCAATATCCATTTTTAAGAATCGTAGAAGTAAAAAATATATTTGTATATTATGTAAATATTATGAAAGGAATTAGTTAAAGGTTAGGCTAATTTTAGAGTAACCAGATGTTTATATTTTCTTAAGACAAAAACATTTTTTAGTGTTTGGAAATAAAAAAAAAAACCTTATTAACTGAATGTCCCCATATGACCGAACATTTAGAAAAAAAAATAATGAATATAAAAAAAGAGGATGATGAATAATTTGACATTTTGTGGCAGTGAATTCAGCTTCTCCGCACTTAAATTTCAGTCTTGAGTTTCGTGAATTCTTTGCGTGAAGCGTTTTTGAAAGGGTTATTATTTTTCGTCTAATTTTAGCTCTGTGTTGATGGCATTACATTAACCCCCCTCCTCCTCCTCCGCTGTATTTAGATTCCCCTCCTTCGTCAGTAATTTAGGTTTATTTTGAGATTCCAGCCCGAAAAAACTTAAGTGCTCACCTAAATTGTCCAGTAAACTAGATTTCATTGTTAACAAATAAGGTGATGTAATAACAAAAAGAAAAACAAAATTTACTTTTGGCACAAAAGGTCGTTGGAAAATAATACGAAAATACGAAGAAAAAAGATGATAATATTAAAAAAAAAATTTTTTACTTTATTTATTCAATAATTTTACAGCTTTTTATTTATTTTCGAATTTTAGTTTGTTATTAGTTACATATTAGTTGCTAAATGCAACGATATGATGTTAAGTATTTCAAATTTAACGAATTATTTCCGGAGCATTTCCCAAAGAGTATGGACTCTTTGTTAACTTCTTGATGTTAAACGCAAAGTCGTTTCCAGCATCTGTAAACCTGTATTTGATATTGCAATGGTGTTTGTGGGAGAGTCTTTGGGATCTAAAGACAACGAGTCAAGTTCTGAAACAACTGAATTCATTTGTTAAACGAAAAACATTGGTTTTTATAGTATTTGCATAGTGTGATTTGATTGGCTAAGTAATTAAAAATATACATAATGATTGGATAAAAACATAACGAATTTAAATTATTATTTAACTGATTCAACGACTGAAACGGAAAAGAATTTAAAAATAAACAGAACATCAATAATTAGGAAATTCAAAGGAATAAATAACGGTTAAGGATAAAACTGAATACAGATATACAAAAATACAGATAAATAAATGATTTCTAAAAATATTTATATATAAACTATTAGAATACGTTGCCATCTTTGCCAGAGTTTAGTAACTGCTGAAATTCCTCCGATGTTTCTGTGCAGATACGATTATGAATAGACTACCTTTGATTGTCTTTTGGAAGAATTGAATGAGTAGATGCAAGAAAAACAGTGTGGCATCTTTTAAGGCTTTAGATTCTTCTTAATAAAACCACTTATTAACATTAGAGAGTCACGAACAGAAGGACTTCGCATGATTCCGAAATAACTGATTGCTCAGCATAAAACTATTGAATCCAAAACATGATTCAAAATGTGTCCTTCTTCTACACTTAGTAATCATCTTAATATGTATTTATAAAATGTTATTTTTATTCGTCTTCTGCCTTTGTTCGTAAACTCCAGACAATTTAAATAATAAAAGAAACGATTTATCTTCTGAATTTAACAAATAAGTCGCTTACAATTTCTTTTGTAATTTTAATACCTATCGCAGCCAAATGATTTGTTATTATTGGGTAAGAAACTAAATAAAGAAACACATTAGTTGAAGAATGTTACTATGTCTTAGAATTTCGTTAATTTATTCAACACTGAAAATAACTGGAATGAAATGTTCATAAATAAAATAAATACAGTTATCCTGATATACTTAACTAAAGGATTCTCCCGTATTCTCCATAAAAATAACTTTTTCGGATAATTTGAGAAAGGATACCAATTAGGTCTTTGAAATATTGTTATGGAGAACAAAGAAGATAACAATTATATCAGGAATGGAATGTGTTTCAAAAATGAAAAAAAAAAAGTAGATTTTTTTCTTAATACTTTGACATCACCTTAATTACTAAACCAAAACTTCAATTCTTATAAAATATATTCAGTCGAAATCCATTATTTTTCTTTTTTTCCTGAGTACGATTAACTCATTGAAACTACTCAAAGAAACCGGAATTACTGTGTATTTTTTTCCTAGAGTCAGAATAACTGGTCATAAATGATAGCTTACATTTCCAGTTGGACTTCGAGATCTATCTCCTGTTGAAGCTCTTTTGTTCCCATTCTATTTACTTTACATATTTTTATGTACCGTTGTGCGTTTTTCATTTTTAATAGCTTTTTTTTTTAATCTCCTTTTTCTCTTTCCGTGAATTGTGTTGCCAAAGCACTTTGTTTAATATTCCTTTAAAAACTTTGATCTATTTAATGTCCGTTTAAAGGCGTCGTTGTCTGTAAATTATCGTAGGTACTTGTCTTCAACTTTTATAAATAAGTGCCTGTTTTTATTGTTCTGTATAAAATAATTTCTAAGAAAACAAACTGATAAAAGAAATTAATAACAATTACAAAAAAAGTGGATATAAAATTAAATAAATAAACTTTAAGAAAATATTTAATTGCTCTTCTTTTTAAGCTTTTTCTGAAACAGTCATTTTCTTTCTTTCATCATCTTCGTTCTTACTTTATTCCATCGTTGGAATGATTCCATCATTCCTTACTCTTTATTTACTGAGTCGATAATAACTAATACGTTTACTGCTTCAATCTTTACCTGATTTATAACAAAACTATACTTTACGTGAGAATCCATTTTATTATTTCGAAATGTTTGAAATCGTAAATTTACAACGAAATTCTATTCGATGATATATAGAAACAAATCATATATCACGATTTGATTGGATTTTCTTTCGCGCCTAAGTATATATATATATATATATATATATATATATATATATAAAACTAATGTCCAAACTTGAAGCTCATCCTTCGAGTTTAGAAATTATAAGAACATGATTTGTTCTCTACATTGGTTTCAAATTTCATATCACTGTCCGGCTATATATATATATATATCACTCTCTTTGTCATTATTTCCTTTGACATTAATTAATTTTGTGTATATAATATATGAAGAAAATTCTCTTAGAGTTAGACTTTCTATCAGAGAAACTATCATTTCTTTTCTTTATCTCTATTTTTATGTCAGAGAAACAAAAAAACAACAATCAATCTTTGGAATTACAGTCCATCTTAGATGTATACTTCCACATATTCAACACTGATATATATTTTACTTTCTATTACATCACTGTAACAATGAATTTTAATTATCACGCATCATTGTTGTGGCAATCTAATAAACTGAGTCATTGTTGGCCATCTAACACAGAAATCTGAGATGAAATGTACAATAATGCTGAAGCTTGAAATATTTGCGATTATCTGAATCTGTATAACATTTTCACAATTTTTTTATTATTATTAGTTTTATTTTTAAACGGCCTCAAAAATGTTCAGAGTTAAAAATAAAGAAAACATTTCAGATGAATCTATTCTCTTAAGTTGAGACCTTTCATTTACTGTACTTAACAAAACCGAAAAACAAGTGAAATGTAAATTATTCAGGAATTAAATCATGAACTTCGGGAACATTTGCTTTTTAACGCCCACTAACCAATGTCTAAAGCGAAAGAACGAGAAACGATCGAAATGTGGTTGGAGTAACATTATAGTTTCGTGTAGCGAACATGCAGGGATGTTGCTTCCAGCCATTCACTGAAATATTCACAGCTCCCCCCCCCCCCCATCCAAAGTTACTTTAAAAAAAATGGCGCCCACGTCGTTAAATTATTCCTCCCTTCGCCTGTCTTCATTTTTGCTTGGCATCAACTCTCTCCACCTAGCGGTGATTTGTTGTACGAAAACTGTGAATCTGCCCTTTTTCGATTCAAGGAAATTGTAAAATACAAACGTAAATAGAGAACAAGTTCGTACATGTGATGTGGACATAATGATGGCATTTTAATTTCCAAGTATCTCTTCTTTGAATTTTATAGTCTAAATTTTCAAAGTTCGAAATAACTTAAAATAGTTGCTATCTTCTGAAATATTATATAACATTCATTTGATATAACGCTTAATTTACAAAGTAACAATCAACAATTTTGAAATAATAAATATTTAAAATACTCGGTATTGCATGTACTATTAAAAACTTACATATTCTTGTTTTGTCTTTTTGAAAATTTGATTAAAGTTAGAATTATCTCAATTAGAATTTGGTAGTTTTTCATATCTATTTATTATCTCTACAATGTTTATTTTAATTTTTTTTCCTTTCTTAATTTCATTTTGAAATAATTATAGCTAAATTGGTTTATTATTAGCTGTGTTATTAGATTGTAAAACAAATATTCATAAACATATAAAATTAAATTTCTTATTTTTAATAAGTTTTAATAACTTGCTTCTGTTAATTACTTAAATAATTAAGAGTTCCTCGGTTAATTATTCTTATTCAATGATTTAATTACTTTTTTTAATAAATTAATTTCATTAGGTTTAATTTACCTTTTCATTGTATAATAATAATTCTCTTTATTTATTTTTGTTTTTTAGACTGGGCAGCCTTAGTAAAACCGACGTTACTCCACCCAAAAAGGATAAAGACGATCCTGGCCTTCCTAAGCCCATCGAAACCGTCGACCCTGAAGGTATATCTCATCTCCATTGTTATTGATCACACTTCTCTTAGTTTTCAATTGATTCTCTTTGTCCCAATTGTTCTCTGAATCATACAGTAGTTATTGAAACTTTTCTGCTGAGATTGTGCTTCCGAATTAGGTCTAGAACAGGTAGGCCAGTAGAACACACGCACAAGAAAAGGTGTTCTCTTGAAATATAAGACAAAAACCCCCGTATCAGTGTTTCTTTCTTTTTAATCTTTTAACAGTTTTTGGGGTTTTTTTCGAGAAAGAAAGAATATTATTTTGTAGTAGGTTTTCGTATGTGGAAAAGCTGACATTCAAGACCACTGCGAAGAAACTAGGTTAAATATTCCTCCTCAATTCTAACATCAATAACGCTCAAAAAATGATAATGTTTAATTAGAGATTAAGGTTATTGCATTCAAATGATTCCATCTCTACGGAAACTCCATCATTTCATTGAAGTTGATTAAATGAGAGACATAATTGTTGTGCTATTGTTCCAGTTCACGAGCAAATGATATTGATTTTTTTGTAATTATTATCATGGAAAAACAGAAATATATTTCTTTGTTCTGATGGATAGTATTCAGAACATTAAGTTAGTTTGTTTAAACGTGTGATTATCGGACGTAATTCAGTTACAATGACACGTTTTTCGATATTTGTAATGCTATTTATAAATTATTAAATTTTTTTTAGTTATTATTTACAAAAAAAGAAAGAAAAATGTATGGTATTCCATATTGATTGTACACTGAGCTACCACTTTATTAGGTAAACCGTTCCTCCTATGTAAATGGTTCGTTCCCAACAGATAATATGTAACGTTATCTTATCTCGACTGGGCTGTAAAAACCGATGACCACGATGTTGTCGGCGAAGAATAAGAAATTGCATCTCCTATTGACACGGAGAAATCAACGCTAGACCATTGATGACGGAAAAAAAGCTGTCTGGTCTGATGAATCAAGGTTCCTTTAGCAGTATGCTGATGGAAGACTCAGAATTTGGCGAAAAGAACTCGTCGTGTCTGGTATCAACTGGATAAGCTGGGTGATGAGGGTGTAATAGTGTGTTTGAAATTTTTCTTGGCTTACATTGGAACCCTCATGCCGATAGAATCATATATCTGAACATCCGCATTGGCCAAGTTCATCCCTTCATGACTACAGTTTGTTTTCCAGCAGGATAATATGTCACAAAACCTGAATCATCATGGAATGGTACAGAATAACACCATGGAAAATGACGATGGATTGTCGGCTTTTTTTGTGTGGCTTGCACAGTCCCTGATCTTAACCCTATTGAACATCTTTGGGATGAGGTAGAAAGAGTTGTTCGTCTCAAGGTTTACCTTGTCCAATTTGCAGCAACTGCGCGATACAATCAATGTGTATTTGCTACAACATCTCTATGCAATGCTTTCAGCATCTGATGGAATTCAGGCTATTTTAAAATCCAAAGGAGGTGCAATGGGCTACTAGATATGGATAACCAAAGTGGTATCTCAACAAATCTATATTAAAATTTTAAAACAATCGTTAAAAATTTAAAAAGAGTAAAAATATCGATTTTCTATTTTTATAATCTCAAATACATTAAACCGCTTTTATCATTTCTATTTTTCCAATATTAATACAATTCTTTTTTAGGTTCTTTTGTAATAACAGTAATAATAAAGATATTATATTCTACATTACAGGAATATATAAGGGAAAAATAAAAGCCACATAGAAAATTCAATAGTTTTATATTTCATTTCTATGGTTCTTTAAAATAAGTTTTAACGGGTGCCTAAAATAATATGCTTAGATTAAATGAAAATCGCCAACACACAACATTTCATTTAAAAATATATAATAAAATCTATAAATACATAAAAGAGCTTTCGGAGAGACCTTATACTGCTCTTTTATCAATTGGAGGTTACAAATAAAGGAAACATCTATTTCCATATTCTTCTCTTAGTCTTTCTCTATTGTTCATATTTCTTGTAATTACCTTCTATTCCCTCATGAAAATATATTAAAATTGAATATATTTAAACATCTATTTCCCTTTATTTGTAATCTCCAATTGACAAGGGAGCCGCATAAGGTCTCCGAAAGCTCTTGTACAATATTTTTAGATTTTATTACAAATTTTTAAATAAAATTTTGTGTGTTGGTTATTTCATTTATTCTAATGTTCTATATTTTTTTATGATTTCTTTTTAATAGATATAGTAAAGCATTTTGACAATAGGTTTTGATTTGCGTTTGCTGCAAGTTAAAACATATTGTAAGCACACATTGAACTGTTGTGGCAGATCAGGACCAATATTTATTGCCCGAATAAATAGCTTCGGAAGCAGTATAGGAACAGCATTTCGACAATGAAATTCACTCATATAGAACTGAATCGATCAAACATGTCGAAATGGGAAGCCATGAAGCATTGCCCGATTATGAGAAGCATTTGAAGGCTTCGGTGTTTCAACTCCAAGCGCTTGTTGGTTTGGCTATGAAACAAATAGAGACTACGAAGGATTATTGGTTCAAAGTTTCCAATAGACATTCAATACGCTTATTTTCAGTGTTTGGAGAGTTTCGAATATTAGGAAGCAAACAATGTAATAGTAAAACGATATTAACAACAGAATTATAAGTTGGATTTGACTCATGTGAGTACATACGCTTTATAAACCTATTTGTACCTGATGTATTTTTTTTTTCCCGCACACATTTTAAGTGATTCAGTAACAAAGTATTTCGTTTTCAGAGATCATCCAATACGAAAGTTAACTGGAAGGAAAATGAAATGTTTCTCGTTCTCCATATTTTTTTTTCCTGAAAAGTTTACTATTTCCAAGTTTTGGTATCATGAAAACAAATGAAGTAAATTTAATATACAGAACTACATGGAATCGAAGTGATTTTCCGATATAGCTATTGGGTTGGCCAAAAACGTCGTTCGGTTTTTAAGTAAAAATAAAAGACTCATTTTTCTTTGTCACCAATAATTTTATTGAACAACGTCTTCAACGGTTGTTCCACTACCTTCTGCCATCATTCAGACAAATTCATAATACCATTTTGCCAAAACTTTTTATCTTTTGGAGTAAAAAAAAAA
The DNA here is from genome assembly GCA_023159025.1 of Thereuonema tuberculata. Taxonomy (NCBI): domain Eukaryota; kingdom Metazoa; phylum Arthropoda; class Chilopoda; order Scutigeromorpha; family Scutigeridae; genus Thereuonema; species Thereuonema tuberculata. The sequence goes on along the minus strand of JAFIDM010001028.1, from coordinate 27,868,833 downwards.
TCTTCCAGGTGCCTTTGGTGTCTTCCAGGGAAGTAATTTTTTTCCATTAAGAGAATTTTGTTAGGACCGAAATCAATGGAAATCCGAAGGTGCAATGTCCGGTGAATACGGCGGATGAATCTGAATTTCCCAGCCAAGATGTAACAGTTCTCAAAGAAAATCGTGGTCTTGCGTGCTTATTATCTTCCATCTTCAATATTAAATTGGCGACACAAAATTCACCAATTTTGATCAGTTTTTGTTTTAAATGCATGCTGGTATGACAACTGTCACAATACAATCTAACAAAATGGTGTCGAATGACACCTTAAAGACACCTAAGCGCTACTATTGCCAACTTACGTAAAAAAAACCAAAAAAAAAAAAAAACCGAACGAACTTTTTGCCCAACCCAATATATTTTTTAACCACTATTGAAATCTGATTCAAATGTTGTGTATGTTTATGGAACGTGCACAAATGAGCATTGACTTATGGCCAAAAAAAACTACCCTACGTCTTCCAAAACTATATTCCAAAAAATCTTGAAAAATTTAAAAATCCTCTAAGGAATTTTTTTTGTTTTTTGTTTTTTTTATAATTGGATTTTTCCTACTCGGGATGAGGTTGACTCAATATTTTGGCTCGGTTCCTTTTGCCTTCGTCAGGAGATGTACTGTCTCGAGGAAGGAGACCACGGACTCAACTTCTTCAAAACATTGAAGAAACATTAGTACTAATTCCAAGTAACACTCAACATCTCCTGACGGAGTCTCAAGGAACCGAGCCGAAAATATTGAGTCAACCTCACCCGAGTAAGAAAATCCCGTCTAGAAGAGTAGGCCCAACTACCATGACCCACTCAGATCCAAGTTTTATATCTATTTTTTTAATATATATATATATTTATATCTTCTAGTAGTTTTATAATCGAGCAAAGTAACTACAATTCTATATATTTAAATAGAAATTAATAATAGTAAACATTCTTCCGAAAATAACAATAGAATTTCCGATTGGGCAGAGCACTGTTTGAAAAGTAAACATAATCCGGATCCAGAAGTTAATTATTTATTCCAGGAAACTAATACAATATCTCGATTTATATTAGAAGCTTGTGTAATTCACAATTTCGGATGTATAAATAAAATATAAATAAAAGGTATGGAAGAAAGCAAGTTTTTAGTAAAAAAAATTAAGAAATACTGCAAAAACATTATAAAATTCCAATAAATTGTGCTTTTTATTATGTAAAAATGATGCTTATTATTATGTAATGGATTATCTTTTTATTCTATAATAATTATGCTTATTATTATTCTATAATAATTGAATACTTGGTGAACATATTAAGAATTGTACTTATTATTTTGTAATAATTTGAGTATTTTGAACATGCTAACAATAGTAGGATGCTAAAACGATCTTTGTAATAACAGTTTTATTTTAAAAATTGTAAAATGGAGCCCGAGGAAGCAAAGGAAGATACTTTTGCGAAACTTTTTGCCTTGTGTTTATGATGCTTTTATTGAAGTAAATGTGATTTAATAATAAACATTACAATACATTCAAGAAAGACCTATTATAATTTGAAATTGTGACCAACGCGACACGGCTACTCCCATTGTACCAGCAGACGTCTTTCCAATGAACCTCCGTTCTGGAAAACCCGTTAACCGACCGTTAAGTAGGCGCGGAGCGGATGTTTAGTAAAATTGGAATCCCTACTCATCTTACAGTTTTGTTAGTAATGTACTACGAATCATTGTCATAGAAATAATTACTGAAAAAAAATTAACTTAATATTTATTTCAGGGAATCAACTTGTTCCACGGTGTGTTATAGTCCAAAGAGACGAAAAGGGCTATGGATTAACTGTCTCTGGAGATAATCCCGTCTTCGTGCAATCAGTTAAAGAAGGTAGGTCTTATTATCCTCCAGTTTTCATCACTCCTCTATTTTTTTGGCGACTGTAACAAAAACTCATAGAAAATTCAGGAAATTAATGTTGGCAGATTATGTTTAATTTCTTTAATTCTTATTCTTTGTTATAGATGGAGCAGCTGCTAAGGCTGGGGTTCTACAGGGTGATAGAATTATTAAGGTAAATATGCCATTGTCTTTATGTCGGTGTGTATAGTATACAATTAAGATAGTGTAAATCCAGAGGAAAGGATGTACGCGGATTAGCCAAATTATGTGATGATATTTAGTGACTAAGTTTAAGGTGAGATGATAAAGGAGAAACAGATGACTACAGTAGAATGGATTGAATCAACGAAAATATATACACGAATTTGCTTTGTTCGAGAAACTTAATCAGTTTTTAATTACTATATTATTGTTAACAATATTACTACAATATTGTTTTTTTCCACGTTCTTCTTCAAACTGGTCCTAGGGTCTACCCAGCCCTCTGTAGAATGGGTACCTGGACTCTCCACCCGATCTCATCTCAGTCCCGAAGGTCAAAGAAACGTTGAAGCCTTACCTTCAGCGTCCTGTGGGCTCAATGGGAGTCTTGGGCTAACCTAATCTATTCTAACTACAATATTAAATTAGCGAAAGAACTAATTAATATCGAAGTGATTTCACGAACGGAAAGAAAAAAGTGATATTCTCGACTGCGGATCACAGGAGTCTGCACTTCCTATGCTTCCTAATCTTTTTCCAGTATATGGTACCTTAATGTTGATACCAATTTCTCGCAAACATGAATAACATTTGAACTCCACGTTTTGCTTATATTAAGTTCCAGGCTTTTCAACTACATAAATAATAATTAATTAATTACCATAACTACATGGTAATTAGACTTTATTACTTTTCATGTGAATTTTGAAAAACAACATGTTAACATTAATTGTTTTTGATTTCCAAACACATTTTGTTGCAAAATAGTTGACACTTTCTATTAAATTAACTCTTGAAGTAAACAAGGTAGGGATAGTGATTAGTAAACCAATCGCAGTGCTTCGCAACGGCTTCTGAGTCACCTTTACTTTAGAATAGACTGAGCTGGGATGGTCTAGAAAATGCTTGCGCGAGTCTGTTTGCGACTTCATGCTATCTTACCTATTTATATGGAATAATCGTCATTCTTAACTCAAACCTTGTTAATACACTGAATTCCTAATAATCTATATTACTAAAATCTTTTATTTATCTGTCTGTCTGTCTGTCCGGCGCAATTTTCTGAGCGAATGGAAAATAGAAATAATTTTTACAATGAAATATCCGCGACAGGAATCGAACCTGCAACCTTCTGATCCGAAATCAGATGCCTTATCCATTAGGCCAAAGGGACTACAACTCTCTTCATATGGTTTTTTGACTTATATCTCCTTTCCTTTCCCCCATCAATAAGGAATGTATTCAATCTTTTTTTTGAATCTCAAGATTGTTTATTTATTTCACATCAGTCAGTTTATTTGTAATTCGAAACTGACAATTAGAACGATAATTGCCGAAACGTTGCAATATTTTAAATATTCTTACTTAACCAAATCCTATGTGATATTGAAAAATATGTGGGTGTACACGCCAGATGTTGGAGTAAAGAAAACAGAGTCAAGAAAGAGAGAAGCACTCTTTTTTTGAGGTGGAATACCGAAAAAATCATTATTTGCAACTCAAAAACCATCAATAAATGTAACTCAAACGTCACTGAAAAGTGACAATTATAATTAAAATGAGAGTCAAAAAAGAATGAAGCGACACTTCTATTAGATAGAATACTGAAAAATTATTATCTGTAACTCAGAAACCATCAATATTTGGAACACAAAAGCCACTGAAAAGTGCCACTTAGAATAAAAAAAGAGACTCAAAAAAGAAAGAAGCAGTATTTCTATTAGATAGAATACTGAACACTATTGTAACTCAGAAACCACTGAAAAGTATCATTTGGAATAAAAAAAAAAAAAGAGTCAAGAAATAAGAAGCAGTATTTCATTAGGTAGAATACTGAAAAATCACTATTTGTAACTCAAAAACCATAACTATTTCTAACTCGAAAACCACTGAAAAGTATCAATAGGAATAAAAAAAAAAGATAGTCAAGAAAGAAAGATACACTATTTTTATTAGGTAGAATACTGCTCAGAAGTTAGACGTCTTAGCCATTAGACCACTAGGCCTACATTCTAATCTCTGTAAAAAATAAAAATTTATCATAGATATATGATTTACAAGGTGGTTCTAAAAGCAGTCGTAGATTGAGAGAATATAGACCTCAAAAATTAAATTAAAAAAAAGCTTTTAAAAAATTTTAGTTTTAGTTTCCTTGATGTAATTTGTGTGTGTTTGTGTGTGTGTGTTTTTTTTTTAATAAATAAAAAATTGTTTTCCGTTACATAAGGGAGGCTTCCGGAGCGAAGCGACGGGTAGCCGACTAGTGATTTAAAAAAAAAAAACTTAAGTTGATGAGGGGATCGAACCCACGACGCTCTAACCAACTGAGCTAACAGGCCACCTACAACTGAGCTAACAGAAGCCGTTGCGAAGCATTGTGGGATATGTGTCCGGGGATGTAAGGCGTCTTTCAGAAGCCTAAAACTGATTAATTACTATTTTAAAAAAATAGACTTGTAAATGATCAGCTACTCTGATCGAAACATGTCATTTTAATGTATTTTTTAAATTTCATTTTAATTTGTGTTGGCTTGTTATTTGATACAGTAAATATATGTATTTAATTTAATAGGTATTAATTGTTTGTTTACACGATAACTTAATATAAAAGATTGTGCCTTCCTTTCAAGAAAAGACATTTTCCTTGTTTATCAGAATTATTATTAACATTATAATTATTTATTTTTTATTTTTTTTTTGAAGAAGAAGAAATCTTTTAAATGCTTTTAACTTTTAACCTTAGTAATAAAAAGCCCAGATTATTCGAAATTTAATAAGAGCTAGTGATTTGCCCCCTTTAAACCTAGGTCAAACGCATGCCGCGTCTAATGGGATTACTCTAATCTGATGTTCTTTTTTTTTTTTTTTTTGAAATGTTTGCATTATTTGGGCAATGAGAGTTCATTTACACAGGTATTCGAAACTTCTAGAAATGGAAATATCAAATACCGAAACAGCAGTTTGTATGAAATTGCTCAGAAATTATTTAAAATATCACATATATTTGATAAAACAAAGAATTAGTTTGTTTTTCGTATTTTTCACTGAATTTGTTGACTTCCACTTGACTGCAATAAAACCAATTTCTCACTGAATGAGAGAAAAATTGGCGGGAACCAAAAAAATAAGCAGTCCTATATAATATGTTGTAGTTTTTTGAGAATTTATAGGGAAAAAAATGGAAGAAAGTACGATTTTCATAAAGATTGATAATATTTCGACGTAATTATTTCAGGCGTTTACTTTTTATAAAACAGTGAGAAGGAGACCAGTAAAAACTTAGACATTAGAATTTAGTTTAGCTAATGAAGTTTTCATGACTTTTAATAAATTTTCAGTGAAATTTTCAAGGCTAGATTTGAACATTTTATTTGAAATTATGAAGTGATTGTTAATATTTATTCATGTATTTTTTTTTTTAGGTTAATGGAACCCTGGTGACGCAATCAAACCACGTAGAAGTAGTGAAATTAATAAAATGTAAGTTGGTTTTTTTCTTAATTTTATTTTCAATAATTTAGAAGTTGTTTTTTGTTAATGAAATTGAAGAATATTTTCCTTGTAGCAGCAGGTTTTGGGAGTAAAATAATAATAAGATAAGTTTGTGCAACTTAGAGATGTTATTTTGCAATATTTCTTTTTCCTGTCTCTTTGCCTTAGCTGTTCATTTCTTTGACTCTCTTCCGTTTCAAGATAAAGCATTTCTTTAAAACATATTCTGTGTACCTGATGATGCTCTCTCAGCTGCTTGAGACGTCCCCTCGCTGGCCTTTCTCCCCCAGTTGGAACATCTGGCAGGTTGTAAAGAGAAAAGATTGGTGCAGCAGCCCCTTGCGCAGCCTCGGGCGGGGTCAGCTCTCGCGAGATGTCTGTGAGGAGCCGTCCCGATAAAAGCCTATCCATACCACTATTAAAATACCGAATTGCACTGAATGAAATTCACTGGAAGCTCGAAGGGGCGGTTGGGAGTTGAACGGGAAACGAGTTGTTGATGCCTTTTCTTTTCTCTGGTAATAACACTTTGCTCAACAGAATTTGCAACATATTGCGTTTTATCACATCAAAACAAAGCTGTCGCCAAAACGATTAGAATCAAAAAGGAAACAAGAAGAAAATTCAATACACTATCGCTCCGCAAATAGCTGAAATCCCATTTCGTTTTATTAGAATTTCGTTATAGCCAGTAACAAGAATTTGCTGGAATCTAACATTGTTTTCGTTGAAGAGGCTTTATTGAATGCAACCAATATTAATAATTAATATAAGAAAAATTATTAATATTAAAATAGTAATTAAATAAAGAAAGCAAAAATGTAATAATGCAAAAAAAAAAAGAAAAGGAATTTTTATGTTTTCTTAAGTTTTGCCTATAAAAAATTAAGGATTCTAAATTCTGATAGTTTCTTATATTATTAACAGATCTTCAAATGTTAGGATACCAACAATGTTTTCAGGAAAATACATAATTTAAAAATCAAGGTTTGCAGTAATTAAACAACATTTAATTTTTATTTTCGTATTGCTTTAAGGACATCTTCATTTTCACGTAGCAATTTAATATAATATATATATATATATATATATATATATATATATATAT
>JAFIDM010001028.1:27774050-27862021 GCA_023159025.1 Thereuonema tuberculata | reverse complement strand
ATATATATATATATATATATATATATATATATATATATATATATAAAATTTGCCGGACAGCTTTCTGAAATTTAAAAAACAAATTAATTTCAAAAAGCTGTTTCTGTGTAAGTATTAAGATTCGAATGTACCTACACGTCATCAGCGGCACCTGGTGTTGAATTTTGAAACTAAGCTAAAAAAATTTTTAGAAATAAAATTTTTTTTAGAAATTTTCAGAAAGCTGTCCGGCAAATTTTATATGTTTAGTAATGTAAGTTAATTTTATTCTTATATTCTTTACATTCTGAATTTTAAATTGCAAATCATTGAATGAAATATTTGCATCACGAAACTTGAAAAGATGGCGATTCAAGTTTTATCATTTGGATTTATATATATATATATATATATATATATATATATATATATATATAAATTAAAATACGTCAGAATTCTAATGAAAAAATTACTAATCCCTTTTTATTATTATTTTACTTTATTATTAACATAACCCTAAATTACTATTTGATTACGTTGTATTTAACTCGCTCCAACCTGTAATCTGAGAGTTAATCCTAAAACAATTCGGATCATTTTTGTATAAACCCGAGTACACTACGTAAATCGGCTATTTTGCAGATTACCGAGAAGAGCCTCTAGTAACTTCAGGGTGTCGTGAGGGTAACGCACGTGAGATTAGCGCACATGTAAAATATCGTGAGATTAGCGCACATATCTTGGAACTCATGGTGACTTCACGGTGCTCACTACCTTGTAAGGTTTTAAACAATGCAAAGAATCGAAATAAGGGGGGGAAACTTAGTATGAGCTCAAGCGAGAGTGCCGATTAGCTAAAAGTTAGGCAAGTTGAGGTATGACCCCTCCAGGATGTTTATATTGAAAAAAATATAATTTAAAAATTAGCTTATCTGGGTTTAAATAGGAAATGACTGTTACCATATAATAAATGTAAAAACATTTATCAAATTTATCAAAATTCTCACTTGCCCTGCCCTCTCATAATCAACTTCAGTTAGTATTTAATGCGTCTACGTATGTCTGTTTATTTGGTGAATTTATTCCTTGCGAATGTACAGCGACTAAACCAAAATTAAAACCGGGAAGCAACTTTTTTTTTTTTTTTTTTTTTCAGATTTTATAACTGTAACTATAAGATTTAACTGTAGACTTATGATTCATTTTAATTATTATAGTGATTTAGTTTGTCTAACGATAAAATCATTATCCATCCGGCTTTATTAAGATAAATAACATACAGCCGGACGGATACGGAAGTCTCCATTAGAGATTTTAAAATTTAAGAAAATTAAATATATTTATTATAAAAATTAATTCACGATAAAAAAAATAAGCAAAAAAAAAAAAAATAATGTTTCCCAGTCTGGGATTTAAAAATTATAGTAATATCAATAATGCTTTTATTATTTAATTTTTACTAAGAAAATTAATTAACGATGGCTATTCTTAATATTCAAATATATATATTTGTAAACATATGCAAATTTACATATTACTAAATGATCACAATGGCGACATAGCTAAAATTCATTCTTATTCTTATTATTTTAACTGGTAAATATACCTGAAAATTTATATTTTTAGCGATATTTTTAGATGTATCATTGTTTATTATTATTATTATTTTGTAAATACTTGTGATTATCGTTATTTGCGAGCTATATCTTAATGATGTTATTGTTATTAAATAACTTCTAAAAAATGGAAGGGAATTTACAATCAGGAAAAGTGATCTCATACAACTAAATTGTTTATTTTTTTTTAACATTTTCCTTCTGCTCTTACTGTGTAATAATATTAAAATGAGTTGGTTGGAGCTCATGACTCATAACTACATTTTGTAAGCATTTGCTCGTGGAAGTGTTTTGTAACCAGCTTCTTTTCCGATCGGATCCTCTCTCTCTCTGTCTCCCACGCTCCCCTCGTCCGAAGAATGGGTCCATTCCATTCGCGGGTGGGTGAAGGAACCCTCCGTAAAACCCCTGTTAATGGCTTCTCATGATAGTCTCTGGGCGTCTGGTACAAAGTGAAAGATTCCTGGCGTTTTAGTTTTGAAACGTTCGTCGCCAACAACCCTGGACGGCGGGACAAGCGTCGAGCGGCCGAGATCCGGACGGGGGCATGAATGGCATTTGGACCGGCCAAGCCTGGCTCCAGGAGCGTGAACATCCATAGGCCTACAAACGCCAACAAAGGCAAGCGACGCCGACCCAAAATCCCCGCAACACACCTCACGAGTACGCCTCACGCAAGTGTTTCAGAGTTTTCATTGTTTACAAACTATCAAACCGTCGTTCGATTGAAACAAATGAACGCAACCCCAGTGTAGAAACGAACTTCTTTTCATAATAATTCACACTTTTTTTTTTCTCTCCCTCTTCTTCCAATGATGTTTTGAGGTCACCTCGGGCAGGAGTGCTACAAATTTTATGCAACCAAGCTCGGGATTTTATTTTAAATCACAATAACCTAATTTCTGTTCAACAGTTAAAGAAAGAAAAAGAAATAGTTCAAGATTTTTTTTCGTATTAATTTATGTCTAACAAAATTATACACTTTAAGTCCTACTAATATTATACACAAGTGAATAGTATTTAAATTGATAGTCCTTATTACTAACTAAAGAGGATTTGACTTCCCACATCATTTGTGGCTTTGGATGTTAATCACAATCAGGAAGTAAGTGATTAAGTCTATTTCTAATTGAGATCAGATGATCGTCTGCCATCGCTTGTTATTATCCGGGTTTTTTTGTATGTGTGTGTGCAAGTTATTTTGTTCCATGATTCTAAACGATCCTGTCTGCAGTTGTGAACCCTTTATATAACAATCAGTAAATAAAGTTAGCAGGTCTTAATGTTTATTTACTAATAAATTAAAACAGTACACTTTATTTACTTTTTATCAATGGAATGAAATTGATGTTTTTTTTTTCTTTAGTTTAATTAATAATTTAAATCAACAACTTAAACGTTTATAAAATTCCAAATCTTGATGAATTTTGATAAAAATTCATCAAAAGCTGTAGCTATTATCTAGTTTAATATAAAAAGAAGTAAGCATGCTTTTATATTATATCTTGGATTAGCAGGAATTAGTACGAAATATTTCCCAACTGTAAATCTCAAACAAAATTTACAACCATATTATTAATAATAATGATGTTATTTTTTTTAAATACATACATTAATACACATTGTTGTTGTTAAGTTTGCATAGTAATATATATACAGAATTCTGTGGATAGAAAAATTTTTATATATTTTAAATTAAACATCAAATATAAGTTATGACACTGTATTTCTTTTCTTAAAATTATTTATTTATTTATTGTTAAAGAAATCACAAGATATACGTAGATATTTACAATCGACTATAACTTAGGTATAAGAGCTCATAAAAACCTACTTCTGAATATATAACGATGGATATAATAGTAGCAAACTTTTTATAAAGATATTTTGATTTTCAACAAGATACGTTTATAAATTTGACAGTTTTTAAACCAAGTATATTTTTTCTTTAATTTAATTATTTGAATATTTTCCGTTTAAATCTAATTTATCATCTATAATTCTAAATTTCTGCCTTTAATAACGTAGCAAATAAGCTAGAACATGTTTGTAGATATTAAGTTTTAAAAATAAAAAATTAAAATCCTTAAAATTTTTAGTATAGTTCACAATTTCACAATATTTAAAGTATAAAACATTTGTTTAACAAAAGTTTGATTAATGAAGTTTACTAGAACAACATTCTTGATTTTATAGTACTTTTCATTATTAATGGAAGATAAAAATGTTGAAATTTGTAGCACAGAATTAGTTTTGTACTTTGAAGCAGTCCTGTCACATTTATCACATTTTGAAGTCACAGAATTGCAGCTGTTTCAGGAAAAAAACAACAAATTCCTTTAAAATCTAGGCTGTCAACTCCTCCATATTTTATGATTTTTGTAACTGATTAATGTGTTGTGACTTTATATTTTTTGTTAAGTAACTCCACAGAGTTTTCTGAATTCAGTAAACATTAACTGGAATTTTATTATAAATTGAATGATTGGGATTAAATGTATTAGGAAATGAAAATAACAACATTCTCACTGGTAAGAAAAGAGATTAATAATTAATCTTCAGGGACACAGAAGATGCCACAAAGATTTAGAGACAACATATACACAAATCACATGGGGAAGAATCAGGAGTAATAGCAGGCATAATCCTATTACTGACAGTCAAAACGCTTTCCTAATTCTGGTTCCTTGCTCTTTTGTTTGTTGTCTGAAATCTTCATATCATCTTTTGTGTATCTGGTGATGGGCAACCCTCAGTATTCATAAACTGTCAGAAATATCCAACTTTTTATCTCTCATTATTGATTGGTGTATTTTTATTTACTATTTCCTTACTTCTTTTATCATAAACTTTTGAAAGTATCTCAGAAGAACTGATGATTTGTGATTTTAAATAAAATTTCCGTTACCGCTGATAACATTTAGTGTAGGCATTTTCTAGAATTTAATCAAAGTAAACCCTTCAGTAAAAGAGCAGGAGAAGGTAGACATTAGAAATTAAAAGCAGTTTTTAAAATTAAGTATATCATCATTTCACTGTAAAATTCTAGAGTGATGTATTATCCATCTATCAGGAATTCTAAAGAACGTTGCAATATAACAACCATTACTGATTACCATCACTGCATTCTTAATCTTCGATCTCTAAAGTGACTTTTTTGTTGTTTTCCAGCTGGGTCCTATGTGGCTCTGACGTTGCTTGGTAAGCCTCAGGCACCGGGTCAGAGATCTCCAGGAATGCAACAGCAGGGATTTGGTTCTTTCTCTGTTTCTGCATCCACAACAACAACACCTCATCACCATCCCATCCACCATAGTGTTAGCAATATGAGTTTAGGGAGTCACAAACCCTCTTCTCCTACAGAAAGGATAACAGGACCACAGCCTGTCGATGTAAGTTGCCTTATTTCCCTTTTTTATTTAAATATTTCTTGCTTATATATATATTTTTTTCTTTATCTAAATCTTCAATATAAAGGATGTACAGTAAAACTCCGATTATCCGAGCCCTGATTATCCGAGTTTTCGCTTTAACCGAGCTATCAAATATTTCTAGGATTTTTTTTTTTCGCAAATTAATCTTCATTCGTCTAGTCATATGACCCCCCTACCTGGAATCAGGGAATGGTTTCGACACCAACATTCCTAGGTTGTCCTTAAAAAAATGCCGAAACATTGCTTTAGAAAAACGCCAAAATAATGTAAAACAAGGACTTTGTTTAAGTAAAAGAACTCTTTCAATTTGAATTGCATGTGGTGTATCTGTATAACTTTTGTATTTGTGAAAATATACATTTAAACCTAGATGGTTTATTTCATTTACAATTCTCGGTTTAACCGAGTTTTTTGGTTATCCGAGTTAGTCTTGGTCCACATTAACTTGGATAATCGGGACTGTATAATGGACCATGATTTCAGGGCATTGTCTCATGATGATGAAATTTCATCAATATCCATTTGAATCCACAATTTTGCTGAAGTTCAGCTTTTGATCCTGTTTACTTAAATATCTATTGCAGGACTTTTGTCTCCTAGAATATCTGAATGTTTTCAGACATGTCCCACCATCTCAATTGCAAGCACAAGAAAAGTGATTATTGTATTTTTTTGCCGTTTACTTATTGCTATTATATAATTATTGTTTTAGTAATGTCATTCAAAACTTTTATTGGAGAGAGGTTTCTTCTGCATTCAAAAGCATTCTTAGGTAAACAAATAAAAAACATTTATACTTTCTACTATTTACAATTAATACTATTAAATAGTCAGTGATTTTTGAAGTTGACAATAAATTATGGAAATTCTTAATATTTACAAAAAGAAATTGGATTAAATACCTGATTTGTCATATTTCAGCAATAATATTATGCATTAGAAATTGCTGCATGAATGAATTATAATTGGCTGCAAATTATAAAACATTTAAATTGGATACAGCCTGTGTTATTTACGTTTTGTACTACGTTACTTTTACGTCATATTTTGTATTACCAATTTACACTGAGGTGATAGCTCAAGTAGTAATGTGTTTGTGCTTGGGTTGGACAAACTAGATTTGATGATTGGTAGTCGTTGGTGGCTTTCCTGATTATATTTCCTTCAGATCCATTCTTCAGGGTCACCCAGTCCTCTGTCAAAAGATACTGGATTTCTTTTCTTTAGATAGGTAAGTATTGGACTGACCCTTTGACCTCCATTCATTCCTTTAGACTAGTGACTGCGGGGTTGTGAATCTTCTAGACAAGTCCACTCTTTAAAGGATACGTCTTGAAGCTTTATTATTAATTTATTTATTAATAAACATAAGTAAAAAATTCTGTAAATTGTTATTTTCAATTTTATTGAGTAGACAATAAGATTGTATTAACAATATTGACATTTGATTGTTTTACAAAAATGTAAGTAATTACTAGTGGTTCTTTTATCGAGGGAGGCGGGTTTGGGCTGATAATTCCGTTGCAGGATGAAATGGCCGTTCCAAATCCTCCCCATAATTGAATCAGAATGGCAATTTTTATTCAGGTGTTGCTTTATTTTCATTTTCTAACAAGTTTCAAAGCACGTTAAATTTATTATTTAATTACTAGTGGTCGATGATTTTTTTTATTTTTATTTTTATTTTTTTTTATTTCAGCCTGAAAAACAGCAGCAGCTCAGCAACTCCAAAATTCATACTATAAGAATGATGTTGGAGCAAGAATTAGATTATTTGGAGGTAATTCTTTTTTAATTCATCAAAATTATTATTATTATTATTTCTTTTTTTAATTCATCAAAATAAAATTTAGTTGATTGAATTTATTATTATTATTTTCAAACAAACAAACAAACAAATCATCCTGCAAAACAAACAAAACAAGACATTGTTCTAAGTAAGATACAGCTTATTCATCGTTTAAAAATTCATGTTTCCACTGTTAGTAAGGTTCGATTCAGTTTTTGTCATGAAAACAGTGTCATTAGGATTGAAACACTTGTGCATTCTGTAGAATGATTCTAATGCTCCATTAATGATGTAAACAAGTGCCTTTGATGATGTCGATACCTGTAAAAATGCTGGAATAAACTCTATAGGTCACTTTGATTCATAACTTCATATGATGTTTGTATGATATTCCTGAAATGCTTGTTTCATATTCATAATCTATGTGTGTTGTGTTTTGATTTCTTATCATTTTATTATTTTGCTTTTATTTTTTATTATGAAAAGATGGAGATTTTAAATATTTTTTTTTTTTTTACATCAAAAGAAATGTAGTTGAGCATCCCTATAACAGACTCCAAAAATCTGGATTTTTTTCAAGATGATGTTCTGCTTTTGTAGTGAATACCTACGTTCTCCTTGCACTGAGGGACACATTAGTCACCTAAGAAACATTAGAAAAATAAGCTGACCTAATTGCTTATGATCATAAAGCCAAGGAATTTCTGTGTGTTTTGTGGTAACGGGAAATCTTGTGTATTCCTTTTTTCCATTAGTCAAATCGTTAATGTTTTGTGTTCTTACGAAGACCATTAAGCACTGACCAAAAATCGCGTGATTACGTTTCTCTCTCTAATTCTGGTTTTTCAGAATATAGCTAGAGTAGAGTATATCACAAACAGAGTCATAAACTACACAATATGACTGTTCTCATTATATCACAATATGGCTGCTCTCATTGACTAAATATGACTGCGGTCAAAGACAGAGCCTCAGGAGGCTTAAGGCAATTTACTTTATCTGTCAACTAAGCTGCCTGTTGGCTGCTGTCAGTTTTTCACACAATGTATCATTCAGCAACCGACTATCACCTCTTGTTATAAATAAATAATTTTATAATCTTTGTTTGTTTCATTTGTATTCATGTTTTTTTATGTTAGATAAAAATAATTTTTATGAAAGTAAAAATACTTCTCAGCAACACCACTGCATTCCAAAATCTGGAAAAATCCAGAATTTGAATGAATATTCTTGGTCCCAAGCATTCCGGATTAGGGATGCTCAATAATAAACACCAAACAATTATATGTGCTTTAATTTACTTATTTCTTCACTTTTAAACACATTTTTTTTTTTTTAAATAAAGCTGCAACTATAAGCAATTTTAGTTATTATGGTTTAAATTAAAGTAAGATTTTTGTGTAATTCTCTTAATTCAGTTTTTTTTATGAGACACTTTGGAACAAGTTCGACTTATAAAAAAATAAAGGAGACAGTTCTGGATTATTATCATTAGATATCTTTAAAGTTCGTGGGCGTTTTTTTTAAGATATCAAAAGGGGGGGGGGGATACTAAATTTGCTGAGTCTTATAAGCTTTGATTTACGAGAGGTTAACTGGGATGATGACAATAGTATAACCTATTTACCCCCCCCCCCCCGGTAATCTTTCACATATTCATCCTTTTAATGAAAACTTTTGAATAGAAGAAAGATCGTAAATAGTGTTGCACAGTGTATGATATCTATCCAGAATCTGTAATTTTTTGGAAAAAAAAAGTTGCCCTTAACATTCCGTCGGGCGCAACCGATCTCCTAGGGACACCTCGAACTCTTTTGTTTGCCCCTCCCCCGCTAAATTTTTTCGCGAGGTGTCCATCCTAGTAGCTTCCGCTTTTCCAGTGCTAATAACAATGGCAAGGTCAGTTAGTGATTTTCGTTCTTCATTTCCGGTTGACAGACGAAATGATCGCATAGGCTCATTGCGCCCGATTACATTGCAGTTTGACAAATAAGAATTTTTCAAAATTTCCCAGTTATTTTTAATACTGTATCACATTGTGTCATTAATAATGTCATATTATATAATATTTCGTAATTATCTATAAAACAACTCTCTCACAACCCTTGTGTTTGGTCAACTTGCTCAACGCAGTCAGAAGTCTATTGGCTTAAATATACGTAAATATACGTTTTCTTTAAAGACTAATTAAACCTGTTTTACTGCTCCTGCGGCATTTTTATATAGTGTGGGTGTTTACTACAAAGTGTTAACAATAGTTTTTTGTAAGAAAAAACGTTTATATCTGTAGAAAAGATTATTAAATCAAGGGGTGTACAAATTTCGGTAATTTTTGGTAGCTAAATTTCCGTTTCCTTTAAAGACTATATAAAACTATTTTATTACTCCTTCTGTATTTTTATAATGTTTAGAGGTTCCCAAAGAATAGTTAACAATTGTTCTAGTAAGAAAAAATGTTTTTATCTGTCGAAAAAAAAATTTAATAAAGTAGTGCCTCTCAGGCTCGTTGCGCCCGACTTTGTGTCACGCCGTATTGCGCCCGACGGAGTGTTAATATACAACTAATTCCATTGTAACCTTGAAAAATTGTATAATTTATCTATTTAGATAATTTATTACAGATTTTTTAAAAAAAGTAAAATTGATGAATAGTTTAATGATTACTTTTACAAAGTTATATACAACATTTTCATTCATTAGCATAAACGTGATATGTCAAGTAATTGAAAAAAACAAAACTGTCAAATTCATATTAAAATAATAAATAAATAAGGCAATAAATTAAATGTGAATTTGTTTTTATCCAGTTAGTAAGGATAGGCCAATTTATGCCTATGATTAATTCTGCTAACTTCATATTTTCAACTCTCTTTATTTCTAATTGATAATCTCTAAATCATAAGAAACAGCTTTTCTTTGATATCACTTAGTAAACAGTAGATCTCATATATTTAATAATGAATTGATTTTAATTTGCAGAAACTCCGAAGTGATTTTGCCAAGAGTCCTTCTGAGAAAATCCGGACGGAATTAGGAGGAACACAAAAGCGTTGTAAAATATTAGAAGAGCAGCTTTTTAGTCTGACTGGGATTCATCATGATTGTGGAGTAAGTGCAGTCATTTTTCTCACGCTTACTGCATCCTTACCTACATCACACTTAACATAATAGGAACAGCTTTTTTTAAAATATTAACATTAATACGAGACTAACATATTTTGATTGTGTATGCTATATGAAATTCTAACAGTAACCGATATAAAATTTATTTTTGCAAAGTAATTTATTATTTGTAACTTTTGAAAATAATCTAAAAGCTTTTTATCACCAAATTTTGAAGATATTTTGTTAGAGACAAGAAAATGTCTCAGAATATCAATACAAAGATGTAATGGAACCATCTTTGCTGCATAAGAAGAAATTAGGAGAAGGGGGAAAAAATAAATTATTATTCCTTCTTCCATTACACTCTTCTCCCCCTCCCCTCCCCCCCAAAAAGAAAGAAGTACTTATGTAATTATTTCAAAATTGTTCAAAACAGTTTAACTTTTATAATATAGGAACAGTATTTGTTTTTGTTTTCTTGATTCTGTTGACTTTAAGCACTTCTTTTTATTGTGGATCTGACATCGTTACCAATAATGTTTCCCTCTTTATCTTGATCTTTTTCCTTGGGGAATTTTGGAGCATTTGTTTTGATATTCTCTCCATGACCATTCCTTGTATGAATCGTCTCTCTCTCTTTTAATTATAGGTAAATAGTTATATTTTTAAAATATCTTTATTAAGTTCAAAGTGGAAATACAGTTGTTGAATAATCATCCAGAACGTTGTATCTTGAAAAATATCAGAGTACGATGGATAGTTTTGTACACATAAGAATGTATTTAGATTCTATTAATAGGTGTTTACTCATTTGATGAATAAAATAGTAGTTATCTTCCCATTGGTGAATCTCAGAAAGGTTTTTCTTTAAATTCTAGAACTTCATCTGATCGAGATACATTTTTGTTAAAATTATTTTTTAATAACTCTTTCATCATCAGCAAGTTTCTGAACAAACTCATTCTCAGAACATGTCTTTTCATGAAACTCATTATTTAGAGGTTGTTTTCTTCTTTTTTTTTTACCAAAATGGAATGTCTTGCCAAGAGATAAGTTGGCAATAGTTCTATTCAGTCTTTTCAATTAGTAGTAAAACAATCATAATTTTTTTCTTGTTAATAAGTTTTTTATGGTAATCTTTTTCAAAGCAGCTTTTCTGTATTTCTTGAGTATGTTTATTTTGGTAGTTTTATTTGGATAATTGAGTATTTAGATTGAAAACATTTTTAGTAATCTCCTCTTTTCGTTCAACGATTGATTTATCAAGTACAAGCACATTGTTGTTTAAAATAAGAAGGATAAAAGTAAGTTTTGAAGTAATAAGTAGTTAGTAGCTAATCAAAACATTGGGAGAAAACTACCAAGCAAAAAAATACTAGTTAGTAATTGACCTTTTTTTTTGCGATGCTACGAAAACCAAACTATTCTGAAGCTCAGACATTGTGTATTTAACATAATTATGAATAATATTAACGAGTATTTGACTAGTTCGGCTCTCTTTATTACCTTTTTTTATCCAATTTTGTTTTCCTGTCGGCCTTCTTCGTAAAGTCTCCCATCATTCGATTTTATGGTCATATTCAGTTTATGAAGGCTTCAAGCAGTTTGTAAAATAAACAGTCAAATTCATGCTTGTTATTTAACCTAATACTAGCAAATGAGTGAGCTTCTTTAATTGATAATTTTGGCATGAATCTACTTTGTAATCTTTACCTAATGATAAACTAACAAAAATTAACCAATAGATGGCTGGATTTGAAAACAGTTGATTTCATTAAATTTTGAACTTCTTGATATATATATATTTTTTAACATTTCTATAACACATTTGCAGTTGTGTTTACATTTTTATTTATCTCCTGATTATTTTTTTCCCTGTGTTTGATTGCTTTTAATTTTTAAGGACAGGAATTTTTCTTATCTGTTGTTATACGTTCTTTGATTGTTGTTTCACTGAATTTCAGAGTGGCTACAATAAAAGAGAAGAATAAGTAGAAATAATAATAAAAAAGATGCATTAAAGAACATTTTTAAGTCTGTCCACATGTAATTGATACAAAGGAGGCTTAACATGCGTGTATTGAAATAAAGAAAAAGTGAAAATAAATAAAATGCACTTACTTACAAAAACGTTGAGGAGAGAATTATAAACATGGTAGTAAACCGACAGTTTCGGAATACTACTTGTATTCCTTCATCAGGGACGGCACAAACATGTAAGACTTTACAACAATATTTAAGACGACAAGAGATGGGAAGGCATGGTGAAAGTGAGGGAACATTTATTTTCACTTTCTCTTCTCTGTAATTGATAAAAACTAAAATAAAATGTTTTTCTTAATTATGCCAATTCTTATTCATTAAACAGTCTAATTAAACCCTTAGTTTAAAAGTAAGACTTTGATGCAATAGATCACAGCCAAATTGTCTCCCTTTTGCAGTGAACAACATCTGTTAAATGCAGAACTTTAGTCCCAACATCAAGAATAAATATTGTTCAAAACACTGTTCTTCTTAATACAAACAATACAAATACTAAACATAATTGACATCTACATTTAACTTTTGCAAAAAATGTTTTAAAACGTATAAAAAGAATGGACCAGTTTCGGGTCCTGTAGCAGACTTGTTAGTCAACTTCATTTTCAAGTTTTGCATATTAGTCTTTATATGGAAAGCTTTCTGCATTGTCTTAAACCAAGGAATCAACTCATTTAGAAGCAATTGATTTGTAATTGACTAATAAAAAAATATGTAACAATATAATTTCTTTGGTAGTTAGTCTTTGCTATGGAAATATTGTAAAAAGCATAAACTTAAATGAATAAATAAAGAAACGACAATATGTGGTTAAAATGTGTTATTAAGTAATAGGTCAGATGTTAGTTCTGTGAATTATAATTTTTTAATTTGTAGATGATTGTTGGATAATTATTGAATTTGCTGTTTCTTTCTGTATTTAGTTTTGCTCCTTTTTCTATTTGCTTTCCTTCAAAAAAAGACCATCAAATCCCCTGAAATTCTGCTTAACATCAACTCAAATGAAATTTTAATTTACAAAATTTACTATTTTATTTGTGTGCCTTGGAACCACATTTTTAAGCAATATTTCATATTTATGAAAATTAGCTTAAAAATAGTTAATTTGAGTTATTTTTCTTGTTCTCAAGATTTCTTCTTATCCAAGCAGATGAATGGAATTATTAAATTGCAAAATTTTTAAGAATAAGTATAACAGAATCGATAGCCATTGTTTTAGTTTTACTAATGTTTTTAAAGTTAAAAGCAATGTTAAGCTTTAGAATAAATGTAAATGATTAATTCAGACAAATATCTATATAAAAAGTATAGTTTTACTTTTTTTTTTGAATGTCTTGTTTGTGCTTTTGAAGCTTAATTTCAAAATGGAAAACTTATATATTTCTAAGCCATTATTATTAATAATAATACTGATGTTTTATTTGGTCTCAATAAAACTATTGAAAATCAAATATGATTCATTGATATTTTGTAACATTATAAGATGAAAGACGAAATCAGATTCAGAATTTATTACAGACACCTCACTCGCCCCAGACACCGCCTTTGATGCGATCGCCAATAGATAATAATAAAGAAAACAAAGGTGATACTGTCGAGCCTCCAACAGTGCCAAAGAAGAGGTTACCTCACCAGATGTCACTGCCAGCAGTGTCTGTGCCACCAAACATCCAAACACAGGATGCGTCCTGGCATCATATGCCCTACAACAGTGATTCTCCTGATGGTGGGAAAACTGTTCCAGTTTGTTCTTCACCGCCTCATCATTCTAGCAGTCAGCAGTTCCCACTTTCTCATTCGTTAGAGAATATTCAGCGGTCCAATACTATTTCTGCCACCCCAAGTGCCACTTCTCCCAATACAACTTCATGGGTAAGTGAATCATTTCTTATTGTTCAGTGGATTTGTAAAAATGTAAAGCAGTGCAGTGTTTGATTTTTCCATTCTATCTTGTAGACATTTTTTTTATTCTATAAGCATATTTAAATTTGTACAATCACTATTGATGTAACGTACAACTTGTTACATTTGCTAAACAGTTGCTTTATTCTTAAATACCGGGTGATGCATAAAGTACTGAAAAGTACTGGTGGCTTTTATCGTCCCATATCTTTTAACTACTGCTCATAAAAATCTGAAACTTTTATATAAAATCGTCAAACATATAAGAGTTATATTTTCATGTTATTATTTATTCATTATTATTGAAATCCATTTTATTTGCGTTCAAACACCCCCAATATATCGAAATTAATATCCAAAAAAATTATTCGACTGTCTCCCAAAAAAGTAATTTGTCAGAATGCATTTTCAAAAAAATACATTTTTTTTTTTTTTTTAAATTAAACAAAGTAATTAATGACAAAAGTATTTAGATAAAATTTTCCTAATTAGGTTTTTGTATCATTTGAATATTGGATCCAGACTTGAATATTGAATATTTGACTTCATTTGAATATTGGATATATTGCTGGTGTTTGAACGCAAATAAAATGAATTTCAATAATAATGAATAAAAAATAACTTGAAAATATAACTCTTATCTGTTTGACAATTTTGTATAAAAAATTGCAGATTTTTATGAGCAGTAGTTTAAAAGATATGGGATGGTGAAAATCACCAGTACTTTCCAGCACTTTATGAATCACCCGGTATATGATACAAATTATAAAATTATGTTATTAACATAACATCACTTTTACCATGGATTCTGTTAAAGAATTCTATTTAAATTCATTTGCTGTTATATAAATAAATGCAACGAATTTTCAATTATCATAAAACTAGATTCAATAATTATTTTACATAAAATATTTCATTCTGAAAACCATTTAGAATTTCTTTGAAACAAAAATACTTCGTTCAAATTACTCTAATTATTTTGTCAATATCTTTTCATATGTCAATTTTAGCATTAAGGGAAATAAAAAACAGTATACATATCATATTATAAAAACATTATGTAAAAAAGTTGAAAAAAGCTACAAAACTGAACAGTTGTCATGATCTTCAGTCCAACCATAGCAAAAATTCAACTGAGTATGTTTGATATCAATGTAATGAAACTATTAATTTTGTAACTTTTTTTAACTTTTGTATAATGTCTTGTTATATATATTTTTCTTCATTAAGAATATTATAATTAGAAGTTTGCTTTTCATTTGAAGTGCTCATGTAATATTTTAAATTTGCTGAAATAACCTGCTTTGATTTCAACAGAAGCTTTCTGGCGGACCCACTCATTCTCGCCAGAGGTCTAGTCCTGATGCATTACTACATCAAACTGAAAGCCTACGGCACCAACACGTGGAGAATCTTCGAAATGTTACCCAAGATTTGTCTCGATCGCATTCCGAAATTTCTGGACCACAAAAATTCAGTACGTCAGAAAGCTTTGGTGATGGAGAAGTAACGAAACGACGGAAAGTTGAAGAAAGCTCGTCAAGGGTGAGTAGATTTATAATGAGGAAATTTATGAATAATCATATAACATTAATAAAATAAAATTTTACTGAGAATTTGTACCCATTGTGTCATAGACTCTAACATAATAACAAGTTTTAAAAGTAAATCTGCTATTATTGGAAAGTTGATAAATGTTTATTGTGAATAAGTTAACTAATAGATAAACAAAATTGTACCACTTTTTGCTATAAATATAAAAGCAATGTATGTCCAACAAATTTCTATTACCTAAGAGTGTGAATTTACACAATAATAAAAACATCTTCAAAATCCAAAAAATATGACAATAAAAAATTCAAACATGGCCTCAAAATATTACTCTCCAACCAAACAAAAAAGCTTCATACTCTTCCTTTGGGAACCGTATTTCTGATATACTCCATTTTTTCCTTTCTTTTTTAGGCATCGTCATTTGGTCCTTGTGATAGCAACACTAACAGTCCTCGAGTTACGCCTCCAGGAACGCCACCCCCACCATACAACAGCACTGAAAACATGGAAAATGCCCATCATCCAGAGGAAGAAGCTGAGCATCAGGAAGAGGTAGAGGTGTTATTGCATTCTCAGTTACACTATTTTCTTTAATAAACTAACTAGGGTTTGCTTATGCATGCATTATGAATCTTGAAATATAAGTGGAAGGCATTTAAAAACTGAGACTCAAGTAAGGTTTTTATTAACATACTCAAAATTATTTTGAGTTTTTTTTTTCAATAGAAACTTCTGCAGCTACAAGAATACGCATTAGCTTTTGTGTATATATTTGAAAAATTTCATCTATGATTTTATCCTCTCATAATTTTTTTATTCATAATAAGCGTAAGAAATTTTTCTTCCACATGCTTTCAATATCTAAGAAGGTGTAATCTTATTTGCAGTCTTGAAAATTTTGAAGTTCTAGAACAATTACAATTCACTAACAGACATCTTAATAAATTTCGCTTTCTTACAAAAAGTTCATTTTCTGGAAACCTAATGAACTTACAGGAAAAAGAAATAGAGTTGCACTTACTTATTGGAAACTATATTGTATATAACTACTATATATCTTGAGCAAAAATAAAAACAGTAATACATAAAGTTCTTGAGCATGTTTACGGAAATTTTCAATTTTTACAGTAACTTGCCTGGTATTGACCATGTATTGTTATCAAATCGATTTTTAATTGGCATTTCTGTTTATTCTAATAGAAATTAGAATCTAATTTATTTCATCTTTGTTGTCTAAAATTAACTTATGAAAATTTACTTATTTTTTAATTATATTTAAAGATTTGCTTTTTTGTTTTTTAAGTCACATACAAAGTTTTAACCGCAAAACTAATTTATCACTTTTTTTTTTAAATAGCTCATCAAAATATTTTAAAAATTCAAAAAGTTAATAGACATTTCGATCCAACTGTGGCTCTTTTTCAATTTCAATGGATTATATGAGAACATATAATTGAGTTTATTATCACATCTACTCGATAATAGTTAAACATCTACTCAATTTATGATGTTGATAGATTTACAAAAAACAAACATAAATTGAAAGAAAATCAATCATGACGTTATGAGATTAGTGAGAGAACTAACTTACATACACTAAATCATATCATAGTTTAGCTTGACTCATTAAGTAAAACTTGACCAGAAAATATTAAAAATCTATAGAAAGTATTTGAGTATTTTTACTTACTTTATTTTCATACTATAAAAAGAAAAGAAAAAAAAAATTCAATGATTTGAATTTGAATCAGTTTCAAAAAGCTCACATTTAAGTCTATTTGACAGTGATTTATAAAAATACTTGATTATAAAAAGTATTTTTTTATAATAAAATTACTGTTGTATGGACTTAAATGTAAATCAAAAGCAAAAAGCTACCTTATTTCTCAGCACAGTTTTACAAGTCTTTAAAATTGAGTGCATTGTTCCAAATTGCACTTTTAAGTATTCTTTTGCACAATTTTATAAAGTTATAATAAAATACTTCCAGTTGTTTCAAGACAAATTATATACTTCTTTCTGTTTTGATTTTAAGAATTGCATGTTGGGATATAATAATTTTATTATTTTGATTTCTAATTTTGAACTCATTGGTTGATAGTAATTGCATGTAAGGTGGTGGAACTTCATTTTTAACTTACACTAACATTTGTTTGCCCTCAGTCTCCTATGAGTACAACAACTTCCCAGTCGAGTCCTGCCAGTCAAGAAGGGAAGACAGTACTACTAAACAATAACAAGGTATAAGGAGTCAATTTTCAATTGTTTTCACTAGATCATGGGCTTATTGATCAGCAAAACAAAACAAAATAACAACCTTTTGTAATTTATTAATATACACTACCTGTCAGAGAAAATGCCACACCATGAAGGAATGCTCAAAAACAGACCAAACAAGTGCAGAACCTCCATTTTGAGCGATACATTGCTGAACCTGACATCGTAATGCATACTAGAGGTGAGCGGCTGTTGGCACTGATAGCACCCAAACCATGACTCCACGTTGCCTCCAGACTCTCACACAGTTATCATCATTTGTGAGACAGAAACGGGATTCGTCTCTTAACATTATACTGTTCCATTCTGCATCCCATGCAGCTCTGATGCGACACCATTCTAAGTGATGACGACGATGGCTTGCTGTTAAGGGTAGCATTTGCAACGGACGGCTGGACAACAAACCTGCTGTAAACAATCTGTGTGACACTGTCCATGTTGATATGGGAGCATCCAAAACTCCCTGTACACTTATCAAAATGTCGCCAGTCATGGATTGTGGGTGTGCTATGGCATGACGTCTAATGCAACAATCTGTGCATTTTGACGTCCATCTCCAAGCTTAGGTCCTACTACAGCTGTTCACATTTCCTTCTTGGGACCACTGTCTCCAAATGCAACTAACAGTTGTGGCATCACATTGCGTTTCTTCCACAATGTGGCGCAATGACCAATCAGCGGAACGATGACCTACAATGAGACCTATTGTGAATGCATCCGTTTAATGAAATTGGGTACGATAGCGTCTTGAAGGCATTAACACTCCTTGCTCATTCTCCAGACACAGTAACAGCAAAAACGCTCACTTCTCGCAACCGGGATGACATCTTGAATGATGGCTTCACATGCTGGTTGTCTGCTTATATCATGCGCATGGTTCCTGTGATTGGCCAGAGATTTTAATCATTTGCATAACCTGCACATCTGCATCCACTCTGCAATTTGCATGGCACTGCAGTCACGTCTTCATGGTGTGGCATTTTCTCTGTCAGGCAGTGTGTATGGTCGTATATTGAATAAGCAGGGTTTTTTTTTTATTTAATTACTTTAAAAGTTTTTAGGCTTACACAGTAAAGTAATGGATGTGTTAGGAACCATAGCTTCAGTATGGCTTGGTTTGAATTGTAATGCAGCTAATGATTAGGATGTACATGATGTTAAAATAATAAATTCTCAGAAAACTTATCACTACAGCACTCTAAATTGAATAAAAAAAAAAGAAAATGTGGTGTCCTTTCTCAGATTGGGGAGGGGTTACAGACATACCAATGAACTGACCAACCAAAAAAACCAGATCCAAAATCAGAGATTTCCTCCATTGCATTTTTGGATGCATTGGGAGGGTTTTACCCCTACTAATTCTCCCTCCCCCCAGTACTCCAGTGACAGTAATGACATTGCAGTAACAGCACTAGAAAATACTAATATCATATTCTGCAAAGCGATACAGATAAAAAAAACCAAAAAACTCTAAATTTCAGAGAAACTTATTAGAAACCTATATTAGAAAGTAGATGTAAATATTGCAATATATCAAGATGAAAGGGCACCATTTGTGATCTGAAAATTTGTTATTGACAAGAAAGGTAGCTATATTGAAAATTTTAGTTATCAGGGATTGTTATGTTAAACTTATAAGAGTAAATAGATTTTACATAAGCTGAATTTGTTCTCTAGATTTACAAAATCTTTTTTTTTTTTTTCATACTACATTTCTTAATCATGAATGCATAACACATCCACCAAGTCATTATTGAACTGTTGATTCCTAAATTCCTTCCATTTTTGGTACATATGATTATGACAGGTACCTATATATTCTAAAAAAGCAAGAAATATGTTTAGATACTGCAAATTTCTTTTAATGAAAGCTGTAAAAGCTTTTAATACATAACTCTTTTGATTAATGGAATGCTTTTAGTTAAAAAAAAGAATACAAATGCATGGGGAAAAGTTATGAATACAACATTAAATTTCTGTGAAAACTAAATGTTTTGCCAAATTATAATCTAATACAAACTAGAAATAAGAACAACGTTTACTGATAGACAAAAAAGGCACAATCCACATTTACGAAATGGTCATCTGATATGGCTCTTCATCCAATTACATCCTAGCAAAAGACATAACTGTATTCCAACTGTCTTCATAACTGCCTGACCTTCCTGTTTACTAATGCTGTGACAACAGAATGGCCTAATGTGGATTATGCCCTTTTGTCTATCAGGGGACGACAAAATAACTGATTAACAAACTACAAGAAATTGATCTTGGAGAATTGCTTGACTATCAACATAAATGAGGAACTGTGACCAATATCTGTACAAATAAGTGAAGCTATACTTTGTGATGCCCTGACTCTACTCAGAAAGCTATTGACTGCATCATGACCTCATATAACATCAAATAATGTAAACTAGGGCATCTTTTCACATTATTAGTATTTAAACCATTTTAACACGGTACTCATTTCAGTTACATTATTTAATCATTACAGGGTTAGAAGATACATAAATAAAAGTCAAACTTACTGATACAAATTAAAATAGAGATTTTTCAAAGGGTAATTTCAATGTAATATGCAATATACCCTTCAAGAAAGTGGCTGAAGAAGATATAAAACATCAAAACTGCCCCTTACATAATGGATATTTATTTTTATTCAACGTTTTTGTCTGTTGATGATACAATTAATGTTTTAAATATCCTTTCTAAACAGAACTAGTTTATTTATTATCTCAAATGAATTAAGTCTCAAATAATAATGAAGCTTAAATAATAACAGCATTAACTATAAACATTAGGGATTTAATTAAGTTTACTAATTGTGAATAAGAATTGGTCTGTTAATTTTTTTTTATTTGCTTAGAAATTATTGTATAGATTAAGAAATCATGGAAGATAGCAGATTTAAGTAAGCAAATCTTTTAAAAGCAATAAATTAAAAGAACAGAGATAAAGAACACTTACTACATTGAAGAAGATAAATAAATTGCAACGTATTAAACTAAGTTCATCATCCTGCAATGGAACAACAGTGCAACATAATGGACAGTTATGTGGGCACAATATTGTTTTAGCAACTCACTTAGAATCTAAAGCTTATAAAAATAACTTAATATACGTAGATTCTTGATGTATGAATTCTAGAATAAATTTGCAACATTTCAAAGTGATTTCAAATCAGTTCCGCAAATAAACATTGTAAAATATAGAAACTCAAATTAGAATCTATAGTTGTTGTTACATTACAAGTATAATAGACTGGGAATTAATAAAGACAAAGATGATTGAAATTTCTAAGAAAAGAAAAAAAAGATAGGGTTGGCAGCCTATTCATAAATAAATAAATTTATAAATAAAAGAGTGCTGTTTTGCGAAGTAATATCTAACAAAAAATTTAGAATATTATTGTTTTTATTAATTTTTTTTCTTGATTCTCTATTCCAATTTTTTTTATATTCATTTCTGTTTTTATAAATAATATCCACCATTCTAACACTTTTCTTTGTTTGCTAATAGACTCCAGAAACATCTCCTGAAAATCAGCTGAACATTGGAATGCCTTATCACGGAGGTAGAAGTGGGCAACAACAACCCATTATTTCAATGGAAGATGAAGATTTTCCGTCTGATAATGAATTGGTAAATATTAATTTTCTGTTAGATTTTTATGAGCTCTGTTAAAATTTCTTTGGTTAAGTTTTTTTAAGACTTTACATACTCTTTGGAACAATAGCATTTTTTGAATAAAAACATTTTTAAACAATAACAAAAAGTTAATGAGAAAAATATAAAATGTTAACTTCATTGTGACTGGTTCAGTATATCAGTATAACCAAAGCAACTCACCTGTCAAATAATTTGTGTATTTGCAGACACATAGTCCTTTTAAACAAAGCTTAAAACATCTGATAGATGCAAATAAGATTTTTATATATTTTTTTCAAAAATATGATTTGGATATTTATCGTGTAAGTAATAAATGCACTATTGCCAGTTACTCTAGTGGAAGTCAAATGCACTTAAATACACAAATATTAATAACCTTTGATGAGGGATTTTCGCAATCAGAGTGAAATTATAATTCAATATTTTGACTCCATCTCTTAAGTCTTCATCAGGAGATGTTTGAGAATTCCAGTTAAGGAATTTTTAAAATTTAATTTAAGAATTAAAAACAGTGGACATCTACATTGATATCAATGTTTTGGAGCTGACCATTTCGTGACCCTCTTGTCCAAAACGTTGCAAAATCATTGATTTTGAACAAGATGGCTGCGAAATGATGGATAACAGTACAGAAGTCCTTATCGTGTACTTCTCAAATGTCTTTTGACAAAGGCTTAAGGGACAGAAATATCAAATTAATCTCATGCACTGTGGGAAAACGTCTCATCAGAGATTAAATATATAATTAATTTGATCTTAAATTATAATGGCTTATCTTTCCTTCAGATCCAAGTATTTTTTTTTTTTTATATTATGCCTGAAAAAATTGACAGTATTGTTATGTTGGTAAATAAAGTTGTTTCTTGTTTTTGCTGTAAGTTGATTGGTATGCTTTGTTTAATGCTTTGCCATTGTTTAAGGATCTGCTATATATATATATATACATATATACAGTCAAACTCCGCTATAGTGAAACGGCTTATAATGAACTCCCGGATATAATGAACGAAATGTTTTGTCCCTTGCCGTGCAATGCACGTATAACGGAACGGATGTAGTGAACCAAAATTTCGGTCCCTTGAAGTTCATTATAGCGGGGTTTGACTGTATATATATATATATATATATATATATATAAACTGATTACTTTTACAGTTTTCATTATATTTTTTAAAACTTTTCTTCTATTTTTTGTTTTTTGTCCTAACATTATCAAGCACTAGGATTATTTAGGTGTTATTAAATCTGCTTACATTATGTTTTCACTCATCATTACAGACTCATGCAGAAGACCATGGCCCTTTCAATAGTCTTTCAAAACTCAGAAAACATCCGTCTCACTTGGCCGTCTTCATGCATTATCTCATATCCAACAGTGAACCCTCCAGTTTGGTAAGTAATGATCAATCCTGTGAGTATGTGTACTCTGTACATTATCAAAGAATTAAAGTGTTTTCTGAAAACGCAGTAATTAAAGAGTCAAAAATCATGAAAGAAATATTCTTAACATTCTAGGAAAAATATAAATTTACAAATATAAATTTTGCAATGGCTCTTTCTCAAGTACATAGGTTTTTGTTGGTTTTCAAATTACACAATTTTTTATTGGTAGAACATGAAGGGGAGGTTTCCTTATGATCATGTTCAGTTACACTTGTCTTGAAGACATTTTTATTTATTATAGGAGGCGTTTTTATAAAATAGTTTTTAACCGTTTTAATGTGTGTAATTTTTTAAACTATCATAAAAACATTTTTACTTATTTTGTGTTCTTCTGACTAATAATTCTGTCATGTGTAGTTAGTATTACAATTTCTTTCATATCAGTAAAAGATAGCTGCTTTAACTTGAAATTGCTGAAAAAAAAAAAAAAAAATTACAAATTTAGTTGCAAATTGCAAATTACTGTTGATTGGAACTAAACTTTTTTGTTTTGTTTTGCAAAAAATTAATCTCTTTAAAAACCAAATATGTATTTAACAGAAACACTGGATTATTATTATTTATTTATTTATTTCAAAAAATAACTGAAGTTTTCTTTTACAGTTTTTTACTTTAATAACGGACTTGTATAAAGAAGGCAATGCAAAAGAAATGAAGAAGTGGGCGTATGAGATCCATTCTACTTTCCTTGTACCTGAGGCTGTAAGTTCATTTTGTTTAATATTAATAATGTATTTCAGAAGATTTTTAAACCAAAAAAAATTCCAATTCACTTAAAATATGCTCTACTTTACTGTTAAATAAATCATTTTATATCAAAATGATAGACTTTTAAAACTGGATTTGTAATACAGTACATCATCACTAATCCGGCACTAATTTCCGCTAGCGTAATTTCAAATTTCCTGTGTGGCTGCATCAATCTGCCACTACTGTTTGGTGGCGCTACTTGCCACATAAAGATTGTTACATGACTGTTGACATGAAGACATGTAAATTTGTTTAGTTGCAGCTCTTCACTTTGGAAGCAGCAATGATGAATTTTCTTCTTTAAGTCAACAGAATTATCTGTACCATTTATTTAACCTGTGCTTCGTTGAAATTTCACTTGATTTTCATTTAATGTTTCTGTTTTCTTTTTTAACTAAGTTGTACTGATTTACAGGGTATTTTAAAAGTAGAATGAAGTGGTTAGCTGTTGGATTAAGTGTATCTTAATCTATCCACTATGTCATCTGGCAAAATCACTAATTTGGCACCCTACCAATTCCAATGATGCTGGATTAGTGATAGTATACTGTATTACAATGAAGAGTCTAAGATCAGATATAAATAAACAATATTATGAATTATCATACAATATTAGATTGAAATTTTCAAAACTGTACTTATTTTTATCCAAATTTAGAATCTGTAGATTATCTTAAAAATAATAAAGCCCTATTACAAGTAAACGAATAAACCATCAATGCAATTTTGGTTCAGAAAATAGTTTTGTTCATGATTTAAGTGTCACAATCATTGTTTCATTAATCTTTGACTTAGTTTTCATGCATTGTAGCACATTAAATGCTTACATTTCCATTCCTTCCATTGTTAACATTAAGCATAAAAATGAGTACAAAGAAATTTAATATTAATAAGTTGGCCATCTTTTAGCCAGAATGATACCAGTGATCTTTCATGAAAGTTTTTTTTTAACTAGTTCACTATTTGGAAGCTAAAATTTACGTAGTTCTTTCTTCGGTGTCATCAGAACAGCACTGGAAGAAGAATGTATAAAATTGCCTCTTTCTTTTCGTTTTAAGAAATGTCTCTGTAATGACCATTTCTTAACCTGATTATAGTGTGAACTTCGTCCATAAATTCAGGAGAGTATGGAGTTTTCCAAAATGCTAGAATATAACATTGTGGAAGATATTTGCTATCTTGAAAAATATTCCTTTTAAATTTACTGCAATTTACAGAAATATGCAAGCAGCAATTTAATAATTCTTGATGCACTTCAGCTTTAAAGTTAATTTCAAATTAAAGTGGGACTCGGTAACTTTTAATAACTTCCCTGTAAGTTGAGAATCACTGAGTTAGTTTCCTAGGTTTCATTGTCTTCATCAACTAGCTTCTTGAACTTCAACTTCATTCTGTTGGCCAAACATTGATAGGCCAACTTCCTAGAGAATCTGGAATAGCCTATATAAGGAGTTCTTCACAAACTTTTGACTTCAAGTTAAAAGCCGTAACGTTGATTTATATTTCCTTTTTTTTTCCCCACAGCCATTGAGACTTCACAATATTGATGAAAGCGTCTTAGATAAAATTGGTAAGTAACACTTACATAATATTAAGATTATGCTTTTTTTATTATCAGTCTTCATTGGGGGAAATTATTAATTGTTTTATTTAATGTTTACATGGAGATTAACTGAATTTTAAAATTACTTTTTTTAATTTAGATATTAAATTTCTTACATTGCAGGTGATGTTTTACAACATGACTTAGATAAGGAAGACATTCTTCGACATGTTTTTGACAAAGCCCAAAAGAAAGCCCAGGAAGAACTAAATGAGTTTCTGGCCGATTTCAGAAACAAAAGGACACTAGGTAAAGTGTTTTTGTACTTTTTGCTTTCTCTTTCAAATTATCAACAACAACATGTGTGAAGTGAAAAATTGGAAGAAAAAAAAGCAGATTAGCTAAGGAAGATTAAAGAAAACAAACTATCTAAGTTGAAACACTACGAGTGTCATTATCCAATCTTCAACTTTAGTAATACATATTAAAATAATTTAACGTGCGGCTAAGAATACAAGCAAATAATTTACGGACATATAACACACACTATATATCTCAAAAATTAAAAATAAAGCATTGACATGTTTCAGGTACCTGTTAAATTGGTACTTATCTTCAGAATGTACCTATCTTCTGAAGATAGGTTCCCTGAATTACCTGAAGATAGATTACCGATTTAACGGATACCTGAAACATGTCAATGCTTTAGTTTTAATTTTATGAGGTATATAGTATGCGTTATTTGGTCCTTAAATTATTTTTTTATAGTAATACATATTTGATGGATGGGAAAAACAGTACAAGTCAGTTCGTGACAAAATCAAGATAAATGCATATTTCGCATTGCCAACTCGATATCTATGTGTGATAAAATTAGGACAAATGAGGGCCTGCTAGAACGCACTGAATTCTCTAGTGCACGTTACAGTACAAAATAAAACTTACCAATCATGTTCGCCAAAACTTGTCAATAGGACACTTAGGATAATATGACTTATCTTTCCTGTTAAGTTGTCGAAAGAAACATACAAAACTGATTTTATAAAAATTATTAATATAGAATGTCCTATGTTATAAATTTTTCCGCTTTCCTGTAAAATTCACTTTTTTGACTTGTTTGTTATTCCTGCCCATCAAAGATACAATGCATCAATATAATTTAGAAATTCCTAAAAAAAATTAAAAGAATGTAGCCAACTAAAGTAAACTATTTTTAAACAGGGATATCCAAGTAATAACTGAAAGCCATAAAATAAGATATTTATTGTTATTTATTAGTAATATTTTTCTCCTTACTCACTATTCACAAGCATAACTTTTCTGGAAGATTTAAATAAAGGCTCAGTGCTGTTGAACAAAAATATGAACAACAAAGGCAAATCTTTGAAAAAGATTTACAATAGTTATAGTGTAAAACTATTTTAGATGCGTTTTTTTAATATTACTTTTAGGGTTTTTTTTTTTTTTTCTTTTTTGAGACTAATAAAAGAAAAAAAAAAGTCCTTTTACAAATGCCTATACACATTATGAATGAAATGACACATTCCTATTCATTTACCAGCAGAATCAGGTCTTCTTCTGCTTACAACCAATATAAATAACACTTAGATGTTTCGGATGGAATTATTCCATTCAAAGTGTTATTTCTATTACATGAGAAGAAAAAGAAAAATGCACCAGACTGAGAGTTCACTGATCTGTTTTTTGAAATTGTGATACTGGGAATCTAAGATGGATCATTTCTGATTTCCTGACTATTTCCATCAGTTGGATCCGCCCAGTATCTTACATCTCAGTGAACTCGGAAAACATGTAAAGAAAACAAAAGTAAACATCACAGCGGCCCTTCATATTAAAAAAACATCAAAACATAAAAAAAAAGAATAAAAATGCCAATCAATTAATCCCCGCTAGCGATCGCTTAGCATATAAGGGAGTAATTGTTAAACAAGAAATATACAATGCATAAGTTTAACGTGCATACAAAGAATTACATGAGAAGAAAAAGAAAAGTTATTTCTATTGGTTGCCATTATTCTTGCAAATAAACCCAATTTCATACATCATTAATTTTGTTTTATTTATTTATTTTTTTGCAATTTTTGGGATCATTTTATTAATAGTTTTAACTTACTTTTGTTCTTCTAATAAATAAGTGTTATTAATTTATTTATTTATTTATTTTTTGCATTTTTGGGATTATTTTATTAATAGTTTTAACTTACTTCTGTTCTTCTAATAAATAAGTGTTATTTATTTATTTATTTATTTATTTATTTATTTATTTATTTATTTATTTATTTAGGTCTTGGTGTTCTGTTTGGTCCTCCAGATCATCAGCTTCTGGAATCCATTCACGATAAATCAAAAGAATTAAGGATAATTGAAAATCTTCTTCTGCCTTCTCTAGAACAATTTTCGTAAGTTTCATATTTCATATAGTTTAATGTCATAAATATGTAAAAGAGTAACTCTAATAAAAGAAACTTTCTAATGGTTCTTCAGGTATCTGTTATTGCTACAAATCGTTACAATCTTATTCTAATTGGCACTTATTGAAATTAAGTTGATAATCTGTGAATTGTATCGTAACAAAATGCCTGATAACCTTTTCCATGTGAAAATGCGCTGAAATATTCCTCTCGGTTCCTCACGGCTCAGATAGATTGTCAACCTATTTCCAAGTTGTGCCATTTTATTTTATTTTATTATAAAATCTAATAACAGTATTTTTCAATTTCCAGGGAAGATTTAGAGAATGGCAATGAAAAACTGTAAGTATAAAATTTATTTTAAAAATGAAATTTAATAATAACTTATTAAAACTAAGTTTTTAAATTATTTAATTATTATTAACTTGTTGATAACTTAAGTAAACATGTAATGTTCTTTATAATTCATTGAAAAGAAGAGAAAAATTCTTAATAAACTAAATATTTCTTTTTATTATAGTTGTGCAATGGCGTCATCCTTAGCTACTTTACTGTATAAATTTTATGGGGTTAAAAGTCAACAGGCATTAAGCGTAATTGACCGTTGTCCTACTTTTGTAGCAAAGGATAAATCACGAATTAAGTTTCTTAACAAAGGTAAAAAGGTAAGTTGATCAAAAAAATTTTATTATTTTTAAAGATAAAAAAAAAAATCAAAGTTTTTACCTTTCTTTTTTTCTTCTTTAATCAAATAAAATCCACAAATCTTATTGTCACTATTCATCATTATGAATTTATTACAAATAAAAACATTATAAACCTATCCTCATCCTAATTATTTTGGGGAATTTTCATCTGGCTGTTTGCCATCAGCCATACTGATATAGCTCCGATTTTTTGAAATGAAAACAATGTTGTAATGCTCCTTAAATATAACAAAATATAGCAGGTTGTAGCATATAGTTTGTACTATATTGTGCTAATTATTTTCAACATTTGTTATTAAAGTTTTTATAACTTACAATCATTATTTTTAATTTTTATAATAACTGTTTAAACATGACAGACAGCAGTCCCTTCTAAAAATGATACAAATAAATGATATGTAAGAATTCTTATTATTATATCTTTTAAGTTTCATCTAAGTAATTCACTACAGTTTTCGGATATATTGTATCCTTACTTCTTATGGAGTAGTCTTCCTAATTATGATTCATTCACGATTTTGAGGGTTGTTTTTGTCCTTCACTGTAATTCTAATTCTGATTCTGATGCCTTCATATTGTGATAATGACAGAGCCGTTCTGACGCTTTGCTATCCCTTTGTTTAATGGCATTCAGGTGATTTCGAATCTTTAGACAACCTCCTTAAAAATTCCTAAAGCAATTAGTATTAGGAAATGTACATAAAGTTTTATATATACTGTACAACAATCAACTGAATGCTGTCTTCAGATGAGAAGACAATGAAAAGATGGAAAAGAAAACATTTTCTTTTAATGTTCAACAAGATTTAATAATGCTCAAAGTAAATTCTGTCTTAAATGTGTCATACTTACTGTCTTCATCAGTTGGGATTAATCTCATGCCCAGATTCTTTAATGGGAAGTAAAATTCTATTATAAAAATTGATTTAAATCAGTTTTGTAGTGATATTTTTATTATCTTGTTTATTAAGATACATATCAGTTTATGATAAATTTTTGTCTCAACAAATATCCATCAATATTTTTTTATTTGCTACATATTGTCTCTACTTCGTGCTTGTCTTGCTTTGAAGATAAAATTTCTTTATTAAAATCCAGCATTTAAGAAGCATGTTCTATTCTCTGATAGGCAGTATCTTTTCAGTTATCTTCAATAAAATTTATAAGTGATATATTTATTTATCTCAGTAGCTTAAATTATCAAGAAGAATGTGAAATGAAATATTCTGTATTTTTTTTTATAACATCAAAATTTCAGATAATTGATTATCTCTCAAAGTTGATAAAATGATATAAAAAATAATGATTAGAAACGATACTATATATCACACTTAAAGTTTAGCACTTTTTTAGTAATTTAATCTTTAAATATATTAAATATATGAATATGAAATCACGTTTTAAATTTAAACAAATTTGTATTGCATTTTAAAATTGTTGTTATTTTAATTTATGTATTGGGATTGGTTTGACCTCAAAATCAGAAAAAGAATATATTTCCTGCTTCCCCCTCTTTTTGTTTGCTATGGCTGTATTTGCATATAGATATATTTTTATATTTACAGCTTGTTTGCATATTAAATCGCAAATATAATTCAACACTTAAAATTGAAAAGATTCTTCACTTGATAAGCAGAGAAATGAATTGCCAAATTTTAATGGAAACCCCTTAACTTGTTGATTTTAAGTCTTGCTACAGGAAGGGAGTGGTTGGGAGGAAGAGCAAACAGCATTGTGATTGTTTTTAATTTATATTTCCTCTGATCTTAAAGTTCTTTGAAACTAATCCTACTGTATTTTGGCTTCTGCTCTTTTTAGGTTCAGATTGTTTTAGGACACCAGTTTTTCCCTCAGCATTACTTTAATGTGACGTATTGTAATCATTGCCAAACGATTATTTGGGGAATAGGCAGTCAAGGTTACCAATGTCAGAGTAAGTGTTGAGATTTTATTTAGTTATTAGAAATAAATTAATATTAACTTCATTGTGCCTTTTATTTTTTAAAAGATTATTTTCTTTTTTTTTTTCTTATCAGTTTGATCAATAACTGAATGCAATACAGGTAATCCCCGTTGATTGCGACCCCGGCGAATGCAAATTCGTTGTAGTGCGATCTTTTTTTCTTAACTGCCAACAATTAATTGTTAAATAAAACATTATTATCATGAAATGTTTATATTTGTTACTTACATTAATTATATAATTTATATATAATTATGATTTTTCATAATATTGACAAATTTTACGTAATAAACTTAGACAGGCCCAGCAAGGAACACTAGATTCTTTTTTTGCAATGCGGAACAAAGTGATTAAATAATATTTTTTTCAATATTATATTACTTTTATGCTGCATAAACATTTATTTTCATATTAATAATGTTTATTTTATCAATAAAGTGTTTTTTCACACTCTATAATATTTTTTTTTTTTTAAATCCCCGTTGATTGCAAAATTTCACTCATTGCGACCTTCTCTGAAATATATCCTTCGCAATCAACGGGGGTTACCTGTAGTTAATAATGTCCATGATTTAGATTTGCTTGAAGTGACTTAATTTAGTCAATTGTAATTTAGAATTTTGTCAACAATAAAAGATAAGTTTGAGAAAAATGTTCTTCCTACAAAAAATGAAAGCAGGCAAAAGGACATAAAAACAAAACAACCTAGTGATAAAGACAGTATGGGGAAGTTGTTCAGATTTATAGATGCAGTATTTACAGCTATTGAGATGTATGCAGATATTGGAATTAAAGATATTCTAAGTGTCTTTGTGTTGATTTTGAATACATTAGTAACCTGACATCCCTTTTAATCCAGGTGGCCTTCCTGAAATTCATTGGTTTTAGAATAATCTCATAAATTTCAAAATCTTAACAGATTGATAATGAAAATTCATTTTCAACAGTGATAGTTTTGGCGAAGTGTTTGTAGCACTGATCAAGAAATTAGTTATCGATAAATATATTCCTGGAAAATTAAATTCTTTTCTTACAATATTAAAAGTAATTGAAATGATTTTTGAAATATCTTTAAAACACTCCTTTCAGGTTTAAAAATAGGCACATTTCTGAATTCTCGAAGTCATTCAGTAGTTTATTTTTTTTTTTCTATTTGTTTTCAATTTTGTCTCTTTATGTACATCTTTTAGTTTCTTTATTTTTATTTTTATGATTTATGCTAAGTGAATTAATTTTAATATTTTGAGAATTGTTTTTTATTTATCTTTATTCCAACAAAAAAAAGAATAGTTGTTTGTTTGTTTGTTTTATAGAGTTTTCAAATAAGCTTCCGAAGACTAATTAAATGTTTTATTATACTTATTAGTAATATTAAAAGGGGGGGGGGGGCTAACTTTTCTGAAGGGCTGACTATATCTGTGAATCTGAAGCGCACATTAATCACCAGCGTTATATTAGCAATTGAAATCGTCATCATGGCAACATTAATGTCTATCAGGCAGCAGCCTTTGGATACCTCATTTTATCCAATCTATTTTCACAGCTAAAGGGAGGGGCTATAGCCCCCTCCTGGATCCGACTATGTATACAGTTCTGAGATCATATAGTCAATTTTCATCTTACTTATCACACGTATACAGGATCATCATAAAGTCCTTTGCAGTTGTATAGCTATGATATTACAAATGTCATAAGCCAGGGACTTCATAATGATCCTGTATAAACATCTGAGAATGCAAAACCAAAGAAGTTAGTTTTTGAATTTTTTTTATGTTATGTTGCCACTTTGTGTACAAGCTTGAGGAAACCTTAGCTAAAGAATGGGAAAATTTATTTCGACAAAAAATGAATAAAAGATTTTAGATTTCTACAATTGTTTGGAACGCTGCATAGTAGTCTTATGAGACTAAAATAATCTGTTCATATGAATATACAAGAATACATTAATATATGTGATTGGTTAGAAGAATTAATGTTTTAACAAAGGCAAATGAAAGAAAGAAAGGCTTTAGAAAGAACACGCTACTATGCTAATTCTGTAATCAAATTGATCAGATTTCTCATGTAGGACAGTTGAGGTTATGACAAATAAATAAGTCATTGAAATACTATTAGTTCAAGAAAGCATTTTTTTTTTTGTTTGTTTTGTTTTTTCTGATTGTGTTTTTGATCTGTTTTCATGTTTTCCTTTTTTCTTGTTCTTTTC
Organism: Thereuonema tuberculata; assembly: GCA_023159025.1. Classification (NCBI taxonomy): domain Eukaryota; kingdom Metazoa; phylum Arthropoda; class Chilopoda; order Scutigeromorpha; family Scutigeridae; genus Thereuonema; species Thereuonema tuberculata. The sequence goes on along the minus strand of JAFIDM010001028.1, from coordinate 27,829,609 downwards.
AGATTGTACAATGAATATTCACAAATCATGTGTGAAAATAGTGGAAGAAACATGTATTGGAGCCTTGAGACTGAATAAAAAAGATAAAAAGAACAATCGAATGTCTGTATTGGATATTATCGCAAATAAAACCCGAAAACCTAGTTCCAATCCTCCTTCAGCAAGTAAGAACCTATCTTGTTAAATTCAAGAAAAATTGCAATATATATATATATATATATACAGTAGAACCTCATTATAACGGATCCTATTATAACGGACATCGCTTATAATGGACAGTTTAAAAAAATATTGGCAGCCTATGATTAAGGTGAGCGAAGTGAAAGACCATTTAAATTTTGTTATTCAATATGTTGAACAATCGGCAAATGAAAATATGTTTGGATATTATGAAAACTTACGGCACCTTCGTCAGTTATTACCTGAAGAAATAAGCAGCAAACAAACCCAGCAGAAAATAAATTATTCTTTCAAACCAATGAATGTAAGCATTTAACACGAACCAGGACCTTGTTGTTCTAAAAATTAATGCAGTGTATACGTATACATCTTTTTCAATTCAACCTACTATGTTGAAGGCTATTTTTTATTTGATATACAATAAACACTTTTTATAGCTAACTATTGTACTTTCATTGATGTACACCCTGCTGCATTACACCCCTGTAAGAATCATTTGTTATAAACCGGACTATCATTAAAACGGACAACCTTCAGCCCCTGTTAGTCCGTTATAATGAGGTTCTACTGTATATTGATACCTAATTGTCTGCTGAAACCTTGTATTGCTAATATTTCCATAACAGATTTAAATTCAAGAAGCCATTGAGAATTTTCTATATCTCTCTTCTCTTAGAATATACTGTCTATATCTTCTTCTCTTAAATATTAAAAATAACTAAAATAAAATACAAGCATTCACTTAGCTAAAACGTATTTCAATCTGTTTCTCTTAAATCTAATAATAGTGATGAATTATTCCATCCACATTTTTGTAGATCATTGTAAAGAGGTTAATAATGGTATTTTGTCCATGCTTTCTTTCTATAGATTATAGTAACAATGAATTACAGTTATTACTATTCAGTGAAGTAGGAACCTAATAAGAAATCATGCATCAATGTTATTGTTAGACTTCAATAATGATCCTAAAAATCAGGAACTGTAATGGTTTAGTTAGCTAAACTATTGCACTATAAAATAACTATATAGTCTACTTTGCTAAATTTGAATGTATATTCTTTTCTTTTCTCTTTAAAGTTGAACGTGCACGGAAGAATCATGAAGAATTGGAAAGTGCCCAGAGTGCTGCCTTCTACTTGAGCGATTCTTCAGATTCAGCTGGTAAGTCTGATTTTATTTTATTTTTTTGCCTTTCTCCATCCCTAGTCTCAAGATTGCAGATCGAAATTACATATATATGTGAAATCTTCCAATTTCAAGATCGTTTAAGAGAAATTGAGTGTTTTAGAGAGTAACCTAATTTTCTTTTGCTAATTTTCAACATTTGTTCTCAGTAATGAATGAGAAAAATTATTTGAATATAAATCTGGCTAAGTATAACTTTTAATTTAAGAATATTGAGTAAGTTTCAAGTAATGAAAAGCTTAAACAAGCATTAGTTGTTAATTCATTAATCCTTTTTTAAAATTAAAATTGTATTCGAAAGATGTGTGCCAAAGATCATTCAAATGAAAAATTTAGAAAAATGAAATGAAATGATTTACCTAAAAAGGGAAGAAACATCTCTAGAATGCACAAATTCGTTAGTATTGTTTGCTTTTCACGCATTGAGCCATCATCGATAGCAATCTGGGACAGCTGTTTCGTCCTTATTAGGACTCATCAGCCAGATTTAGCTTCGATGATTGAGCTCAGAATGCGTGGTTACCTGTGGTTCCGTCGTACGCTCGCGGAAGTGGGATCCGGTAGAAAGCAAACAATAAAAGAAAAAAAAGCTGCAACCAGTACAGGAAAATGCATGTTAAACCTTCTTTATTTAAATGATTTACCTCATAATGAGAATAATGTTGATTTTCATTGTATTAATCATAAAGTTCTAAACATTTCTCTAACTAAATCGTAGATTACTGAAGCAGGAAAAATATTCATAACATTACATATTTTTCCAATATGAAATAAAGTACTTTTTAGCATATTGTAGAAAGATATTGTAAACAGATTGATAAGGAGAAATAACTACACAATGGATTTTATAAGGACATCAGTACTATTATAGTCACATACTTTAAATTGCTAGCTTCGAGTACAGCAGCATTTTTCTCATTACTTGATGTTTCTTATTATTAATATTATGTTTAAGAATAACAATGTTGTGATTCCAGAAAACAGTGAGCAATATTTCTGGCCTTTTAACATCTTATAGCATTTCTGTTTGTCTTTCTCTATGGAGAATCTTTGCCATTTTTATCATTATTCTTAAACTTCTGGACTCATCGACTCGCAGTTGTCCCACTTGTGAAGCACTGTGTTGATCAATTATTCTTCAATTGAAATACAATGACTTTCCATTTTTTGTGTCAAACCATTTCTTATTTGATGCACAGTTTTTAAGGCGCTACAGGTTTCTTGCTGCTAACTAGCAACCTAAAACCACAGTAAATGGCAATATTATTACTAGCTGTTTGATAGAATGTCTTTTTATTTTATCTTTCTAGTTTTCACTTGAATGAATCTCTATATTAGTGTAATTATAGTCAGTTCATAAGAATATGAACACTTACTCAAAATTATTACAAGTCATAAAATTAACGTTTTGAGCTATTACTTAAATATTTTTAAGAAAGAAAGGGGTAAGTGTACAATAATAAAAGAAATTACAGAAAAATTAGCAATGTTCATCCTTTTGATGGTGTTTTATCTATTGGAGAAAGAATTAGCGAAAAGATTTTACAACTTTTAAATTAATGTAAAGAGATGATGATTTTGATTTTTAAATTTTTGTAATTAAAAGAAAAAGGGATCTTTTATAGAAATAGAAATATTACCTTAATAATTTAAAACTGTTTAATTGCGTTCCAGTTAGACAATTGCTAAAAATATTAGATTTTGATTCTATTTTATTTATTTATTTTTTATTTTTTTTTGAAGTTATGAAGCTCTGTAATTGAGATTTTACAATGAGATATATTTAATTGAGATATAGAGCACAAACACTATAATAGCAAGTATACATTTCATTTTTTTGGGAAAAAAAAAGTTTGTTATAAATGTTTTAAGGTAATTGGTTAAAATTTAAGATTGTTAAAATCTCAACAGACAATCAATCCCAGTGTCTAGATTGACGAAGGGATGCAGTCAAGACATAAAAAGAAAATCAAACACGGATTACATTTTCTAATGCATCTAATTATATATCTTAAAGACAGGAATAGAATGGCTTTTAGTATTATCTATTGATTAACATCTGTTTGCATTAAATTGTTCTCTGTAATTCGTACACAATTAACCTAAATCAACAAAGTTTTCAAAATGCTCAATTGATAATTTTGATTGTTCTGTTGTTATATGCAATGTATATTTTGGTTCATTTTTCATATGAATTTTGTTTCTTTGCAATTAAAGGTAAGACCATTAAACAGCGGACTTTCATTAACATTATTTATTAAGTCTTGTATTGTTCTCTACACCTGTGCTTCAAAAGTTTTCCGCTGAAGTTTGGTTAGAAGGCATTCCATTCACGTTTTATTTTATTTATTTAAATATATATATATTTTTTGCTTATACATCTTGATAAGCTTTTGATATTTAACTATTGACAGTGGCTGTTGTAGGCCTATTACTATAAATTTTGCTTTTTGAAACCACTGTTTTAATTTTTTCGATTTGCAGGGAACATTGTCTCATTGAAATTCCCACAATTTATTTGTATATTTAAAAATTTGAAACAGGGCATTGTAAATAAAGGTCAAATTGAAGTGGAGTTGAAGAAATTTAGGAAAAAAAAATACAACTTTATGTTCAATGTATAAGAAATGATATAAGGAAATTGTATAAGGAGTTGGAGAATCCATTAACAAAACTTGTGAATTCCTTTCCTGTCTACGAAAAACTTTTTTTTTGCAAACTGTTGTTATTGTGTCTCATTCATCAATTTTGTAAATTACATAATTCTCCTGCTCTCTTTTCATAAGAGAGGAGACATCAGACAGACTGGTAATTCCTGTGTCTGTCCCTTTGCCACAGTTGAATGTTTGGTACGGAAAGAATTGCATTAGAAATGGAACTAATAGAAAAATCGTAGGATTCTTACATTTCCGATTTGAATTTCACTCAATTGAAGTTTTTCTTCGATGTCATGATTGCTTTAGAATTTTGTTTCATGCTGAGACTTAGTAAAATGAACAGTGTTTTTGTTTTTCTCTCCTTAGTATGTTCTTTTATTTTTTAGGATATCCCACCACAAGTTCCAACCATTTCACTTTTATAGAGCTCGACTTACATGCACTGTTGACTTAAGAAAGTCAAACATGTTATTTAAAAATTCAAAATTTGATCTTAAAAAAAAAATCACCTTCCAACCAATCAAAACAAACGACTCCTTTCTTCACTTCCAACCAAAAATAAAAAAAAAAAAGCTTCTCACACTCAAAATCAGTGCTAACAAAATATCCATAAGTATATGGAAATGCGGTGATTTAAAATAAGATTTACATGCACAGCAACACATTATTGCCTTAATTAGAATAATTGGAGACGTATTTGTATTTACGTCAAAATGAAAACAGCCATCAGGGAATAAAAAAACCACAAGTTCTGAAAATTATTCCTTATTTATAATGAGTTTAAAAAATGAATTTTTATTGACATTTTGTCACGGACATAGTTGTTCCGAAGTTACTTTTTTCCATTTCGTTTTCGATAAAATAAACAAAAAGAAATCGGCTTTACAACGAAAGGGAAGATTTAAGCTAGATTTTGAGATAGAATTGCCAATTGTTTTCGTTATTAATAATACTTCATTTTTGTATTGTTTTAATTTCATCTTTGTCATATCAATCGGAGGAATGCTATCGAATTAAATTCCGATGAAGCACCTTAACTTTGGCTCCGTGGAAATTCCACGACTGATTCGTTTCAAGTGAATCTCGCTTGGAAAGGTCAGAAGGTGTGATCTTCACTCAGCTGGGCAGTTGCTATGGTAAGAGTGGAACGTCGATGACAGATCGTTGCTATGGAAACAAACACACAAACCATTAGGAAGATGCAACTGTTCGGGACGTCATTTTTTTATTTCTCTCTCATGGCCTAATTAATTTTTCATTTAGTGAAAAGTAAAATCAAAATTAGCGCGTTCTTTATGTTTTTTTATGTAGCATTAAGTCATCTAAAAAATGTCCATTCTAATAACGCAGAAAAAAATGATCATTTGTTTAAAATTTATATACAACAGTAACGTATAGGTTCTTCATTTCTGATTCTCCAAGACTTTTCGTTTGTTTGCTTTTTAATAGCTTTTAATTTCAGAAAAGAAAAAAAAAAGTAGCTATGAATATAAATATCCGGTTGTAAAGTAACTATTACTACTTCCGGGTAGTTAAAGTGTAGCTAGTTAAATGGAAGAAAATATTATAACTGTTAAATGGTTTATTGTACAGGCCAAAGAATAGAAAAGGGCATTTCTCAGTGTTTTAATAGAACTTACCCTCTTTCTAAAGGTTAATTGTGGAAGGAGGCGGGAAATGTAGTTTTTGTTTCTGTGGTCGTTGGGAAATCCCAGTCAGTGGCCAAATAAAAAAAAAACCAAGAGAAAACTGTTGATCTCTGTATGTTTGTTGTTTTTTCTGAGAAGGGAAACAAGAACCATCAACACTTGGCTTTCCTTAATGAAACCAGTTGTTCCAGAATTGAGACGTTCAGTGAAACTGACAGCCGGTGTTTATTGCAACCACAAGAGATGACATTAGGCTTTTAAGCCCAGAATATCAGCCTGTTTTCTAAGCTAAGAGCAACAACAGCTCCACACTGAAAAATTACGTTTTCTAAAAGCTTATAGCTATAAATAAAATTTTAGCCATTGGAGATTGATAACTCAAGAGTTAACATCAGACCCCTAGCACGTGATTCGCCGTTATTTCGTACAGTGATAATTGTATGATCTGCAGATTGAATCGAAACCTTATGAATTTGTCTGTAAATCTTTGAGACAATAGTTGTCAAATGAAATTTGAAAAATAAATATCAATTCAAAATTAGTATTATTCTATTTTTTATATCAGGATTCTTTATATTTTAATTTGAGAATCTTACTTGATTTCTGAGAAAAAAAAAATTACAGTTTTGTTTAATTTAAAATCATTACTTTTTGTTTTCCATGACTTATTTTATTTATTTATGTTATAAATAAAAAAGATCGTTAGTTTATTTGGAGAGATGGAGCGAATCGATCGTTGGAAGCGTGTTCAAGTGACAACTGGCGTTCGAGAGCATTCTGCAAATACCGGAAGAGTCAGAATTAACTATTATTATTATTATTATTATTTATCAGTTTGTTTGGTTTTTAAATGATTTCATAATAGTAGGTATAATTTTAACAATTTTTTCACAAATGCTTAAAGAAAAATGAGTCTTTTATTTTTTTTTTTCTCCTCATTAATTTACGATTAAGTTCTTTATCTAGGAACTACCATTGAAGTTTCTTGATTCCCTGTGATGTTTTTGTTACATTGTCTTACACTCTTCCCATAAACTAAATCTTTCTGTTTAACTGTGATAGTTTATAATTATTTTTTTTTTTTACGAATTCATCCCAACATTAGCGGACGACGCTGAGACAGAATTTATCTGTTATGTTGTTATTTTTTTTGAATTGTTGTGGAATTCTGCTGCATTGAGATTCACGTGGCATCTTGTGAAGAATATTGAAATTAACGAATTGTCGGCAGAGTGGAATTCAGTTATTTTCACGTAAAACTAACGAATAACAAACAAATCGGCCTTTAGGTCTGAACGCGCTATTTTGTAATTGGCCAATTTTGAATAACTCATTTTAGTTCGTGGGGTGTAAAACATAATTACCGTCCGGCGGCGATCTCCAAAGCCAGTCAAGAATGTGATGGATCCATTCTGTATGGAGGATTAGAATAGGATAGATCATCTACCCTTTTCCATTTTAGCGGGATTTGAATTTTTAATATTCAAATTACGATTTTTTTTTTTTTATTAATTTTAGTTAATTCACATTTATAAAGATCGACTTTTATTTAGCAATTGACAGCTGTAATTTTGTTACATAATAATATTTCCTGAAAAAATTACCTAAATTGTAACAGTTTAAAAAATAGTTTAAATTCAAGAAACGATTAAAAAAATGGTTAAACAGTTTACTTTTACATCATCAAGTAATTTTTTTTTTTTTTTGCGATTAGGAAAAAAACAACAACTGTATTTCAGTAACTTTTATTTGTCTGTAACGTTATGGGTTTATTTTTTTTATTTTATTTTTTATTTCGTTACGACCTTGACCGTATTTCTTGAGCATTACAAGGCGGCAACAAACAAGTCGTGATTGAAACATGTCTGATCTCTTCCGTTCGAAAAGCCTTCGGTTGACAGCAAAGAAGAAAAAGCCTGATCTCATCAGTGCAGTTGTGGCCGCCTGGGCATCGTTCGAGCCGAGTGCTTCATGAATTTTGCAGACACAATACGTTCTCACTTTCGTCGAGGGTCGGTCTTTAAAAGGACACAAGCAGAAGAAAAAGAGAAAGACATGGACTTTCACGAAGCTATTTCGACTTCTGTATTCTCTTCAACTGCTTCCTAAATATATTGGATTTCCGGTTAAAAGGGGGGGGGGGGCTGAAATTGTTTACTGTCGAAACAAGAGAGACTCGTTTCCTGAATTCGTGTCAGGTCAAGGGCTGTTACATGTTAGCGTTTACAAATGAAGCCTTCGTAGCCCAAGTTACGTCCCCAATACAAAGAGCCTTTTCCTGATTAAAGTGTGACCTCGCTGGGGTCTGATATGGTCTGTTTTATTTCTATGGAAAAGCGTGGAATTCAAGAGGACTTGATCAAAGTCTTGGGAAACAGTCACTAGCACTGGCAGTTTTCAGGATTGGACTACTAGCGCTCTAGACTGTTAAAAACTGTTTGTATTGCTCCCATCACATGGTGGGTTTCAGTTCGTTAGTAGTTCTGTTTGGGTGTTTCAACGCCACCTGTTGGCAGTTTCTGCCTTTCGTAAGTTTTTAAAGTTGAATCCATCCGTGAGTTACTTTTGCCGTTCCTCATTCTGTTTCTGTTGTTGTAAATAATAAGCTTAATGTAGGTCTGTGATTCGTGCGTTTTAAAGCAAAACAAAATTCGTAGAAGTGCTTGAAGCTTGCTTTCCCCGCAAGATCACAGTTGGATTTTAAAAGCTTTTTTTTTTGCAGAAGTCAGTCAGCTGTATCAAACCAATACAGTGATTTTGCTTTGTACAAACAAAAATGGGTGGGCTCTGTAGCCCAGTGGTAACCCGCTTGACTGCGGCCTGGAGGAGCCGCGTTCAGTCCCGGAGGTCGGGAATTTTTCCACATTGAATTCTCCTTCAGACGGCTCCTAGATCCGCCCAGCCCTCTATACAATAGGTACCGGATTTATTTCCCGGAAGTTAAGGGGCGACTTCCAGTGGTTTGGAAACTTAAAAAGATTTACCCCTCTCGACCAGAAGAGCGACGTAGTCCTGCAGTGGATACTTTAACAAACAAAATGGCGTCATCTGCTTTGAATGTAGGGAAAAAAAAATACATAATGGAGAGTTAGTTTATCCATAAATACCCATATCAAGTTTCAAAACTATCTCATTTGCTGGTTAAATATTACTGAATTAAGGGAGAAGAATAAAAAAAAAAAATGAGAGCTCAATGTTGATATTGGCTGCTAGATTTGTACTTTTAATTATTATTATTTTGGAATAGTAATTTTGTTTGCTGCATTTTCTGATAGATTCGAATGGAACACCGGCTTTATGTAACTCACATCCCGTGAAAAATACCGCGTACGAGAGTTCCTTTAAAGTTTTTCGGTGAAGATCGAACGGAAAGGCAAATGCATCATGAACTTGGTTCTTTCGAAATTAAAAAAAGACAGGGTAGTTTAAATTTACTGAAGATTAGGCAATTTGGCGTCTTGCTTTTACTCGGGAAATATGATAGGCGTCGTCCAGAGCAGTAAAGTGCCTGGGCTCTCACAGCACTATAGTTAGCCTTGATGTCATCCATCAACGTGCATAAGGCTGCACTGGGAGTGGAGGCTGTTCTTTTTTTTTTTTTTTTTTAATTTGCAGCCATGTTGGCTGCGAACTAAGTCAGCATCTACAATTTCACAAAGGTCGCAGCTTCTGTGGTTAACGAGACTTCCGGAATAGAGCTCCCCATGAGCCATGTATTAAATGTTCGTTAATAAAAACAAAACAAAAAAAACAGAGAAACTACATTCGCGGAATTTCGCGGGCTTTTGCGGCTTCAACCAAAGACAAAAAAAAAAAGGGGCGGGAGGGTGACGATGTTTACGATTTTTTTATTATTTATTGTTAAGCGTAGAGTTGAACATCGCTGTTACTCACTTTTCGAAGAAATAAGGTCCGAGGATTTTATCAAAATACGTACATAGAGATTATAGAACGAAGAGAGTATTTGTAAGAAAAACAAGTACAATCATCTGTCTTTTGCTTCAGGAAATAAATTAATAATAATGAATAAATGTGTGAGAAATTTACTATGTATTGAGGGAAAAATCAAATAAATAGCATATTTACTTTGTCAGCTTCTTGATTGAATATGCTTGTATTCTCATTAAAAATAATACGAGAAAAGCGATGTTGTTTTGTTTTTGCTTTTCTGTCACAAGGTGTCGCATTGATGCTTCTCCTATGATAGCGCATACACTGCCTTTCCACCACCGAAGCTTAGCTCCCAGAAATAACTGCTCGTGCAGGTCCATAGCTCCATTGTATAAATTCTTTACGATTTTAGGTGTTCAGAGGAGCCAGTCGCTTTTGAGGACGATCCATCATCACCTGCCAAGTGATGAAGACGACGAGGTCCATCTGCAGTTGTCTCATCTCTGGGTTTGACGTCAAATGCTGCAACATGTCCGTCGGAATCGACTATTCTTGTGCCGTGATCGATAATAACTTTTCTTTGGTTGGGTCCACAACTATGACTTTTCGTTTCGTTAACAATTTAGAGCGAAGGAAAAGGGGAAAAAAATCTTCTCCTACGTCACTGTTCGTTCGTGTACATTATTGTTGACACACTGTGGGTTTGTGCCGTTGTAGACTCACAAAACGAAGACTTACGTACTCTGTGGAGACTTGGCACGACCGGATATGATTGTAGCTAATGGATAAAGGAAAAAGAAAGAATTAATGGACAAACTTTTCCAGTTTGCTCTGCATTTCAAAATACAACAGCTATGAAATTAGATTTTCATTGTAGTTAACAATAAAGACATCAAAACTGACATTAGTCTCTTCGTTGTACTAAGTTTTAGTACAAGGCCTACAAAGAAAACTTAATGTATAGGATGATTATAATTAAAGTTGCGATTTCAAAACGCCATAACTTTAAAACTACCAGTCAGATTGACTTGATATTATACCAGAACAATCGTGAGGTAATAAAATTTTGTTTGGCGAAGGAAAAAAATAGTTCAAGAATGTGCCGATAGATGGCGCTATCAGGGTTCACATTGCTTTTGTGGAGGTATGCAAATTACTAAGACGTCTTAGTAATTCGCATACCTCCAACAGCAATATGAACCCTGACAGCGACATCTATCGGCACATTTTGGAACTATTTCTTTCCTTCGCCAAACAAAATTCCATTACCTCAAGATTGTTCTGGTAAAATATCAAGTCAGTCTGACCGGTAGTTTTAAAGTTAGGGCATTTTGAAATCGCAACTTTAATTATAATCACCCTGTATATTCATTTTCTTTGGCACATTATGTAAATAATATGATATTGATTTTTGTTTGTTTGTTTTTTTTTTTTAATCCGAAGATGCCGAACAAGAGGAATTTACGGATAAAAAGATGATGAATTGAAAGAGTTCAGTTCTACTTCCACTTTGGCTCTTGTCATGTTTTTATTAAAATCCTGCTTCTCCAAACTTCCATCTCTGTTCAATGCGTGGGATGATTGTTTTGTTGACCCAGGGCGATATAATATTTTCGTGGGCTCCCTTTGCAGGTAAAAGTAAATAGATATCAAAAGGCAAATATGAAAATTGAAGGCAGTTCTTATGTTGTATTTGATTAAATTATTATTAAAAGTAAACTAGGCCATCGCCCGTGTACACGCGCTTGTTTTTCAATATCACATAGAATTTGGTTAAGTAAGAATATTACATTTAAAATATTGCAACATTTCGGCACTTATAGTTTTAATTGTCATTTTCGAATTACAAATAAACAGACGGATCGGAAATAAATAAACAATCTTGAGATTCAAAAAATAAAAAGGTTGAATACATTAATTATTGATGAGGGGAAGGACACATAAGTCAAAAAACAATATAAAGTGGGTTGTAGTCCCCCTGGCCTAATGGATAAGACATCTGACTTCGGATCAGAACAGTTGCAGGTTCGATTCCCGTCGCAGACGTTACTTGGTAAAAATTATTTCTATTTTCCATTCTCACAGAAAATTGCGTAAGACAGAGAAAATAAATGATTTTAGTAATATAGATTCAGACTAAAAAATAATAATTATAATAAGCTGCCTTGGGAAGTGCGGAGCTCTTGCTCTGTATCGATTGATTTCAATTACAAGTTCGTTACTGTGTGTTTTGAAGCCTTCAGCTTCTATTGTAACACATATTTTTAACCCTTTTCCTATAGTTTTTTTTTTCTTCTTTCGTATGGTTTTATTTTTGGGTAATAAAAACTGCGTTGATTAAATTATTACTTTTTATTACTGTAGCTTCCGCCACAGCCGAATTTGCCTTTTTACTGTCTTTGTAATTACGCCATCACGCCCACGTAGGCCTATTCTTTTCGCACACCAAAAGCCAGTCCCGTCGACTGTGCCGTTGATTTATGTAAAAATTTGCAACGACAAACACGAAGCTGAGCAACTAACATGGCGTCATCTTGCCATTGTCCTCTTTCTGTTGTCGTCGCCGTATCTTGGGTCTTCAGGAGGGCGCAGGCAAACGACTCAGTGGAGGACCTCGGAAACCGGTTTGTTTTTAGTTAATTCATTCCACGGAAGAACTAAAGACATTACCATTAATCCATTTCCCCGCTCACCCGCTATTGTCTTGGCATTATTGGCTGTTTCCGAATTGCTAATGACCCCTGAATAAGAGAAGAAGTAAAGAAAAAAAAAAGTAGATCGAAGAAGTGAGAGCTGGCCAATTTGTTTCCACAGAACAATTAAGTAAATAACTTGGAAGGGTTCCATTTTTTTTTTGTTTGCTCTTATCGTATTCTTACTTTTACGACTGAATTAAGGTTAGATAAGGCTTTCGTTTTCCGTATTTGAAAAGTATTTGAAAATTTTTAGAGAAATACAGCAGGATTTTAGCATGTCTAAGCAAAGACCTTTCACAAAGAAAGAATAATAAAAGATCGAAAGCAAATTAAATGAAAGAGGATTATTAAATGCTAATTTTCACAGTAGTTATAAGTTCAGGTCCGTCCGTGTAAATTCAAAGGTCCTGGAAAAATCGATATAAGTAGAGAGTCCACATTGTTGAAGCGAACGACTTGGCAAGAAGATAAATTATTATTAATTGATAATTGTTATTTATTTTAGCTACCGTAGCGAACCAACCGAAAGGAAGTTATGGTATTTTAGATAAATTTTAAAAAGAAAAAGCCGTTCAGAAAAATAGAATTGGTGTTTGTTGAATGTTTGGATGATGCCGTATGAAAAAAAAAATCTCTTCCAAATCGCTGATATTTATTTATTTATTTATTTAATTTAATTCGTTGCCAAATGATAGCAGTTTAGCTTAATCCGTCCTATAGAAACACATAAACTGAAATACTAACAACACACACACAATATCAGACGCGTAATTGTTCAAATTTTAACAAAAAAAAAGTCCAGTCGTTTTAGCGAGATATTTCGAGATCACTTTTTTGAGGTGGGAGAAGTGGAGACCAAAATGATAGGCCTACGTTTTAACTCGGGCCATAAATAAGTAATATTCCAAATTTTACGGAAATCCGTTCCTCGTGATGCGGATACAAAGAGACAAACAGAGAAGAAAGAACTCAAGTAGAATAATAAGTCTTTTCACGCTTGGTTAATTAAATACTAATACAAATCCATTTCTCTTGAAAAGTACTATGGCGTTTCAAAAATAAATTTTCCTAATAAGTTACCTGTGAACAAAGATGACGCATACCGCTGCGGTCCGGGCGGCTTTTGTAATTGCAAGAGTGGTCTGACTTTTATACGTGTAGAAATGGGAAAAGTTTTAGACAGCTCTTGTTGTGATAGCGTTGTTTATTCGTTGATGCCCTTTTTGATTGCGAGAGTGGCACTTTTTTTGTTTAGTTCTTTCGTTATCCGAGAGGAGGCGTTTGATTTCATTGCTATTGAATAGAATGAAGGCAAATTACGTTGCTGCCCCCTTTTTTTATTTACTTTTTATGGTTTCATTCTTGTCGTTTCCGGTATTAGCTCGTGACTTAGTCCAGAAGCAATAGTGAAAAAGCAATAAATATCCTTGGATCTGATGGTGTACAATATATAAGGGAATCCAATTAGAGCACTTAGGGTTCGGTTGTCAACATTGAATAATACAAGGGCCAGCGCCATTTTCTTGTTGTGACTGTTTGCTTTCGGTGTTTGACGACGGCCCTCTTTAGAAACGGGTTGACATTGCCGTGGCCTTTAAAAAAAATTAAAAAAAATTCCTACCTACATCTTTTAATTGAAAGTTTTTTATCTCTTACTCCCTAACGTGATTACGTAGATTTTTCTTCAGTAACAAAATAAATATAAGTTATTTACGTAGTATTGTCAGCTTTATCAATAAAAATTTGAGATCCAGAAGCAATTAGAAGTGGATAACATCACATCGTTTCAATTGGTGTAGTTTCGCTTTCACCGCCATATGATCTTTGTAGTGTGACTATCGATGTTACGACAAGATCAGGCTTCTTTCCTAGAAAAGCGAGGCTAATCAAAAATATCTGTAGGCGCCTCTGCGTGTCTGCTCTTCCCTTTCCCTAACAACTGTTGCTCTATGTACCTTCTTGAAACTTAGTGTGCACATTTTTTAAGTTTCGATGTACTTTTATATTTGAAGGCTTTCCTGTGTGGATCCGTGTCGAGCACGAGAACACGATAAAAATAAGAGAAATATTAGAATCTGAACAATGGATTACTATCATGTTTAAATAACGGGGCTTAATCCCTGCTAATAATACGTTAATGTGTTCCGAAAAGGAAAGCATTGTACTGTTTATGTTCAGCAGATATTAGAATTTGAAAATTATATTTTTCATTTGTTTTGACTACAAAACAAAAAAAAAAAAAAAAAAATTTCTAATGATTCGATCGCTTTATATCCAATTCCCGAAATGAGGAGCTCTTGTAGCTGCATTCGAAGCATTTGTGAAAACCTTTCAACTGATCTATTAAATTGAAAAAAGAAATCCTCATAAAACGTATTATTTAGAAAGAGTTTTGCAGCTTCACACCCACTGCACAAAAAAAGGGAATAAAATTTCATTCATTACAATTTTCGTTTGCGATTAGCACAGGTAGATTTCACAGGTAGGAAGATTTATAACACTGAAGCTCCACAGAACCTTAAATGCGTCACTGGCTACGAGCCGTAGACGTTCCCTTACATATAATTAAATTAAAGAACATTCAGTGTTATTTATAAAGTAGACGTTGTCACGAGCTGTGTGTGGGTGGTGGTGATGGGTGCAGGGTTTGAATTCATATTGAAGACTGATGAATGGAGATATTAGAATTACAAGAGGGTCGTGTTACCTCTACCTGCCTCGAACTTTTCTTAACCCTGCCAGAGGTTGAGGCAAAGCTTTCAATGACGATTCCCTTCCTCGGGCTTCCTATTTCCGTGAGGTCCGATTTCGTTTTCGCTGTGTTTAGTCCATTGCGATTGGCTTTCCGGGGTCTCTCATCAAGGTCGCGAGCGGCCTTTCTTTATGGGTATTTGTTTTAATGGGTCCATAAAGAGGAAATCGAAGCCATAACTCTGTGGAATTACTGACTTAATTTATCGTGACTCACTAAGCTATTCATAAAGTTCACACTTGGCGGAACAATTAATAATATTAAAACTCCACCCACTTAACTTTTGATGTACCTGTTTTTTACGATATTATTTTTTTCCCCTATCAAATTAAAATCCTAAACTTTGAGAATCTTGCTGTTGTCTAATCTATATTACTAAAATCTTTTATTTCTCTGTCTGTCCGGAGCAATTATTAATTATTTTAGTTTCCCTTGCTGACAAAGTCAGATTATAAAATTTTCTTTTTTTTTTTTTGTATTTTTTTTTTTTTCGCCTTGCATGGGATTCGAACCGAGGACCTCAGTCAGGAACGCTAACCATTGGACTACTGCTGGTCCCCCAATATCCAATCTTACTTTTATTCAATTTGTTCGCGCGCTATCAAATAATGAGTTCATTTAAAAAGGAATAAAATATCACTTTTTGCTATAACCGCTCGGAATCGATTCTTCTTTGATTATCTCATACTTACCAGGGGAAGACAGGGAAATGGTCTAGTATTTCTAACGATGATGGTTAGGCAAATGTAAAATGACATTTTTTTTTTTTTTTTTACCGATACTTGTTGTTGTAATTCTCTAACCCCTGTTGCTGTTCATTGTTAAACGC
Organism: Thereuonema tuberculata; assembly: GCA_023159025.1. Lineage (NCBI taxonomy): Eukaryota > Metazoa > Arthropoda > Chilopoda > Scutigeromorpha > Scutigeridae > Thereuonema > Thereuonema tuberculata. The sequence goes on along the minus strand of JAFIDM010001028.1, from coordinate 27,813,767 downwards.
TTATAGCTTCTTCCGCTAGCAGATACAGTGAGCTCTGGGATATCCGAAATCGACTAAATTTGATTTTCTAAGAGTAGCATAGTCTAAAAGGGAATGTAAGTGAAATAACGTCTTGAAATGAGGTTTGCAAGACTACATCTAATAAGTAAAAGCAACTCGAAAAAAAAAAAAAAAGAAACAGGAAAATTCTTCATTAATCCTCCCATTGTTTCTCAATATGTTGACAAATGTCCGTCTTATAGAAGAGGGAAAAAAAAAATTATTGCCAACAGAAGAGTATTTACGAAGAAAAACATTGTACGTCAGAGTTGCCAAAAATTAGCAAGAAATATCATTGAATTAAAGATAAGAGAAACATGTCAATTCGTAGTTTTGTAATAAACAAAATATAATTTTCAATCTATCAAACGCTTAGGTTTTAAAAGGGACGCTACTAATGATTAGCGCGCAAAACACATTTATTTAAGCGGTTGTAATTCAAGGGTCAAGTACAATTTGAGTTCAATTTGCACCATTTGGGCGACTTTGTGGCAATGTCCACTGGGTCGAAAGTGTCACATTCGTTCGTAGCATAAACGATTTATAGTATAGGCAGATCACCAATTTTTGCCCAATTTTTACCGCTACTTTACCCAAACTCCCAGGCCTTGGGGAGTTCTGGTTCATGGGGCTGTGACTCCCGATTTGTCTATGGAGGGTGTTGACAACACACAGATAGAACACTCTAACATAAGCTCCCTATAAGGTCGCTAAAAGAAAAGCGCTAAGTTGATTTTAATTCTAACAAGCAAGAAAATTTGGATATTTGGCTGTTTATGAAAAAACGAATTCCCATAGATCTTGAGAGAAACGATCTTTTGTCAAAGGTCTTATTTTTGGTTGAAGTTTTATTGTTCTGTTTTAAGAGAGGCATTACAGATGAATGACGTAAATTTATTTATTTATTTATTTGAGTTAAATGTAGGATCACTCTGAAAAGAGATAGAAGATCCACCGATAAACACGACTGTCAAAAAAACAAATGGCCATCGATCGTTAACAGCAGAGACCCCATCCATCTAGCTGTCATGTACTTGAGAAATCAGTTCATCTTTGTGTGACTGCGATGAATTGAGAAGTTTATTAGCGAGAGATAACGTTTTCCAACTGATAATGGCAGGGGAGGGGGGGGGGAATGCTTTATCAGGACTTTGTCCTCGAAAGGGAGCGACAATTATTTTTTTAATGCTTTAAAAATGCCTTTTTTTGTGTTTGTATGTGTTTGAATTTCGTTGTCATTGAGGAAACAGGTTTATTTACAAGTTACACTGATCAATTGCACGAGACCACGAGTGTCCTTCAGTGGCTTCTCGCTTAGAAAGTCAGCAAATGAGCCAATTGGGAAGATGATGGTTTGATGCTGTTTGTATGAAAATGCTTTCCTGTCATTTACAGAGAGCTTTTGTGTATACAGTGTTTGTGCAAAGCAAGGTTGTCTGTGAACCTCTGGGAAAAAAACAACATAATAAAAAAAAGCATATTCGTTTCGTTTATTTATTGGTTCAGTATTAATGTGGTATGTCTTTACTACGACGAGGATGTTTTTCCATTCTAAATAGCGTAAATATCCTTAAATTCATCTCTCGTAGTAACTATCGCCAACCAATCGATGTTTGTTAAATCTAATACAGGAGGCCACATTGTTGAACCAGCAGCTTCGCAAATATTGTCTTAACAGTAATTCAGTCAACATTATTCAGCAGAATAGCTTGACAATAGACTTTGTGATTGACAAAGCTAATTGGATGACCCTCCAATATTATTGGGAATCCATAGTGGTCGCTAGTTACGAAGCTAGCACGTTTTACTTCAAACATGACGCATTACAATAATATTCGTTTGGGGAAATGTTGATCTTTCTCAGTCTAGTCATTTGCTATAAAGTTATGGGACATTTACGTACGGACATTTACGGATAACATCACAGCCATTTCTGTTAGGTACAAACGCCAGCTATTCTTAAAAAAAGTCCTTACGTTCATGTTAACGTACCATGACGTAACATAAGGAACATAAAAAATCCTGCAGCAATTTTTTTTTTCATTTTTGATTCTATCTTTTGCTGAATTTAACCAGTAGCGAATATAGTAAAAATTAATTGCATATAGTCAGAAGTAACAAATTTTAATAGTAAAAGTAACATTTCATTATTACTTTTAAAAAAGAAAAATACATTTTTAGTTTTTATATCCGGGATTTTTTCCCCCCCGTTCCTCATCTGAAGGAGCTGTTTCTTCATATTCTATATTTCGCTTTCCCAGTTCTCAGCCTTGAAGAATAAAGAGATAATAACATCATTCAGGCTTCGTGCGAACAATTCAACTGCTTCTTTTTCTTTTTTTTTTAAAAACGGATTTTTCAAGTTCAAAAATAAACGTAACATTTCTAAGTTAGGCCTTTTTTTTTCTACATTAACTTCAGAATGCACTGGATAACAGAAAGGTAGGTAGTTGCTTTTACGAGGCATCAAAAGTTATTATTCTTGGGTGTTACTAATGTGCCTCAAGTGTTTCTTTTGAAGGTAATAACGTATCTAATTTAGCAAAAGTTCTCCCGTGAATTAAGGTCACTCTAAGAAAACTTGTAATTTTCCTTTTTGTTCTCGATTCGAGTTGGCTTTGGCACAAGAGCTGTTGTTGTCTGTTGCGTCTGTCTTTCCGTGTTACGTAAATTGGTTTTGTTTCATTTACGGAGTAAATTGAAAATGATGAAAGGTCAGAACCATTAAAGAAATTAAATAATTTACTCTATCAGATCGATTGTAACACATTTTACTAAAAACACTGCATCGATTTTCGTTTCCTCGTTCTAGAAGCTTAAAGGATTAAATTAATGAAGCCTTTTGATCTGTCTTGTAATTATTACTTTACAAGTTCATGGAAACTTACATTAGAGATTACGATATACACAAAATAATTTTAAAATGTTTTGTATAATAGATGCAGTAGGGTAATGCCTTTTTATCACGTTTTATTTTTTTATTTATTTGTAAAAAGAGCGTTGAAGCCGTGAAAATACTCTTGTATTCCCCATCCACTATATATTTGAAACTTCACTCGATTCCAACGCAATAAATCTGCTGTAATTTGTTTTTAGTTTTAACAGCCCCAGAATATTTCTCAATTAATTTATTAGTTTTAAGTTTACAGTAAGCAAGAAATGTCATACTATCTGTTGTTGTTTTTTTAATAGTATTATTTTCTATAGTATTTGCGATAGCTTGACGTTGATTATCTTAAATAAAGAAGCGTTGTATTTGAAGGGAAGTATTCACAAAGAAAATCGGATGAGGACAAAGGAAAATACTGCATCCATGCCGTTCTCGTTACTAGAACCAAATTTCTATCAATAATGGCTTTTTACCACATTTAAATAATAAAATTTCCTAGATTCATCTGTCTGTTTCCTAGCCTATTTAAAACACACAGTGTTGAAGCGAACAGCTTGGCGACCGTCGTCTTTATTCGTAAAGCCAATTGAATTCCACATTGTATGTAGACCTTGACTAGGAAAACAATTGATTCCAGTTACTTTTTGCATATTAGCATTATAATTAATTCTGTTCCGTTCTTTGCTGTGAAAAACTCCTGACGTCGACTTGAAATCTAAAACCACTACATTATCACTTTGCATTTTTGATAGGCTGTGACGCACGTGGAGCTAGTCTTCAGGCTGTTTTAATCAAACAAAACTTCACATTCTTTAAATGATAGGATCTTTTTTTTTGCTATCAGAGGTCTGGTATATGCGTAGGCGAATTCATCCCTGATGTAAGATTAATGGGCGAAATGAGTGATTTTTTTCCCCATTCTCGATCATCGTGTGTTTATCTCGCTTCTTGCGATGGCGATCAATATGCTGCCCATTGGTGCATTCGATCCAGAAGATATATTTGCTACTTTGTCAATAAAAACACAGCCCTTCCTCCTTCGCTCGGAAATCCACGGTGGACACATCTTCATCAACATGTCCTTCTTTCCGATCGTTCTACTTATCTTAATCCATCGCTTTAATAAGCGATTGATGCGAGCTTTAATGACGCCGCCTCCATTCAGGTTCTTAGGGGGATGTTAATTATCTTCCTCCCCCGACGCAAAGTCGAGTGTCGTTTAATTAATAAAAGCCGTTCCTGTGAGTTCCTCCTAATCGCCTTGAAAGCGACGGTTTTCCAACAGCCTCAGAGCCTTGGAGGGGCTGGCGCGCACTGATACCATGTGTTCCCTTAACTATTGAAGACGAATGAATGACGTCAGAGGTCGCCACAATCTGTTACAAAACGGATCCAGAGCAACCGAATACTACATAAATCTCCTTAACTTCGGTACTTCTTAAAGGTCATCCTATTTAAGGAATTTGATGATGCTTCACTGGCTTATGCAGTCATCCTATTGTCATCAGGAATGTCGAAACTTTCATCATATTCGTCTTTTGCCCTAACGATTCAAGCTAGGTGGAGCTTAGTTCCGAAGTCACGTTGCAGTCGTTATTTACTTAAAACTTCGAACTGATTTACCAGAGCGCGACTGAAGTTTTTAGACATTTCTTTTAGAATTCTTAAAACGAAATTTAAGATTCGACAAATTGGATTTGCCCAAATAAAATCTGAAAAAGCAATATAATGAAACAAGGGAAAAAATAATTGCCTTCACACTAAAATTTCTTGAAATTCCATTTACCCTAAAAAAATATCTCGGACTGTATCTGATGTAATTTCATTCCATTGCACAGATATTTGAATGATAATAATCAAAGATTTAATTGCTTTCAATAAACTCATAATGATTGTATGGTTGAAAGAACTGCTAATGGAACGGAAAATTCTTGATCTATTAATAAGTAGATTAAAAATAAAATATTTTTATTTATGGAAGGTATTCGATTTTCTTGATAGTTGTATTGTTTCTCAATATTTCAAAATAATACATTTTTTCTTGCTGTTTTACACATAAGATCTTCTCTTCCCATTACTAATAACGCTGTTACAACTAGTTATTTACTTCAGTTTCTCTTTCTTTTAAAAAAAAAATGTTCTTTCTTGGCAATGCAGCTCTTCATTTCTATTATTTTTTTTTAATATTTGCTTATTTAAGTGCTATCTTCTGCGCATAGTCCAATTTGAACCATTCTTCACTTTTAATGCAGTTTCTGATTATTAAACTTTCTTTAACGTGCGGAGTGAACTATCTAGGAACACAATTGACGCGCACAATTTACGCAAAGGATTCGCACCCCGAGCTGTCATCGTGAAGAGACTGGGACGGACCGTTTCGCACTTGTTATGTGCTCATCAGCCAGCCAAACTCCACCGATAACATGCTCAGGAGGTGCGAAACGGTCCGTCCCAGTCTCTTCACGATGACAGCTCGGGGTGCGAATCCTTTGCGTAAATTGTGCGTGTCAATTGTATTCCTAGCAGTTTCTGATATTCATTTTTATCAAGCTCATTGAAAATACAGGCCTGGGCGCGGAAAAAAATATACGTTATAAAAATAAACGTATTATGGGGACACACCACTAAAACACAACTTCGATTTTAAATTCTTTTGTAAAAGCAAGTTGGTAAATGCACCGTACGATCAAAAATACGAAATATTCTTCTTTCTAATTTTACAGACATGCCCAACATGTATTTGTTGGCTTTAGGGCGGTATGCATCGAGTTTATGTTACATTGAGGGTTGTTCAAACTCCCCTTAACCTACATTTTCTGTGCGGCAGTATTCATCGGTCGCTAAATCGCTGTCGAATCATCAAAATTTAACAGCTCAATTTTCGTCCGTTAAATTATTCCTCAATTAGAAAAGTCCCATCAGCGCTCAAGATGGCTGTTATCAAGATGGCTCACATCGACTCCTTTGATTTTGACGATGAATCAAAGGAATATATTTATTCTACTAAAAGTTCCTAAAATAATGTTAACTACGATTAATTCTTGCCTTGACAGTTCTTGTCTTCACGGGAAAAATTTGGCCTACGTGTTTTTTTCCTCATCCATTGAAGCTGCCATTTTGAAAGGTACTTGCGTAGGCGAAATGTGATCCGGAAATGACGCTAAATATTATTAACCAAAATCGCAGCCACTTTTAGAAAACGATTTGTTGTCAAAGATTCATCAGTTAAGTTTTGTACCCTTGTACTATTTGGTGCAACCAATTACAAATATTTGAAGTCCGACTATCAGAAATGGCTCATTAATTGACAACCGCTTTGGCAGAGCGTTGGTGCACGCCGCCCACAGCATTTTATTTAGTGCATTTTATAACTAGGAGTAATTTTTATAGATTCAGTAATTTGAATTCTCAACTTAAATTTCCAGAACAACAATATCTCTTAGATAGAATAAGAATATTTTGTATCACATACTAAGGAATTTTACCTACAGTACAGACCATTTACCACAATTTCAGAAATGAAAACCATTATGAAGTTATGAAGTTGAGTTATTGCAGTTGAGTAAAACTGACTGCTTGGTTGATGAAATTCAATTTTTAGATGTGATAACTCATTGATGAACATTAAATCTTGGAAAAATAATTAATCGATTCACAACCTTATTCTAATGTATTGGATTGATTGAACAACGTCTTCAACGGTTTGTTCCACTACTTTCTGCCATCTTTCAGTCAACTTCATAATTCCGTCTTCTCAAAACTTTTTATCTTTTTGAGCAAAAAAATGTTCCAGGTGCCTTTGATGTCTTCTAGGGAATTGAATTTTTTCCATTAAGAGAATTTTGTCAATAAAGAGAATAAATGAAAATCCGAAGGTGCAATGTCTGGTCAATATGGAGGATGAATCGGACCTTCCCAGCCAAGCTGGAACAGTTTTTTTGCCTGGTCATCAAAGACAGGTCTTGCGTGCTTATTGTCTTCCATCTTCAATATTAAATTGGCGACATTCACCAATTTTCGTAAGTTTTGTTTTAAGTGCACGCTGATATGACAGATGTCACAATACAATCTAGCAAAATGGTGTCGAATGACGTTAAAGACACCTAAGCGCTACTAGAGCCAACTTAGGTAAAACAAAACAGAAAAGAACTTTTTGACCAACCCAATATTTCTTTTAAAAATAAGAACCTTTAAGCGTAGAAGACACACAGTCATTTGCGATTCAATCAGTATTGGGTTCCCGATTTAGAATAAATGACAGCGAATGGAAATAAAACACAGCAGAACAAGACAACGTCTGCGTAATTGACATTCACTAGAATCTTCCGCAAAACCGTAAAATTCTCGTAAATGGAAAGGTCACTATCCCCGGATAAAAATTGTCGAAGTTTAATCCGTGGATTTATATTTCTTTGAGTTGGAGGAATCCAGCTGTGACAAAAGCAATCAATTGTATCCAACCTGACAACACAGCTGTCTCTCTCTCTCCTTTCTCTGTCTCGTTTTTCCTTTTTTTTTTTTTTTTCTAATGTTGCCAAAAAAGTTTTTTAGAAAAGAACTGTAATCGTAAATTTGAGAATTTCCCCAAGGACACTGAAAAGATACCCGTAAAAACCAGGCTGCGTTGACCGTTTTGCATAACTTCAATTGTCTTAAGCGGAAATGCACTTTCAGATTGTGGTAAAACAGATTGAAAAATAGGAATCTTTATTATTTTTTCCGTCTTTTTTCAGTTCTAAATAATTACATAAATATAAATACAATAAAATGCGAGTACTTTCAAGATGGTCTACATCTCGTTCTCAAGCGCAGTAATGAATAACCTATTTCATATTAAGAAACACACGTAAAATATTTTTAAAAAAGTCTTTACAATGCAATTAGTTAGAAAATGCATATCCGTCCGTTTTCCGTTCTTCTGCATTGTTGATAAATCACAAACTACACATCCTAGGAAGCTAAAAATTTTAAAAGCTAAGTGTTGATTGTTATAAAGAAAAATCACTATTTATTTTGATACAAATCAGACCAATAAGAAAGAATTAGAAGCAAACGAAACGTTTATCTAACTTTCAATGCTGTTATGGATCTCCAAAAAGGGTTATTAATAAACTAGTCCCAATCACAGTTACATAGAAATGCTTAAAATTTCATTAACACTGTTTTTTGGTATTATTTTTTTTTTCTCCAATGCAGGTAATTGATGGTTGGCACGTCAATTATCTTGTTCTTTTATTGTGAAGCAATTTTTTTTTTTACTATTGTCTCAATATACGTAAAACGGAGACAATGGTAATAAAATAAGTAAATAATGTATTAAAAGGATTGTAATTGGTTATTGATTGCTCGACTGTGAAAAAACTAGCGCGCAATGACTTGAAAGTTTAATCTGGATTACAGCAAGATAGTCTTGATCTTGAACTCAATTTCCAATTATCGTACTGCTTATTACTTAACATTTTACAGAGGCCGTGGAATAAAGCGAGAAAATAGAATAGGAAGAACATCTAGAACACAACAGTTGCCAAATGAAACTGTGATATCCACCCAAGGTTCGATTGAAACTGAATCTAGATATAAAAAAAGTCCGTAACTGAACTTGTGGCTGACTGGCATCTTCAGAAATTTTATTGGATTTCGCCAATAAGTCGTTTGACAAAATATATTAGAAATGGTAATCTTAAACAATATTTGTGAAGGGATAGATCGTTGCAAAAGTCTATGTTAAGCAATTACGAATAATTGCTGTTTTTAAATAATTTTCCTGCACCTAACTGATAAGCATTAAATGAATGCTCGCGGTGTTTCCCGTGTTTTCCCGTTGACCCTTCCATTATTTGTATTTCTCATTGTTAGTCTGGTTGAATACCATTGTTTACCCTGACTCCAGTGTCTTGGTGACGACTTCTTGCTGCTGTGATTTTTAAGTTAATTTTCTCTTCTTTAACCCTTCCATTACAGTAGAATGAAACCACTTTGTATTAAAAGAAATCGTCGTTTTCCAATTAGTAGACAAAGTTCAAAATGGAAGCAGGGTACAGCGCTTTTCACAACTGACAAGCTTCAGACAAACATCATGAGCGTTTTATAAATCTTCAAAACGCTTAAATTTCACGTGAAGGTAATGCATAAAAAAAACGATTTGTTTTACACGGACAAGAGACGTATACTATGAACGTACGCATAACGTACGCTCAAAATAACAGCTTAAGGAACCAGAAAGTGTTTTTCTTCACACAGAAGAAATAAAACGAGATTTACTAGGACTGACATAGATAACATTTTAGCATATATTAAGATGTAGGCCATAGTAATAGCCTTTTAAGATATTTTTCTATATCTATTACTAATTAAATATTGCATCAGACGTTTTCATTAAATTTAGATTTAAAGTGGAACTTTCTTTTATGTTCTAAAGAGGTGACTCATTGGAATGTTAATGAGTTCATTAAGGATTTAATGACCATTGTTCTGAGAAGCTTTTTCCTGACGAGGAAGAATAAATCACTTGCATAGGAATTTTAAAAACACCATTTTTTGTTACTTTTTTTTTTCCTTTCTTCTTCCTCAGTTTTCCTGCTGTTGTATGGTACTAACCAAATCTTTAATATCTTTTCAGCATTTTTAAAAAATACTTTTAAATTATATATTGCATTAAAAATTAAAAAATAAATTAAAATTTTAATTATCCTAAAATAGCTGTATAAATGCAATTAAATTTATTATTTTAATGATAATAATAATAATGAAAAGAATGCAACAATTTTTTTTTTATAACAAAGTGAAAAACTCGAGCAATTTTTATTTTACTTATTTATTTATTTATTTGCGTTTTTAGGTTAATTCTAATGCTTTAAAAAAATGCATGCAAACCACGAAAAAATTGGGCTACTGTCATTTAAAGCGAAAATTTTACTTTGAATTTTTAATTTTTAAGTAAAGTAAATGACGAACCATTCGGGCTGTTAAACATTTTAAAATATTACCAGACATTTACTGTATAACCCTGAAAATTTCGTGACATCTTTGTTAGTGGTAACAATGGCTTTCATCGTAATAATAATAAGAAAGCATTCAGATCTTTTCCATTGTTGACCACCTTACAATGCTATTAAAAAAGCTTTTATATCTGCATTCTGGAGAAGTTTGATGTAACATTAATTGGTCAGGACAGAAAACGTTTGAACAAATAAAGCTTCGAAGGCATTTACAAGTGAAAATACGTATGTCTATGACTATGATAACCAAAACTATTTATCCTATAAATAGCTGAAAGCTTAATAGAAAGTTTATGTTCTTAAAAGAAAGACATCCACTGGTTTTATTATAAATCCGATCAATAGGTAATGAACTATAGACTAAAAGTAATTCTAAACCCGTGATATCTGAAAAATACTAGAGTTTTCTTCCATGTAAGAAATTCTTTTCATCTCAGTGGATTTTTTAACTACGGGTACCTCGGGTTACGAACTTAATTCGTTCCAGAACTCGGTTCGTAACCTGAAACGTTCGTAACCCGAAACATTGAAATCAATGAAATAGAGACGATTCGTTTCAGGATGAAAGAATTGTTCCTTTTTATTAATATCCAGTAGTTTACCTGACAAAACGCAACGAATACGTGTCTACTTCACCTATTAAATAAAGAGAAAGAACCAAATAAATTACATTTAATAAATACATTATACAAATACTGTAAATACATTACGATGTCTTGTTTACATCGGAAAAAGAATCATGTGGGCGCGGAGAGATACTTTCAGATGCTAGGTGAGACGCCTTTGGTGTGATTTGGCCCCGTAACTTGCAACTTTGTACTGTACGCGATCGTGTCTCCAACGTTAAACCTTACCCTCTCTCTCACCTTCGTTCGTAACCCGAGGCACTGTTCGTTACCCGAGACAAAAAAATTTCGAAGTTGTTGTTCATAACCCGAAATGTTCGTGATCTGAGTCGTTCGGAACCAGAGGTTTCACTATGTCTACTTTTTCTTTCTTCTTATATTACTTCAGACTTTTTATTTACGATCTTACTATATTGGAAATTCGGCACATCATCTGTATTTCGCTCTCCTCCATTTGATATTGGTTAATTTTTAACTTGATTCGCTCTCTGGTATACACGTGTATATTGGCAGTTAAGAAATAACTGCGAATCTTAGGTTTCCGGGTTAATTAAAACAGACTCCCCCCTCTCCCGTGCAGATCTGATTCCTAAATTGTAATTAGGATTTCATTGTCATCAGTGTTTGGTTTCGTTTGTATATTGCTATCAGAGCCACAAGAATTCATAACGACAGCAGCGCCACCAGCGACCAACTTTTCAACTGGCCATTGTCGATTCCAAAACCGTGGTAGCCATTTTAAAATAATATCGATAATTTTTTGAAAACGCCAGTGCAGTAACAGTGTTTTAATTAGAGACTAGGAAATCACAAACGTAAATAACGAATTTTAAGTATTGGTAAACATGTTTGCCAGTTGTTAATTAGCAGCGTCTGTTCGTCAACCAGTCGTTAACAACGATTAATTAACAGAACATCTTTTCCTTATTGTTATATCAGTTTGCATCGCATTCCGAAGTCATTTCAAACGACTTAAAAACAATGAAACTGCAGAAATTTTCGAATACCAAAGAATTCTAAAAGTACTGTATTTTACTCTTCCTTCATTTTCTTCTGATCTTTTATTCTTTCTTTCTTTGGAGTTGTTCTTCACTTTGTAGCTTCATCCCACTTTTATTTACTTTTTGGAACGTTTCGGTTTCTGGATAATAATTAAAAATTTGGATAACTGATGGACTCGAGCATGCGTGAAAACTGTTTTCTTTTTCAAGTAATTTTTTTTTTTTTTTTATCTTTGATCGTTAACGTGATCTTAGGTCGGAGATCAATTCTGTGGTCTTGTTGGGTGAGGATACAAATTTCCAAACAATTACTATTTCGAACTGCAGTGATTTTGCCGAATTGCCAAAAAATTTGGGAAAATTATATGTTTTTAATCGTTTTGGAAATTCGAGTCTGAAGTTCATTAGATTATTTTTTTTTTGTCTAAGACTTGTCTAGGCCTACATTGCTGACCTAGGAGTAAACAAGGCAAAAAAAAAAAAACTGGTTTGATACTACAGACGAAAATATGTAAAATATAATTAAAATAAAAGAATAAAAAAAAAGAAAAGGCTCTCGGAAAAGAAACTTTTCTTTTTTGCTATTCAAGTATTGTGCCATGACCAGGATTCGAACCTGTGTCACTGCGGCCACAACGCACTATGCGATACGAACACAAGCTGAATAAAATCATGCTTTTAAGGTGTAGAAAATATCCTTTTTTAAGTATTCTATTATCACGAGACCAGAACTGCAGGTGAGCGCAGACCAGAACTGTAAATGTCCTCACCTCTACAAGTCATTAAGGTTCCAGTAAGGTATGAGTCATGTCTGTCCGACTTGTAGTTTGGTGGCGACAGACGACGGACGGAATCAACACTCCTAGGTTTCAGGGTTGCTAGAAATACTACAATATTCGTAATTAGCCTTACTGTAAATAAAACACTCAGTCGATTACCTCAAGAGCGCTGTTCAAGGCAGAAAGCTCTTTCTTCTTTGACTGTATGAAGGGTAAACTAACTCCCACGTTTCGTGTAAGGCTTATTCCGTCGGCGAGTGCCTTTGCATCGCTTGTTTCTCTATCGTACAGACCAATCTGAATAATATGCATTGGGATGGTAATTTAGATATAATTAATTTTCGATGGCCGTCGCCGAGGAGTGTTGACACTGAAGCCGCACTCTGGGCTGTTACGCAGCCGGTCACGCATTTTGCCTATCTGGTCGGCAATCAGTAAATAAAGAGTCACATCTCGCTTTGACATCAGCTAATGGCACAGAAGGGATCTTGTCCCTAGTAGCACCACAAGTGCTATTCTAATTCCAAAACAGAAATGACAGAAGGAAGATAATTAAAAGGATCTATTATTAATATTTTTTTTTAATAACATAAAAAAATGCGATTTTTATGAAATTCCATAAAAAATTAATTATAAATCTGTTAGCTAGGAAATTAAGGGAAATAAATATAGTTTTCAGCTCGGGAGTGGGGGCAAACAACACGCTGACTTGCAGAAATTCTAGATATATCATATAATTTATATATATATATTTATTAACCTTACTCTGTTGCAGTAAATCCGTGTCATGCAGTTTCCCCATTTATAAATCCTAAGGAAGAAATATATTAACAGGCTAACAAGCGAGTAGATACGGTAATAAATCAAAATCTTTTGCTACAGTCATAAATTCTTTGATAGCAAAGCACTAGGTTTTCTTATCTGTCCAGTTATCCACTGATACGAAGTTTTCATCGTACTGGGAACAAAATACGAGTACTTAAAAAAAAATGGTACACCTGTGTCTTGCGAGTAAACATTTGTATTTAAAAAAGCTAGTATTTCTTTGTAATAATGATTCTAAAAATCCTGTAGATAGGATATTGGTCTTTCATTTATCGCTGAGTTCGCAAGGTTTACGTTTTAGCAAAGCTACTCCCATTTTATATTCAAGAAAGTTAGGGTGATTTTTTTTTTTTTTTTCCCAGATAAATTTGAAGCGTTGCGTAAATTTATTTTTTAGAAAATCACCTTTTTTTTTTTTTTTTGTAGACATTTAGAAGAAGTTTGCATAGAAATTTTTCAAAGCATTTTTTTGGTGGTTGATTCTTTTGATATTAGTAACTATAATTGCTCTATTTAAATACGGCTTTTGTTTAGGTTTTTTTTCCTCTTTTGTAAATTGACTACACTTCTCCATTTTCATGGTAAGATGGTAAGCAAACGGTGACGTCATTCACGACTGATGATGTAATTCCGGCCGTTTCCTGTTTAGTGAACAGGTTTTATTTTTCCTTATAATTTGCCATGACTAAGATGCTGTCTTATTATCGTATTTTCTTCTCATTATTGTTGAAAGATTTCTGATATTTTTAGAGAATAACTCAAGGTCACATTCAATACATTCACTGTTCCCTCAATTCTCTAAGACTATCTAGACAGGACTCGAAAGTTCTAGCAGGAAGTGCAAGTTAGGGTTAAGTTAAAATAGCAATTCTTTCATAAAACGTACGGTGCTTGTAATTTTTTCCAAACACTGATTTGGTTTATAATGAATAGAAATTTAACGTACGGTATCTGAATAATTCAAAAAAAAAAAAAGGTTACAAACGAAGGCACAACGCTAAATGAAGGAATTCGCATCCTGAGCTGTCATCGTGAAGAGACTGGGTCGGACCGTTTCGTCCTTTTTAGGACTCATCCGCCAACCAAACTTCACCGATGACAGACTGAGAAATTGCAAGAGGTTACGGATGCCGGGTCTCGCTCCCGAGAGCGGGACCTTCCCCCGAAGAAATTATAACCAAAAATAAATAAAAAGACAGATTACAAATATTCCGTCCTGCAATCCGCTAGGCACAAAATGAATTTATTAAAGACATTTAAAAAAAGCAACAAGCCTTGTGTTTAAAATGAATAGAAATTTAATGTGCCTGAATAATTCAAAAGAAAAGGTAACAAACGAAGGCACAACGCTAAAAGAAGGAATTCGCACCCTGAGCTGTCACCGGGAAGAGTCTGGGACGGACCGTTGGCTGGCTGATGAGTCCTAAAAAGGACGAAACGGTCCGTCCCAGTCTCTTCACGGTGACAGCACAGGATGCGAATTCTGTTTGTTACCTTTTTTTTACTGATTTGGTTTAGTTCATTGTCTGAAATATTGCTTGAAAAATTATTTATAATGAAAGTAATAACAATTGCTTCCAATGATTTTTTGTGAGAGTAGAAAAGAGTAGCCATGCCTTACACGGAATTCGAACAGAGTGCAGTGGAAGTTACTAAAATTTCCTTCTGAATAAGAGCTCAAGTAGTACACACAAATGCAAAGAAAATCATCTCTGATATTTAATAAGTTATCGATTTGGTCTAGGCATTTACGTAGGACGATTTACAAAATGAAAATTTAAAGATTGTTAAGCGGAATTGAGTAAATTCTGATTTTTCTTCTATTTGTAATAACATTTTAAAATGTCAAATCTCCATCCCTAAATGAGACCGGAAGGCCACTCCGACGCTCTCCCTTTTAATTCCTGGTGGATAAAAAGAAAAAGAAATCGGGGATTAGATGACTCTTTTTACCGATTTGGAGGAAAAATAACTAAGATAAAAAAAGCCCATATCCTTACCATATGCAAGCAAATTTCTTTTTAAATTGCATAAAAATATTCAGTGAAATGTATTTTTAAATTATTATTATTAATATAGGCTAGTTGGAAGTAAGATTTTTTAATTGATTCCTGCTGTTCGCAAATGTTTTATCTTTGTTTTCTTATCTTGTGTTTGATTAATTTTATCATTTTTATTTTTAGTTTATCGATATCAGATTCCTAAAATTACTGACATCCGCAGATCAACAAAAGATAAATTGTTGTTTGTTTTATAATTTCTAACCGTGAAGTCTTTGTTGTTGTTTTTTTTGGTTAAACATCTTCAAAACTGAACTTAGTAACAACACATTGCGTTTTTCTGCTTGACCTTGACGTGAATTAGAAACGGTTTGATAAGTTCGCATTAAGTCGACGGAGTTTTTGGAGACAAGCGAAGTTCCCGGTGGCTTCCTGCTGCTGTACCACCACCACACCTTGTGCAAGGTTACACCTGTCCTCCACAGACGGGGAATCTTTCTTTTAATTCTGGCGGTGACTCATGGACGCGGTTGGCTCTCCACTAATGTCCACGCGTCCTATAATTGAGGAATGAAAACGAAAAAGCTTTTGTTTAAAATTAGAGTAATCATTTCCATGACAGTAAGCGTCTGCTCGTGCGATCTGTCTTATTTGAAAGGGAGTGGTGAGATGGAGAAAGTCACCGGCAGGAGGAACCATGCTAAGTTCGTTTTCTGTTTTGAAAAAAAAAAAAGACGAAATAAAGAATTTGATACAATTTTTAATAAAGAATGTGAAAGGAATAGAGGATTTAGTCTTATTCAAATAAAAAAACTGAAGAGGAATTTGTAAACACGGCAAGTGACAGATTTTTGATAGGCCTATAAGTACACGAATAAAAGTGAAGCCTCTCTTTCATTATAAATTGGTAACCTCATCACCATCATCATCATCATCCTTCTGCCATCCTCTCACCCTCCCTATTATGATTCAGAGAGTAGGGGGCGGTGGGCGAGATTGGAGGAGAAGGAGAATCGGCGGTTTTCATTTCTGAGGCCTCCATCGAGTGTATGCTAATGAGCGGAGCATGCGCAGTGAGGAGCTGCAGTCGCGTCGCTCAGAATGGACGGATAGCCCTCGTCGTTCTCGGATTGCCCGTACCTACTCCGCCGCCCGGCTCGTCCCATCGCCGCTGCTGCTGTGCCGCCTCGGAAAGCGGGAGCAGCGGCAGTGGCAGCTCTGTGTGTGTGCGCGCGCGTGCGTTCGTTCAGGAGCCCGTTGGTTCTGCTGCTGCCGTCCCGTCGGCCGGGCCCCACTTCTCTATGTCTCTGACCGTGAATGGAGATACTAGCGTACATGGAGAATGGCGTGGAAGTTGATGGTCGACCCGGCATCAAAAGGAGCAACAGCTTCAAAAGACTCCTCAAATTCCCCTTATTCAATTCAGGTAGGTTATTTCGCACTCGTTTTCTTTCTTTTTTTTCCTGACCGCTGCCGCCGTGTCTGTCGTCATGTGCACCGCGTTTCCAATACGTCTGAGTCTCGTCTGGCGCAGCACGCTTTCGATTTTTTGTTTGGGAAGGTTAAATGTTCCAGTTAGCGACACTTCAGATCAATACGCTTACGTGAAACAACCCTATCTTTCTATGGCTTCCAATACACCGCCACGCATGTAACGGTTTTCCGTAAATCAAAGTAACAATCCCCCAAACTTTTCCTTCCGGAACCATCGGTTAAATTCGGTAATAACGGATAAATATTAAAAAAAAAAAATCATCATTCGAGGTTTAGTTTTCACGCATTAAAAAAAAAAAAAATATCAAAATCTTGTTTTTTCTCCCAGTCTTTCCATAATCCCACTACGGTAATCCAGGTAAATCACTCTCCCTCCTTATCCCATTTTTCAATCATGTATCGTTTCGAGTACAACAATCGCTGCGTCATCCTGGTCTAACAAATCGCGAGCTTTTTTTCCTTCTGAAAATATCCCCCCAACTCTTAGGAAGGAGCAAAATAAAACCCCTTGAGGGTATTAATGTCTCTCTTCGATTGTATCTCGGTTACGGACTTCCGGCGAATTCCGACTCCAGCGTCCTAAGCTGAGCAACATCTTCAGACTTCTAATTGCACTGTGCATCTCTGCCTCCCACTCCTGTTCACTGACCCCAGGGATGCTCTGAAATTAGTGAGAAAATTTTTCATTGTTTTTTTAAAGCCTTTAGTTGAAGGGATTAGCTGACCGGATAAACACTTGAGCGATTTTTTTAAATCTACCATTAGTTAATTGGTGTCGGCTTTTGTGTTTCGTTGTTATTTTTCTTAAACATCTCTTTTATCCGTTGGTAAAGTCATAATGACCTAATGTTCTTCATTAAATTTAAAAACAGAATCTCATTCAACTATTTTTTTCCCTAACAAATTCATTTTGTAAACTAATTGTACGTAAGTTAGGCTTATGCATCTAATTTGGCGTACTTATTTGCTAAAAAGAAGACTAACTAAACATAAAATAATAATAATCATTCGGTTTTTATTTTTTGTCGATGACTTTTCATCTTCAGTAAAATAAAAAAGGCGGGACTATTTTAGGTGGTGCTCCATCGATGATGACACACAAAGACAAATTGTGTTCTTGGCTGAATCATTTAACTGGTTAGGATTTTCGCGAAAAACGGGCTTTATTTTCATTCCGCGTCAACGTGACAGTGTCTGAGGTCACCGGTGCACCCCCACACCCTTTGCCAGGAGGAGGATGTCGAGAGGGGAAACATGACACACTGAGGGGGCATGGGAATCCGCGGCCTCTCTATGACCCAATGCGAAATGTCACCAGAGAAAAACGATACTTCTTACCACCCTCGACATTCGCCAATCCACACTGGATGCAGCTCAGATGAACTTAAAAACATCCACAAGAAAGTTCGAATCGGACTGAAAACCCACTCTCACGCCTAGAAACCCCCCCTCCATCAGTCGAAAGCCTTTAATTCCTAAATAAATTGTGGATTAAATTTAATAGTGGTATTTTAAGAGGGCATTTCGGTGTTCAGTTGTCAAAAAAAAAGGAAATTTAGTCATTCTGTTATTATTCTCCTTTGATAAATGAAATAAAATTGTTTCGAAGCCAAGTGTCTGCAATTCAAATGGAAACTAAGTGTTTTACAAGGACATAGATTACTGAAAAAAAAAGTTAAAGGTGTTCTTTTTACTGGTAAAAGTGCTTTTAGACTGGTCTAGAAGTTTGCTTAAAAGTGAAACGGTTTTATTCAGTTTCCTCCTGTGATGCGTCCATCATGGCGTTTAGATTAGATTTAGATTTCATAGGAAATACGTACAACTGTGGCCTTTGAGTCTATTGTGCAGACTCTAATGTACACAAAGACCATAGCCAGCCGTAAGGAAGGAAAAAGAAAAAACATCCATGCAGATACTGGGATTCGAACCCACATTTAGGCCCATCAGCCAAATAATAGATGGATACGCCTAAACGGCATCATGGGGGTGTAAGATATATATGCATAGTACAAATGACAGATTAATTTGAAAACAGTTCATTTTAAGGTAAATTGACAATGGAAAAAAAAAGAAACACAAAACAAAAATTTCATGCTCTTAAAACTGATCGCGCACTGCCTAATATCTTTATAACATTAACGTATATTTTTTACCTATTTCGATATAATTCCCTTTTAAAATAAAGAAAATTTTAAAACTCAAGGCTTTTGAGTTGTTGCTCTCAACTAATATTTGATCTGAACAGCCAGAATTCAAAATTTGATATTTGGTTTCCAAAACAAGGTGCGCAGCAATAGATACGCTTTCTCATGGGAGCAATATATTTTTTTTTTTAGAAGGAACAATTTTCTTTCGTTTATTGAGCATTGTTTAAGAGTTTTCACTCAAAAGAAATTTTCAAGCACAAGTTTCCCAAACTTCTTTTGTATGAAATATAAATAAAATAATTTTGGGAAATTTTTTCCTGAAAATTTCTTTTACCTGAAAGTTCTTAAACGATTCGTGTTAGACAACAGAATTGTTCCTTCTACAAATAAGTTAGTATGAATTAATTATTAAATATTCGAGTAGAGAAGAATTGAGGTAGGGTAAAACAATGGGGTTTGTTCATAGGATTCTCTTGTGTAGACAAAAGTGGATTGATTGGAGCCTACTAAAGTGTTCTCTGTCGATCTCAAGAGGTGGTGGGATGATCAGAGGTAATCCGGTGGATTACCGTTTCCTTCATATCTTTACCTCCTCCACTCTCGTGATGGATTTCCTGTGCTTGACTTTGTTTTAGTTTGGATGTTTTAGAATCCTTTCTTCTTGTTTCCTGTCTTTTCCTTAATCTTTCACATTTTTATCACATTCTGTTATTTCTTCTAATAAAAGCAAAAAATTGGTTTCGGGAAAAAAAAATATAGTTTATTGATGGATTGTTAAGAAATTCTCAAGTATCACGTTTTATCAAAATAGAGTTTCTCGTCGTTACATGCGAACGTACAATAAATAAGTCGAATAAGTTCTTTTTGCCCAAAAATGTTCTTTTTGTCTGTGTCTGTTGCGATCACATTGTTATTATTATTCTCTCAATAACCGTGACCACATTAATCGTAGAGTTGTTATGTTTTTGTTTTTCCCTCTAGACATTGTTTTTCAGGATTTGTGCTTATTCTATGGGAGTATTAAGAGCATTAAAAACTCATTTTAAGAAATTTTTATCAAATATTTTTCAAAAGAAGTTTCATGAGGATGCTATTTCCTCTAGATTTACACCGGTATCCGATTTTTTAATTTTTTTGTTTTCTATTTTTACTTTTAAGTAATGCCTACTGAGAAGACTGGTGAAGCCAGTCAGGGATTCTACCCAGATCAATTCAGTAGTCTTAGGCTTCACCTAGCTCTCTGTAGAATGGCTACCACGTTTCTTTCCCGGGTATACAGGCGGGCGAGCATTGGGCTGACCATCCCACCTTATCTTACCTCTGGGTCACGGAACCTTGAGAGCTTTGCCTCCGATATTACCCCAAAGGCGTTTATAATTACAATGAAAGTATTCTTGCTTTTTAATATCATTGTAATTGGTGTCCCTTCTTCCCTGCCTCACTTATTCCACCCCCACAAAACAGTTTGAAGATAGCTTCAGTAAAACATCATTCTAAAACTACTATTATAAAAGTGATAGAGAAAAATACTTGTGTTAATGCATAGTATTAAGATACTGAGTACTAAGTATCATTGTCCTCGTTAACTTTCCAGGCTTAAAATTCGGTACAAACCCTAGTGAAGTAAACGGTCCCACTTCCTCTGCTGTCCCTCATTACATGATTAGGCTCAAGTGAGTGAATGACTTAAGTCTCGTCGACATCCTTTGGATCAAGGAGGTGGATACATCATCCTCTTTCGCCAATCAACCATGACTCTACGGATTCGGGATTAAAATCTCATTAAGACTCAGATGTAGATCTTGAAAAAAAGAGAGAGATAATTCATATTCACGAAGAAATCTAACGTCTGTGACGTGTTAAGGAAATTGGCATTTCGAGTTACATAAATTGAAGAGTTTCGGCGCATGATTTTCAGTCACCATTTCTTTGGTCACCTGTAGATAACCTAAAATAAAGAATTATTGAGGTCTCATTGTTACACCCGCGTAATAACGTTGAGATGCTCTAGCCTTTATAATACGCATCGAGGAGAAGAAAGTTAGAACAAAAATTTAAATGCAGTTTGATGTTAACTTGTCCGTATCCTTCTACGATAAAATAATTCAAAACATAGTTTTCTAGGAAACTGAAATTTTTAAGCAAGGTTTAAATTAGGACCTACTACAAACGAGATCTCTAATCACAACAGATAGCTGCGAATCTGAATTATACTGGTATTCGAAAATTAGTACGCGAATTTTCTTTTTTATTTTATAATTTTTAAGTAATGATTTCGAGTTTAAATTCAGTATTTGAAGAACCACTTTATATCCAGCTTTTGATATATTTTCAATAGCAGTGATTAATAGAACGAACAATTCCTATTTTCATTGGAAATAAAAGTAAACATGAAATATAAAACAAAATACCCATGCTAAATTTTGTAGTATTCAGTTTTTTGGCTTACTTTTTTTTTCCAATTCTAATGTTTGAAATATCAGTGTATTCTGTCTTTATTTGATGATATTTATTTACCTAGAAGATTTCATCAAAAGCCTGACGAATACTAAGAAAGGTATAAGAAGCATCAACAGGAAGTGAGAAGAGTATCCTGGTAATCGTCGTAGCTTCGAAGGAATTAACTGTTGAGAGGGGAATCCTAGACTAACGGGAAATTTCCCGAATTTCCTTGACACTCATCAACATATATAATAATCTCTGCAACTATTGCCAGAGACTGACTGTTGATAAGCTTGTGTGGATTAAACTCAGAGCACTCTTCGTAAGTCACAGTCATCCAAGCTTCAACAAAAGGAAACAGCGTGGGCGGAGAATGAATGCGTTCAGTCATTCCTGACACTTCCATTATTGTAGCGGCACTCGTAAAAACCCTTTATGAGGATCTCTTCAATAACTAGCGCCTTTCCACTCCAACTGAACGACCACTCATTGTATTCCATCAGAGAACCTTAACTGGGCAGATTTTCTGATTTCCCAAAGCACTTTGCTCTTTGCTTGGCTATTAAGACGTTTGAAAGGTTTTCGCCATCTGTGAATTTTTTTTCTTTCTTTCTTTCGGTAAGACACCATCTTGAGATGGTTGTGGTCATCTCCAGATGGGACGCACGTGCGAATCTCCTCAGGTTGGTGGCACCGGGTAATTTTAACTCCGTAACGCTACGTGGGGTTTATTTGCGAACGCAGCTATCGGTAATGGATTCTTCAGTTTATGTCACACCAAAACGAGGCAGAAAGATAAAAAAAAAAAAAGTAAAGCAACTATGTACAGACTTGAGACAAAAACTCTCCTTCCTCATCTACTTTTCCTCCACGTTTTTCTTAGCTTCCTTTTCCTCCCTCCAGCCCTATTTGTTGTCACCACACGCATTCCCAGACGCAGAAGGAAGAGTTTCTGACTTTTTTTCTTTTTTCTTCTTCTTGAGATTGAATTTCCTTTTTATTTCAACAGGTTTCGAAGGGGTTCGGTGTGAATCAGACGAACTAATAATCGATAGGAATAAAGTAGCAGCTTCGGTGCCTCTGAGGTTTTGTTATTATTATTATTATTTCGCTGTCATTCCAGCGTTGACTCCACTGAGAGTAGTCTCCTACGAATGTGATCTCGGAGGTTGTTTGTAAGGAAATAGAATTCGGTCTGAATTCCTATTCAACAAGGAAAGAAAAAAAAAAAACCCACAAAATACAGGGAGGAGGTATTAAAGTAATAAATAAAACCAAGAAAAGTTAATAAAAAGGTATAATGTTTAAATATTTCCGAAGTAATAACAAAAAGAACTCTTTATCATACATTTACTGTTATCTTCAAGTGTTGTGTATTTCAGTGATTCTCAATCTTTTTTGACTGGCGCTGGAAACACTTGGTGTTGTTATCCTTCTATTCGTTCTTCTGTCTTGTCAGTACGAAACTTTGACTCCACTATTTCAGAGTATGTCTTTTTTTCTTAAGAATTGAACCTAACGTAATGTGGGGAGTGTGGGTGGCAGGGAAGTCGAGCACCGCGACCGTTGGTCTATTGTTCTATCCCACGGAAATAAGGAGAGACGGAGAAAAAGACGGAGAAAGAATGGTGGGGGACTCGCAGGGAAAACGGGAGAACCCCGAGAAAACCTGCCAGCGCCGATCGTCCACCATCACGAAACCCACACATGAGAACCGAATCTCTGTATTCAGAGGTGAGAGGCCATTGTCTTAGCGACAACGGAATTGAACCTAAGTAGACCCTGTAAAAAGTATTTCAGCACTTGCCACCATTGTTGAAAAGCGCCTTCCGTATGGTCTACAGTGCTATAAGCGAACTCTAGCTTTTCGAATATGAAAACGGACAAGAGTTGCAAAAGAAATAACTAATTTTATGTAGAATTCAAAGTATGACTCTCCAATCACTGTTCATTTCCATTGTAGATCTTGGACACTTCGTGGATGGTTTTACCATTGATTTTAAACAACAAGATTTTTAGATAAGGTTGAAATTAATGTGGAGGTAGAAAGAAAAGCTCTTTAAAGAACCATCTTTACCTATTAAGTTTTATATTATTTTATCCAGTGTAGTCTTTCTATAGACCTCTTAACATATACAATTTCATGGATATAAGAAATTTTTGCTTTTTTAGTGTAGAAGTCACATGACACTTTTGAGTATTTAGAATTTTTTAATACATTGTTTGGTAAATAGTTTTCATCGTGATCTGCGCTTCGAGGTGATTTTCGTCGAAAACTACGTAAATAGTCAAAAGTAAGAAATTATGTAGAATTTTTTTCCGTTCGTGAAAAAGGATTTTAATTTTTTTTAAAACAACTTTGTAATTTCGCTGATATGCTGAGATGCATTCGATCTTCTCAGAATGGCTTTGTTTCTACGTCTGTTTATTTTGGGTGTCAGCAAAACGTTTCGAAAACGTCTAATGCCAGTAAATCTCATAGCAGTTTTCTTAGAAAAGGAAGTAAATAAAAATAGCTTTCAACTAACAATTTTACCTAAATAGGGAACAAAAAACAGATTTTATATGTTGTTCTGTATAAACTGTATTAATTTCAAATACTACGTTTTAATTGCTGACTGTTGGTTTACGACTCTCTTTATTAAGTTCTATCATTAAAAAATAAATAAATTAATTAAAAGAGGGAGCTTTTATTGAGCTGTGTTTTAATTAGTGTTTGGAAGCTATTGAATATTCGTAATTGGTCTTATCTGACTTATGTCAATCTTCGTTGTGGTGATTCTGTTGTCAAACAATATTTATCATATTCGTTTGGTTGTATTTATTTATTTACTTACTTCGTTGTTGTTCCAATGAGATTGCTTGTTTGATGTTGAGTTACAAGCACCTGGTCTCTTTGATTCTTGACATACGACTCTCTTGTGTCTTATATCAGATCTATTTATATACGACCAGTTTGACTTGTGAAAAAAATACAACGACTCGTTCTTTGCAAATGCTGAAGATTTTCTTATTATAAAATACAGAAACTGAAAAAAAAAATCAATTTTTGATGAAAATATATGTATATTTGATTGCTCAGTTAATTTTCAATTTTGGTAATTAGGCAACTGTGATATCTCTGTTCGGGTGAACGAATATCAATATCAATCTTCTAACTGGGCTTATTAGTTCAATATATTTGGTTTCTGCTCTGCTGTGGTACCACCTTATTACCTACCGTTTCCAATCATAAAACTGGTTTTAGCAATTCTTCATTTTATTGATTTTTTTCGTTTTTGGCTTTTTTTTTCTCCACACGCGTATATCTGTAGAACTTTCAGGTTCTTTTTGCAGAATTTCACATTCATTTATTAGTTATCGATTCCTCTTACTGTTGTAAATTGATTCACTTTTACCTTTTTTAATTTTTATAATTTTGTATACAATCCTGTTAGGAATATTAAATTCACATCAACGGGTTCTGAGATTCGTTGTCCTCCAGATAGTGTTTGTCTTACTTTTAGTAAATATTAATAAAAATATCATTCTAATTGCAGTGTTAAGGTCGTCGTATACTGAGTTCATGTGGGCCCGATAACCAAGTAGATCAGCCGCTTGACTGTTGATGTGTTGGTGGAGCTATGTTCAATCGCCGGCGAATGCCTAGGTTTTTTTCCACCTAGCCTTGTTTAGAATGGGTACCGGTTTCATATCCGGGGTAAGGCGGGCGAGCGTTGGGCTAACCATCCGACCTCATCTCAGTCCTTATTCAATGAAACGCTAGGAATCAGATGGGAATGTAACTACATCTATACACATTGAGTTTATTCATGTGTAACGTTGACAATAGATTTATTATTAACAAATGCTGATTAGCGTACGTTATTATTACAAATCAGTCAACATTTTATAGATAGATTTTACGAATGGACAATAGATTATAAGGTAATGAGGTAATGCTTCAATTCTCTTCCTTTTATTTATTTTTTTGGAAGACAACTGAACTGAAACAGACACAGCAGAGGTGAGTTTCTTGTAGATCTTCTTGATGAAACTTTTTGTGAGTAACGAAGGTGTGTGAGGAAAAGTATAAAGGAAATGAGAAATGAAAAATGCAAAGATAAAATAACGGGCAGTTTATCGCATTTTTTTTTTTTGTATGTCCAGTGAGTATGATAAGAAATAAAACTCATCCTTTATAAATACATGCTTTGTAATTCCTAAATTAAATAAATTCCTAAATAAACAATCTCATGTAGAAAATGGGCTACAGGAAACAACTTTTGTTTTTGTTCTAGAAAAACAGAAACTTGAACTTTTATGTCTAGATTTTCGAACACCAAAAAGCTTTCGTTTGGTTAAAAGTACCGTCGTCCACTTGCCTTTGTGAGGCTACATTAAGTATTTCGCCTTAAGAAACCAGTCATTTTCTAATACGAGCATTTGTCAGCAGAAAACAACTGAAGAGTGTTATGATCTGCATTGAATCTCTATTTGACCATTTGTAAAATTTCCCAGGAAAAAAGTTCTGTAGATATTCGTGAATCGAAGTGGAAATCTGATAGTTTAAACCTTACGCTTAGCCATTTAGGATGTAATAAAGAGTTCGGCAACCTTCAAAAAAATCTAATAATAGATTCTTAAAAAAAAAAAAAAATCGATATTTTGTGTTAAAGGCTAGATTTTGATCCATTTTTTTTACGATAGTTCTGGAAATCTCTAAACGCCTTTTCACCAAATCCACCTTAAAGATAAGGCGGAGTAGGGATCGTTTGAATCCGCCCCTTCCTAATCTGCCCATTTTTATGTGTGCGTTTATTAAAAGGAATGGATTCTCAAACCATCCTTAACTTCTTCTTTCAGACCTTCTCCGCCCTTTCTCGTCAGATCTCGAAGGAGGGCCATTTTTTTTTTCATTGAAATCGTTTCTTTTCTACGCCGAGATACGCAGACGAAATATCCAGAGCAATACAACAACGCATCGAGATTGTGTTGACGTTTGGCCTGTGGTTGTTATCGCCGCCAGAAAGAAAGTCGTCCCGATTTTATTTTTGGAACAAAAAACCGTACTTATTCTGTTTCCTTCGTTATCAAATCGTTGTAAGGAAAAATATTCTAGTGATTATATTTTATCTCCTCATAATGCTTTGTTTCCTAGAATACATAAATATTTTGAAAATATATTCCCGATGGAGTGACATGTCGTTTCGGCTATCTACGTTTTTCGAATATTTTTTTTTTTTTATAAGTATTATAGATTATCAAATAACAAATTAAAGCTTCCTATAAAATAAAAGTAATGCAAAAAAAAAACAAACAATAAATTTTGCACTCGTGTTCTAATATTTAAGTTGAAAAAAGGCCTGTGAATTCCTTTATATTTAATGGTTGTAAATATATTTAGTGGTTTTTTTTTGTTTGTTTTTCTGTATTTATGTTAAGTTCTTATTATCTAAATAAAATTTAGCATTTGGCCAACTATCTGAGACTATTTAAATTAACGCTCACATTTATATTCTATTAAAATAAATATCTACTACCAACCCGGGAAAAGTGGATTCTCCCAACGTGCGACTGCGTTCTCTACAACTACCCGATAAAAGTCGATTCTCCCAACCCACGACTGCTTTTAGAACCAGCGAGTGCATCTACGACGTATTTTTATTGTTTGTAGAGATTAGAATGTAGCCCCCGTGGCCTAATGGATAAGACGTGTGTAACTTCGGATCAGAAGGTTGCAGGTTCGGTTCCCGTAGCGAGCTAGTAGAAATTATTTCTATTTTCACAAATCGCAATAGCGCCGGACAGACAGACAGAGAAGTAAAAGATTTTAGTAATGTAGACTCGTTGAAGCTTTATATTAATTACTCCTCTGGATGATGGTTGTACTAAAAAAAATAATATATTATATGTTTTAAGATATATTACATTTTAATTATATTAAAATTTATTTTTATATTTTTTATTATATTTAAAAAAAAAATTTAGATATGAATATCATGGTATGGTTTAGCAAAATTTTTTTTTTTTTTTTAAATATATATTGTTAAAGAGGATAAAAGTATTATAATATTTAAAATAAGCCTGGAAATTTTAATTTACATAGTTATTTCTAATTCTAGTAAGTTTTAGAAATAAATATTATGAACTGTAACAACAGCCATGAAATGACCAGGGACGGAGCCCTTTAAAAACATAAGCTAAGACCTTGAGGTCACGAGTGGCGTGGCTGGAACACCTGTTTCCGATTTCCGTGATTGAGATATCGTAATGTTTGTATGAATGGCGTTAATGATGGCAGATAGGCTGCACAGATTTATTTACGCAGAGCAGTAAATTCCTTTAAAATCTAAAAATACCGAATGTTCTAAGGCCAATATAGTCTTTAACTTCAGTTTTGAATAATTGATTTAATATTTTTTTTTTTCGTAATCGAAAATCGTTTTATGGACCTTATTCATGGGTTTGCTGGATCCTGGTTTGAATCCCGGTCAGGGCGTACATCCTTTTCACTTTCGTCGTTGGACAAAAACACTCCGATTACATATAATTAAGCTTTTTTTTTTTCCCTCGAATTTTATACCCACCTTACGGTTTCCAAAGAAACAGGAAAAGTGCTCTTGCAAGAAGGCAGACCCCCGTAATGATATAGAAATTTCAAGAAACTTGGTGGTGGTGGTGGGATGACAGCAAGACATCGATCGGAATCCAATCACACAAACAACGAGGAAGATTAAATTACGATCCTATTTGAATCTCATTCTGATGCGAAGACAATCAGCGATTGATTGACATTGAACTACAGCTGTTGGCATCTCAGAGAGTATTCGTGCTCCAAGTCCTTTCAAAGCTTTATGAGAATCGTTATTCAAAATCACTATTTGTGCCTCAATTTCGTAGTTAAGAGTTTCTACTTTTTTTTTTTCCTGTCTCAAAAATGAGCTGATGCTTTTAGCTTGCTTTCCTAAGGAAAAGTAGGCGTATGAGATCATCAAGGCCTTGAGTTGAAGTGTATCTTACCATCTCCTTCCTAACCAGTGAACATCTTATATTTATTTTGATTTCAAGTTGATTTGCATAATTACGGATAAGAGATTATCACCTTTTTTTTTTTATATTTGAAAAAAAAATAATAAAAAAATGTCTTTATGCCGGTCAAAATCACAGCGGGCCTTCCTTGTAAATTTAATTTCAGATTCTGTATATCATTACTCTTATCTTTGATATTCGTTAAGGTCTGGAATTAAAATAAAAAGAATAGTGAAACAGTAGTGCCTTTTTTTAGGAAAGTATTTTCCAAATTCTTTAGCAATTGGGGAAAAAAAAATAAATACGTTTTTATCCTTCGAAACGCAGCTTTGAATTTGCACGAAATAGGCCTATTTGATGTCACCCACTCTCGTCTGTGGGTCTCCCTTCCTCCGTCGGTCGACATAATTACCATTTTGTTTCTCCTCCCTCTACGAACACAAAGGCGCTCCGTGAGTCATCCACCGCCAGATTTCGGAGGCTGCTCTTCACTCATCGTTCAACTATGGAGGCACCTTCCAAAATAGAACTGGGGCTGCTTGTGATTAGAACACTGTATTTCACAATATTGATGAGAATATCGCGTCTACAATACAACAGTTCTAAAATGAAATTAGATGTTTTCACGCGAGAGAGAAAAACAAATAAAAAGATGAAATAATTAACTCCAAAAGCAATTTGCGAAATTTAATTATTTTGTGTGTTTTGGAATGTTGGAAATACAAGAATTCTGCTTACACATAAAAATTAACATTAAAATATACAAAAAAAAATATTTCTCTCTTTCTTTCTATCTATTTTTGTTCGATATTAAAATACTTACGTCAGCTTATTTACCCCTCCCGAACTGAAACAGAATTCAGTGTTAAATTCTTGAATTGAAATACTTAAGATATTATTTTAGGATAAAAAAAAGAATTCTTTGAAACAAAATCAGAGATTCAATGAAGTTCAGGAAAATAGAATTCATTGTATAAATTTAGGTTTGAATTTGAAAGTAAAAATATCTTCTAAACTATTTGTTGGTCTCTAACAATACATTAGCTTTTGTTGCATAATAGTATAATGCATTCTTTTTTGTCATTTCGTAATAAAAAGCGTTGTTATCATGTAACATTATTAGTAGATAAAAAAAATATAGTTCGCACAGGTTAAAAAAAAAAAAAAAAAATGTACTGCTGACGTATCGTAGGAACATCTCTTGTGATTTTTATCTTGCTTGCTTTTTACGATGTGATAATAATGCATCATTAAGTAGGGAAGGCTGAGCAAGAAGTAGAGGCCCCCGTGATCATCAGCCAATGGGATTTGGCTTGAAAGAGGTTTTCTTCCAGTTTATGCGCAAATAAGCTGTTGCGAAGTATTTTCAATTGACTTTCGGCAATGCGTCGTAGGAATTTCGTAAGTAAGTGGGCGAAACGGTTCTTTTTCTGTTGTGTCAGCAATAGGCAACGATGAAGCATCAGCCGGGCTTCGTACATGGAAATCTCGAGTTGCGAAAATGGAAGCTAATTATGAGTTGGTGTGATGATCAGTCATTCGTGTGTGACTTAGAAAGCACGAGAACCACTTAGCTCATTAATGCCTATTAGATTGATATCACCTCCTCAGAAATTTATTACGCACAATCCACGCTTTGATCAGGGAAGAATCATCAAGAATCACATCCTTCTAAAACCTTCTTTCTCTTTCTATGTCTTCCCTCTCATTTTCTCTTACAAACTTTGCAAATTTATATACACAGCTAAAAATAAAAATAAAGAAATAATTTCATAAAGTTATCTTTTGACCAAAAAAATTACTGTACTTAAAAGACAAATTTCTCCCAGTAAATTTAGAACTATTTTCATTCTAAAAAAAGGAACGACTGTGAAATATCTTATAAAAGAAGACAGTGAATCATAATTAAATTAAAATTGTTTAGGAAATTGAGCCTCAGAAAATCAGACAGTCTTGAAATAACAAGAGATTGTAGTTCTTAATTTGTTTTTCCCAAGAAATTAGCGCTTGAAGGGGATAAAACTTCCCATTTAAAAACATTAGAACCAAAACAATGGATTTCTACGATGTCTTGATAATGAAGTCGAGCGCGTGCTTTAATATGAATTAAATTAATTGGATTTTGACAACTTAAATTAAAACGCGGATGTACTGTAGGCTACATACTATGTCTATAAATAAAATTAGAGCAGATATAATTTAAAAATAAATGTGTTTGTTTTTTTTTGTTTTTTGTTTTTGGATTGTATGATTTTCATTTCTTCAAAAAATAAAGAAAGAAAAAAAGAAAATATATTCTAAGGAAAGTTTACTTCATGTTCTTTCATAAACTTTATTTTTATTCATGCTCACAATTTCAAAGTAACGTAATTTTAAAAGTTTATCTATTTGTCCGTCGCGACATTTCGAAACATTTTTCTGAATAGTATCCGAAGAGATGTTACTCTGCTTCTCATCACAGAAGTGAAATCAACAGGAATAAAGAAAAGTTCGAAGCCCTATAAATCGCATTTATTATTATTATTATTATTATTTAACTTTCGCAAAGTCAAATCTAATTATGTCTCTTAAGATTTATGATCTTTGAAGCTAATTGTTAATTTCCGTGTCCTCTCTGTTTTCTTGTACATCTCCAGTCTCCAGAGATTCACCAGAACAATTTTATTTCTGTCGAAAACATGTCTGTTCGAATTAACAAGGATGTTATTTTTCTTTTAGTGTTCCTGGCTTTTGAAGCAATTGCCTTCGAATCATTTTTTAACCATTATTATTCCTTTTTTTTTTTTTTTGTTCTGACAATAGCTCGAGCATCAATTGTTATGATTTTAAAATTGGTCTAAATTGGAGTAATTTCACATTGTCTTCACTGAATTCCTAAGAGGGAGTTCAGTTCCATTAAAGCCGGCGAATCGATATAAGAATCGACATTTCATCTAGAAATTATGGAACAACAGCTTGCAAAGAAGAAAGTTAATTGAAATCCAACCTAAAAATACATCCGCACTTGCGATGTTATTGGCTTATTTCACTTATTAATTTATTATTATTAATATTTTAATTGTAATGCTATTTAAAATATGATTAAATTTATCCCATTTAAAAATCCTTAGTTCAAAATATCATAAGCTACTTTTCCTTTATTACTATTTTATTAAATTTCACTTTTTTCGAACAGAAGAAAACAAAAGCCTTCGATAGCGTTGGTCATCATTGTTTTGATGAAAGGCTTTGTTCGACATTTACAATCTTTGATGAATAAGATGCAAAGATTTATTATTTTGGTCAGGAAATTCTCAAGTTCGTACGCGTGAATTGAATTCTATCTAGAAAGGACATCAAAATGATTTAGTTTTTTTCTCCTTCCTGTGTTATATATTCACAAAAAATCAAAATACTCCAACGTCAAATATTACAAAAATAAAAGCACTTTCTTTTGTTGTTAAATGCTTTAGTAACCATCAAATTCTATTGTTTTCTGTTAGATTTTTTTTTTATACTTTTCGGAGAAAAACATCCTTTTTTTATATATATTTACAGTCCTTGATGTTGAATAACGGTGCTATTTTGTAACTGTTTTTTTCTTGTTGTTATTCAGCGAAAATCCTAGTGATTTGCGTGTTTCCCCGGTTTAAACTTCATCTTTATTGTAGATTGTGGAATTGAAGTGGATTGCGCAGTTATGTAACAATTTCAAACAAATAAGTTTGAAGAGCATTTATATTAAAGAAAGTGTTAGTTTTTTTATGTCAGTTTTAGTTTATATGTTCATTAATAGAATGATTATTTCAGAAATCCTTTATCAATTTAAAATAAAGACAGGTATTAATACCGATTGTTAGAGGTAGATGGAAAAATAATATAACTAATAATAATAAATTTACGCTACTAATTCTTGGTATCTTTGTAAAATTAATGAGACGAAAGTCAAAATAATTAATTTGACCACGTGCACTGCTCGAATATCAGGATATTTGATCACACGAGAGAGAAGTCAACATCGTCGATTCGCAGAAATTGGAAGACCGCCACAAAATTACATTTGTAGCATTATTAGAATCAAGTAAAGTTCCACAAACGCAATTAACAAGATTACATCGAAATTTCATATATTGAATACGATTTGTTACCGCTGCAAATGGGGGGGATGAGAAACCAGAAACCGCTTAAAAATGAGTATTTACGGTATTTTTAAGTTTACATTTGATTTTTTGTCGAAATGTGAATATGAATAACATGATTTTTGCTAGAAATACCTCACTTCCGTTAAATAAAACCTGACAAGCCTTGAATAGTTTTTATTCTGCGTTTCGTATATTACCATCTGCGTATCTTTTTGTATGTATATCCCGTTATTGCATCTGAAGAGTAATGATCTATTCTTGAAATTTAGCTTGCATAATTGTGGACAAGAGATTGTATTTGGAGAGAAGGGGGGTTAATTCTTTTGCGAAATTAAATCAAGTGAAATCGTGAGTTGACTAATTTATACTGCGTTAGGCATTTTTAGCACACCTACGAATAGTTTATTACGAGACCATCAGTCAAAAACCTCTCGGACTCTTTCAAGCGAGAACGGAAAATAAAGGAAATAGAGACTTCTGTGATCCACCAGCTGTGCTTAGTGAGGAAGGGCCAGTTCGACGCTCTCCCATCGAAATTTACTGGGGAAAAAATGCCAATATTCATTCCACGAGGGTTGTGCGAAATCTAGAACCCATCAGAGGGAGAAATAACTAGGAACAAAAAATCTACAACCATTTCCGGTTTCAAGCCCTTGACAGGCGCCTTACCACTTGCGCTACCGAGAAACCATTTGTGGCCTTGTAAAAAGGTGATTGTATTATGAATTTACTTTGCTCTTTATTTTTTACTTCATAAGTTGTAAAAAAATAAAAAAGATAAATAAATATTAAATAACGCTCATTTCACTTGAGAAGTTTCAGAATTGATTTTGCATAATTTTACACCCAGTAATTAACAGTGTTAATCTTTAATTTGAGCGCGAAAAAGACATTGTAATTCCCATTACTGCAGATATTAAAAAGTGCTTCTACGTTCTTTGAAGTGGATAACGAGATGCAATCGTTCTCTGGAAGTTCAGCTCTGATAGGTGACGATGTTACACCTACACATCGTTGCCGCCCTTCTTATTAAAAAAAAAGTGCCCCCATTCTCCCTAAGAAGATAGACGCTGTATTAATTTACGTCCGCCTTGATTTACAGCGAGTGTGTCAAGTGCGTACAGGAAAAAAAAAGAGAGACTGGAGTGATATTGCACCAACCACTTCAGCCAATCAAACTCGTTGTATTGGGCGCCCCGAGCAGCACTCGTAACATAATTCGCTTTCCAAGAAACGGTTAATAACAAAAAGGGAAGGAAAACCATTTTGGATATTAAAGGAAGGCTCTCAGGGTATTCAGAGTCATTTTCATTTTCTCATAGATCAACAGTGAAGAACTTCACTCCGGGCCTCGAACAGAACGTAAACATTTTAACAGAAACCAATTACAATAGATCGCAGGAAAAGAGATACGTTGATGTAGCAACAATAAAGATGATCCATCCGTTTATTTAAATCGTGTCAGTTGTAATCAATCTTAATAGACATTAAATCTTTCTATCTCGCGAGGGGAAAATTACGTCTGCAGTATTGTTAGAGACCATTATTGTTACATTATTGTAATCTTAAAAGCAGGTATTGGTTCTTCTCTAGTTTCAATCGCGAATAAAAATTCTCAATTAAATATTTGTTTCACTCTCCTTTAGACCAGTTTCTTGGGTTTCGAAGGTGTTTTTGTATGATATGCTAATAAACAAATGAATAGTAGAACAAAAGAAAAATAAACAAAATTTTCCGATTTTAGCCAAGTTTGCTGTTTTGAGTAACCCTTAGCTGAGGAGCGGTATAAACCCAGAAACGGCCGTTCCTATGGTCCCAATGAAAAGACCGTTATCTAGAATAGTAGTCTTGTTTTGTTAAATGATTACATTGTTGTTCAGATGTCAATAAATCATCATTTTCATCCCCTTTAAGCGAAACTTATATAATAAATTGTTACGTTATTAAATATGTATTTTATTTTTCCGAAACAGTTAAATGTTACAGGTTAATTGTAGTTAAAGGTGTACCACTCCAGGCCATGCAGGCCCTTGTTGCGGGAGTTTTAGGCTTCCAGCAATTCTCGACCAACGGGACTGGTTGAGGTGGGATAGGCAGCCTGGCGCCCGCTTTAAACCCCGAGTATCCGTTTGACAGAGGGCTAGGTAAACCCTAGGATCCATCTGAAGGAGAAATAACCATGGAAAAAAAAAATTCCTGTTCACCACCTGGCTCCTCCGGTCCGCAATCCAGCGCCATAAACTTCCGGCCTCAAACCTGTAAAATTATCTCACGTAATCTAAGTAAATCAATTTCAGATATAAATGTAATATATCAACTCAGTTTCTTCAAAATCAAGAATTCTAATTTCACATTTCTTTCTTTTGGACTTTAACAATGAGGCAACTGATTAACTTACAATTTGTTTATGTTAATCAGTTTACCGCAAATTACGTTCTGAAACCCAAAATTCTTTATTAAAAATTGTCAAGCCTTAAATCAATATGTATTATTGGTAGTCCCATTAATAATCTATAATTTAGAGTAGT
This sequence comes from Thereuonema tuberculata, assembly GCA_023159025.1. Lineage (NCBI taxonomy): Eukaryota > Metazoa > Arthropoda > Chilopoda > Scutigeromorpha > Scutigeridae > Thereuonema > Thereuonema tuberculata. Next base: position 27,778,866 of record JAFIDM010001028.1, on the reverse strand, counting down.
CACCATGGTAACCGCCGTCCGACATCTCAAAATCCGTTGACGCGTCCAGCGTTAGCATTTCGATTTTGTTTTGTTTTTTCGTTTTTTTTTTTTTGGTGAAATTACTTAGAATTCCGTTGAAATTTTCGATGAATACATCACACACAATTTACCCTCGCAACAGAAAACAAGGTCTCTTTTTCGTACGTTTCCGTTTGGTTGTCTTGTGTTTCCTCTAAGAGGCTTAACAGAGAAACCGAGGGTCACATTACCTCCCTCACTCAGTAACTGTTGAACTTGCTGGATGGATCTTAGTATGATTTTCGAAGGTTGTTAGGGACGATATCATTTTTATATTTGAATTCTTTACAAGTGGATCTTTGTCGAAAAATCAACGCGACAAGACGACAAAAATGCACACAGAAAAGCATTGGAATCTTATGTAAGCCATGAATTTCTATCCTGTTTCTTCTTAAAGCCTCAGTAATACTTGGGTGAGTTGTTGTGCGCACGCCCGCAAAGGTTTCTGAATTAGTAGAACCATTTTACAATATCTGATGCTGGAGTTGTTTCAACAAATGAGTGTATTTCCGGTTTCAACGTTTGCAGTTTCCGGTGCGACTCGCATTTGCAATGACCACCAACAAAGCACAGGCACAACACATGGACAGCTGTATGTGGCCTGCTCAGGCGTCGGAAAACCTTCTGATTTATTCGTGTATGCAGCAGACGGAAAAACAAAAAATATTGTGTAAGCAAAAGCACTTCAATAAACAGAATTAAAACACAAACACTTTCTTTCTTTGAGCGGCATTGCAACGCATGCCGAGTACAGCTAGTGCTTAATAAAAAGCAAGTCGTATCTTCGCACAACACTGGAAAGCTGTCACAGTGACGGTAATCGTATTCTACAGAGCATAATGAATTATTGCTTACAATCGTTCACGTGAACTGTTAATTAGTCAAATGAGTTTACAAGCTTAACTAAATTACCATTCATAATTAAAGCATAAACATCTCTTACCAAGACAGATAGTTTAGTCAGGGAAGATTGATTGATTACATCGTAAAGGCAAAGTTTATTATTCGTGAATATAAAACACGTATAAACATATAAATGGAATCAAAAAGAAATGGATCCAATTATTATAGGTTTAGGAAATTATAATTGTATTGAGCTGAATCAGAATTAACTTCAAATTTTAATATTGAATAGAAGGGCATTTTTTGAATAGAAGGGCTGAATCAGAATTAACTTCAAATTTTAATATTGAATAGAAGGGCATTTTATCATATATTAAGAAAATGAAAATTTTATTTAAAATTTATTTGAAGAATTAAAATTAACTTAAATGAAGGGTGTGTGCTAATATAAAGTCACCGTCGAATTATTTCGTTAAGTTTTCAAATTACAAAATTACCAACTCCCTGCAAAAACTAGCAGTAATGTGAAAACTGCTAGTTTTTGTTGAGAGTTGGTAATTTTGGAATTATCATAATTTTTGAACAACCTATATTTACAGTTGATTAAAACTAACGGGAATGCGCGACTAGAAACTGTTCCCCCACCCCATTCACTACATTGTGTGCACTCTTGGAAGGATCTATTTTTAAAGATGAATTATTGAGTGTATTGAAACAGGTTTTGTGACACTGATTTTCAGACGAGTTATTACGTCGTTACCTGGAGGTTTAATGTTGTCACATTTACTTTTTAATAGTCCCTATAAACAAAATGCACGGAGAACTTTACTGCAGGAGATACGCTTTACAGAGAGAGAAAAAAACGGAGAAGGGTGCTATATTTTTATTATTTTATGGATGTATCGTTAAAATTATAACATTCACGGTCACTGTTTCCACCAACTCTTACTTTTACGAGGATGTTTTGAAAGTGACTCAGTATTGTAAGGATTTCATGTTTTGTTTTTTTTTTGTTTTTATGTGTGAATAAGTTGGGAAAATAAATGACATTTTTAATCAGAAATGAAAATTCTTCTTGATCTACAGTTAAATTTTCTTTTAACCATATTTCTGATAAAAATCCTGATTATGACAGCAATGTCATGAACAGCCGAAACTGTTCAATATATTTTTAAAAAATTTTCTTCAATTGTTTAGATATTTTATTTTTTAATAATAATAAGTTTCTTCAATTTATTAAATATTTTACATTTGTGAAACTTGATCTGATTTATTTGAATATAAATGAAAAAAACTGTAGATGGCGCTAATTCGGACGAGTAGGGAAGGTGTGGCTTGATTTCCAATTGCAATAGGATTGCATTTTTTGAAGAAATTAAGACTTTTCTTTATAAGTACTTTGTAAACTATTCAGATGAAGATCTTTGCAATAGAGTTTAAGTAAAATTATAAATCGGTTTCATTTACTCATTGCCTAGGGCCAAATCATTCTGTTTCTGCGCCCTAGGAAAAGTTTAAAATTTAAAAGGGCAAGATTGATAAGCAGGTATTTCCTATACGAATCTTTGTGGCTCGAAAGTATAGTTTCAATTAATGATTAAAGATTAGTTGAGTTTGGATGGTTAACTGAATGCGCCTGCTTGTACCCTTCGGCTCTCTTAGCCGGCAAACCCAAACAAACCCGGCTCTCTTAGTCCGCAGTCCAATGTGTGTACTACCGGTCCTTTCATAGAGCAAACCAGTCTTAATTTACTGGTATCTACATATATAATAATTATTTCTGTAGGTTAATTGAAAAAAAAAAAAAGATGTTGTACCTGAGTTAGAGGCATCATTCGCCACATCCTCAGTCAGCTCCATCATCCCTTGTTTGGATGCAGATCGCCCTAACAAGGTAGCTAATAAACTTTGAACTCGATCCAACCGCTGTCGTCGGAATTGAACGTTGACGCACAGAAACGATTTTTCATCTCTCGTCAGAACGATCCAAAAACGGATGATGAGCAACGACTGAGAGTCGCAGGTGTCCAGTCGTTGCATAAGGACTGTTCTCGGAAGATAGATTCGAACACGCTTATGGTTTTATAACTGTTCTTGTTGTACTGAATTCTTTTTTAAGAATGGAAGAAGAAGACCCTGCTGTTGTTTAACTACTTCACCTTATAGTGTTTAAAGAGCAAAGTTTATAAATGTATTAAAAAGTTCGTAATATTAAAAAACAAGAAACAAACCGCAAACGCCTACATTCATATAGAGCGCACACATTGCTGAAGATCAAAGTTGAAGGTTTGGCTTATTGACTTTTGCTGGTGTTCGCGTTAAAGAAGAACCAAGACTACCATTGAAATTCCAAATTGAACTAATACTAGAGATCGTAATACGTTTTCAGCTGTATTTTCAGTCACTACTTTTTAAATTTTTGTTTTAAAATTAAAATTTAAAAAAAAAAAGTATATACTATACTTCTGACAACGGCTGTAGAGCTCACGTGTTTAAGAGATATTTCACTGAATATTTATACATTCAGATTATTTCTTCTAAAGATTTATTTCTAATTCACTTTATTTTATATCCTAGATTAAACACACCAAATTTTACTGTAGATTTTGTAAAACTTTTGTAATGACCCTTAAAATACATTGGAGAATCAAAAGAAAATTAAGTTTTATAAGTTGAAAACAGCATGTTCTTCAATCCGTCCGTCCATGATCACGAGAACTATATATCCCAGGAAGCTGAAATTTTAGAGGTAGATTGCATTGATGTTGATACATTTCGACAAAGGAGTAAGGAACTAGGAGTCTAACGCTACGGGAGGTCATTCGAAAGATGACATGACAACTCTATCTTTCTTATTTATTGTTATTAAATCAAAAATATTTCCGATTTCTTAAAATAATAATAGTTCCTCTCCAAAACATGCAAATAGCTGTATTCATTTTTAAAGATAAAAAACTAAGCTAATGTTAGAAAGGTAGGGAATGCTGTAATGTAAAATATTTTTATATAAAAATTGTGTTTTTAAAGCCTCTTAACTGAAGAAGAATTAAGAGAAAAAGTTATTTAATGTTTTCACAAAATCTGATAGAAAGAAGAGAGTAGATAGAAGATAGATAAATAGATAGATAGATAGATAGACAGAGGGAGCGAAAGAGAGCATCAAGTTCTCAGTAACAGTACAGATTGGGATGCTTCGACTTCTCCCCTCATCAATTATGAGGCTGCCTGGTGTTTACGATTGCTCTTGGTTAATTAGAACATCCGCTCACGTGTTGGTTCAGCCTTGTGGTTCCCAGGTATCATCGAAGCAATTGCTGAGGTGCTTCCTAAGAGTTGCCTCACTTATTGGTTGCTCTTTTGTCAGGAACCTTAGACGCCATTTTGCTTTTTCATTTCCTCGTTGTCCAACAACCTCGGATGTTTATCAGCGTCTAGGTGATACGTATTATTTGTTTCGTATTTCAGTGATCATAGATCTTAATTAAGAAAAAGGTTACTGGTGATAATATCTTGTTTCTTTCATTGTACTTTCATTTTTTTCTCGTAATCTTTAATCTAATGAAAAGATAACTTCCGTTGTATGGCTACAGGTCGTTTAAACTACGTTCGCATAGATTCCAAAAAGTACTTACAAAGTTTTCACTACAAATGCAGCGACGATAAACAGGAGACTATACAATCTGGTGTTATTTTGACATTTATTTATTTTTATTATTTAAGAGAGGTTATTTTTATTCTAAACAACAGAATTGAATCGTTCTCATATTAAAAGAGATAATCTTCAAACCCCGAAAGCAGAATGTTTTTTATCTTTCTGCGACGATTGATGCTAAGACGAAAAACTTTCTGCAGATGCAGAAAAAAAAAAAAAAACAAACCTTCAAATCGACAACCAAAAAAAAAAAAAAAAAAC
>JAFIDM010001028.1:27746531-27773950 GCA_023159025.1 Thereuonema tuberculata | reverse complement strand
AAACCGAATCTTCAAATCGACAACCAAAAAAAAAAAAAAAAAAAACCGAATCTTCAAATCGACAACCAAAAAAAAACGACTCCTGTTCTAGCCTATACGATATCTTTCTGCAGCCCTCACTTTCGTTCTGCGACATTGTCGCGCCGTCGCTCGATATTCTGCTTTGGGGCTTCAAACACTTTTTCTCACCTTTACTTAAATATTTTTAATAGCCTTAATCGACTGAATATCTTTGTGTTTTCTATGAATTTCAGAATTAATGAAAGCCGCCAATAAGTAAGATGCCAATTGTTTTTAATCATTTCAAATCACGCACAAAAGACAATAGATTACTAAATGGATTACTAGGCGTTGCTAGAATTCATTAGAAATCCATTATTTCGCTTCCAATGCAAGCATTGTCTTTGGCAGTTTTTGTTGCGTTCAAGTGCAAATTTCTGGACGGGAAAATTTTTCCTTAAAATAGTTGTGATTTATAAAAATAAAAAAAGTTTCAATGGAAGTCTTAGAAAGTCGTAGAAAGATGTAAAGAATTTACAAAAGTAAAAACAACAACAAATCCTTAATGCATCTATAAGTGCTTTTAATCGCAATTGCAATTTTTTTTTGCGAAGAAAAAAAAATAAATTTCGATCCATAAATAGGTAATTCACCTCCAAAACAAACAAATCCTGTTCGTTAATCAAGCGTTGTTCTTTATTTGTTGGTGTAGGTGTTGTGGGTACTTACAATTAAATGCCGCGATAGTAATAATGGTTTCTCTCTGATTCGGAGGACGCCCACACGGATTATCACTGCTCCATTAACCATCTGGGGTGGCAAGAATTTGCGCGGATTGAAGTATGTTGGAAAACCATTCTTGGATTGTTTCTTTGAGTGCATTCCACTTAGCCACTAGTGTATTCGGTGTCCTTTGCGCGCCAAGTCACGATGGCAAGAAATTCTTGTGGAAGGAAAACCTTTCACTGTTTTTATTAGCATTTCGTAAATAGTTAACTATATTTCAAAAGCATTAGCGAGTCCTAAAGAAAAACAAAAAAAGTATCTGATGTACAGTGTCTTCTTAAAACATATCTGTTTATCTAGTGAAATGTCAATGCCTAAGAACAAAATAATGGGATTGAAGAAATTGCGTAGTGTATTGTTCTTGTATTATCCTAATCCTGTTTGTTATAAAAACGAAAATCTGTAAGTTGTTTGTTTGTCATTCATTCACACCTCAATGAAGCAGCGGATTGGAATGAAATTGCACGCAGGCAATCTATGACCCGGAGTACGATGTAGACTATTTTTCATCCCGGTCGATCAAGTAGTTCCCGTGAGATGAATAAAAAAGTTCCCAAAACTGTCCATAGATGGCGCTAGCGAAGTTTTCAATGATTAATTTCAAAACATTCCCAAAACTGGCGATAGATAGCGCTCGCGCTGTTTTAAATCGTGCCACATATCCGAATAAATATACAATAAAGTTAATTAATACGTTCGATTTCGATATTGTACTGCATGTAATTTAGTTTCATTTCTAAGTTTCGGTTTTTACTTTACTTGATGTAATTTGGTTTTCGAATAACTAATGCTGCAAGGCTTCCGGAGCGAAGCTACGATAGCCGGCTAGTACAACAAATGTTTTTCACCTGATTTAAATATTAAAGGCTAACTAAATATGAGCTTAACAGTCTATATCTACACAATTGTAAATCAAAGGTTGGTTTTTTTTTTCCTTTAGATTTGTTCTGATCCTTTTGTATAAATTTTATCCCGCCTAAAAGTAAGATGATAAAGGGTAATCACCTTACTTTTAGGCGGGATAAAATTTGTTTTCTTTGGTTCATTTTACTACATATGTAGTACTTTAATATATAGTTAAATACTATATTATTTATCTTTGCAATAAGAGGGGAGATATCCGCGTCCTCCCCTTGCAAACTCTTCCTGTTCCTCATCCATGTCCGTCTTTTTCACCTGTACCGCTGTCATTCTGTGTGTTTTTCCTGCACCTTCTTTTGAAAAGGACATTCTAGTATCTCGAAGAGCACAAGTTTCGTATTGATTGTTGTTACATTTTGGAAGACGTCATCGTGTTTGGCGAATTTCCAAACATTTTACTTAAATATCTTATCCGTTCAGATCTTTTATAAGAATAATTTGTAAGATGTCTTGTCTAAGTCAGTTTTCATTATTGAAGTGTTGTCTCTATGTTGATTGCTTAGTCTATAAAGTTGGAATTGTTGACAGTAGAGTAACATAGCATCACAAAAGAAGTTTCACCTCATTCTTCCTGCAGACGATTTACTTAAGTGCCGTTACATATCCTTCCGCCTCTCTAACTTCAATTGCTGTAGCAATTTCCTGTCTTATGTTTAGCATAAAAGAAATTCAAGTTATCTTTGCGCAGGCAAACATTTACGATGCTGTTAATCCAAAGGTAACACTTCAAGGCTTTGGGATGGGACATTATACACAATTCCTGCACTTTATCCACGAAAGGAAATGTAGCGCAGATGGTGCGATCCTTATTTTTCTAAACTAGTGACAACTAGTACATAAAAAAAAAAGCAATGACTGTCGTTGCTTGTAAAGTTTTATGTCCCACGAAGGTGTGAGTCTTTAATTGCCAGAACTTACTGCAATTAATGAATGACACTTAATGGGGTGAAGACGGGATAGATTTAATTTTACATTGTTAATGAGTAAGCGTTCTCAGAGTTTCATTGTTAAACAGCGTAATTAATCGACATTGAAATTTTTATTTAACCTTGAAAAGCACCTTTTAACAGTGAAACTAATTTATCGGTTACTGACTCCAGCCGTTAGTTTTGTGCCGCAGGCAAAGTTTTAATACGTCTCAATTGATTTTTATCTTTTGTTGTTCTTTTTTTAAATAACAGCAAAGATATGGATTTTTCGTCGCATTTTCTGCAAAGAGAACAGTTGATCGTTCTACTGTTAATATTGAAGCTGCATGTGGGGGTGTTTTTAGTAATTGTGGAATAAAATCATTGGGAGTTGATTGCGGATATCAAATTGTGGTAAAAATAGTTGTCCTGTTCAGAGAGTAAATGCAGGCATTCTTTGTAGAATAGATTTCTGTAGTGGCGTGGTCTTGAGAAATAACGATGAAATGGAAGTGAGGCACATTTCAAAATCATTCAAAAATGGCGACGAAGAACGTTGCCTTTAAGATACGTCTTTTTTTTTCTTTCTTAAACTAAGGTTCAATTTCTCCGAATGAGTTTCGAATTTGTAATTCTGAATCGGATTTAGTAATAGCCCTGTTTTGTTGGTTTCTATAGTTGTAATGGCCTTTAATAGGCATTTCAGAGAGAAACAGATACGCAACAAATATGCATTTGAGCTTAATATTGAGCTTATTCGTCTTCTACTGTACGATCAGGCAACCTCTTAAGAAACTGAAATTTAAGATTAAGTTTGTTGCAGTTTGTTTCCTTTGAACATTCACCGTGCGGGATTTGTACGTTGGTACGCCAACGTTTCTTGTTGTGCTTTTACGATCGGACGGACAGGACCGGATGTAATAAAAACTCAGTATTACCAATGTTCAGACAGTAGACAAGATACAATAACTCAGCGTTTCTTAAAGACACTTACGACGCAAGTTGAACTAGTATTCAGTTGTTAACGTATTACGAATGACGCAAGAACGACGTCATAGGATTGAAACAACGCCAATGCACGGAATGGCTTTAGGGAGCAATTGAAGTTGTTTGGCCAACGAGAAAGATTGACAAATTTTCATCACGTAAAGCCATTCTGCCAGAGTTTGATGATGTCATTGTTTTCGTCATCATCTTACGTCTACATAATAAAAGTAGACTAGAATTACAATAACAACAATGAGAATAACCAAAGGAATTGAAAAGAGGCGATATTACTTTCTCTTTCGTAATAAAACTCATTTCGTTTTATATTGCAAATAGTGCTTACAAATTGAATATAGAAGTAGATTATCGTTTAGTAATATACGTCACTATGTTTAGTATGTTTTAATGCGTTGCCAGGTTAATATATATTCTTATCTTGCTGATTTATAGTTTTTATGTAGTCGAGACATCTATTCGAAATCCCCATTAACATAAAAAGCAATGTCATCGGAATCGCAGTGGTGCCTTCAAAGCAAAAAACAACAATAAAAAACTCACTAATAAAACATTAGTGAGAAAATTCATGTGTCTATAGTCCGACGGCCTCAGTGATTTTTTTTAAAGCATGGAAAATTCAATCTGCGCATTGAATTATTAATAAACAACAGTATTTCTTAATAAACTCTACTATATTTCTTGTTGAACAACAATGGGTGAGAACAAGTGTTTACTAAGTGACATTCCAGAACAGCTGTTTCACGCTCTTTGGTATTGATAGAAAGTAGATACAGAGCGAAAGAACTTTAGATCAGAAAATAATATTTATCTTGATAAGTTCTGTGATTGACATTCCTTATCTTAACTAGCAAAAATTTCATTTCAGCAGAATCTTTGATAAAAAAAAAACAAACATCATTCTAGAATAGAACAATAATGCCAAACTACTTACCCTAGGAAGCTAAAATTTTAATGATAGGGGAGCCTGTCCGATGATTTGATTTAAAATGGGCCAAAATTGGATGTCGACAATAAAGTAATTCCTATTTATTAGAATGCTTTCCAGGAAAATATTAATATGTTGCCTTTATTATTGGAGAAATTCTGAATTATTTTTTTAGTTTACTAGCATTAAGTATCCGGCGTTGCCCGGAAAGGGGAGGGGCTGGGGAGTCATGGTTTTCTACTCCACAACCTATAACATCAAATCTTCCCCAGTTGTTGCAATTGTTACAGAACAATATTTGTGTAGTTCCCATTGTCGCCACCAGGTGCACATGTAGCACTGCTTCAGAGATTTCACCCCTTGAAGGTGGTTAACGGGTTCGAAGATAGTCTATATTTTCCGCAGGGTGGCAGAGAGTATCTATAAAAAATTTGGTTCCAATCAGTCAGACAATATAAAAATGTAGAGAGAACATATAAACAACCAAACTTTGACTTTTATATAGGCCTATGTGTAGATTGTTAATTAAGTAATTCTTGAGTGGATTGTTTGAATTGAAGGAGGGTCACTTTGATTCAAGAGACCGTCTTTTGTGTTTTCACCTGTTGTTGGAGAGTCGTTTTGTCTTACCTGTTTCACTTTAAAACAATGCAGTGTAATTTCAATTCATGTTTTCGGGTGTTTTCAATTACAGAGTTACTGCTCTTACTTTTCGCTTGCGGGGGAGTATAAATAGCAGACAGGCTCCAATCATCGTGCGATTGGCTCTTTTACTCATTGCCTTTACACTCAACATTCCATCGCTGAAGAGAATGGAATTCCCAAAATAGCACGCGGCACTCGCGAAAATCATAATGAAAATTTCATTACCCTTGCTTCTCCAGCCCTATCAACGCCTCTTTTTCTTTCATTGGTATTGCAGTGGGTGTGCACGTGCATTCACTGAAGCAGCTAATCAGCATCTTTTTTAAACTATTCGTGGAGCGATTTACAAATAACCAGCGTAAATATTTTTTTCTGTGATTTGCTTGACTCCATTAATTGCATTTGTTTTTTGTTTTGTTTTTTAAGATTTTTCTCTTCAGCCTGTGTTGAATAATAAATTAGCATAAGCAGTTTGTAATTCTTTGGTTAACACCCACTCGTCTTCTTCTTCTTCTTTTTTAAGGAATTTCGTCTAATCGTCCGAGTAAGCAAAAACTACGAAACAGCCGTACTGAGAAGCCTGAAAATTAATGCTGTGGATTGGTGTTGAAGAAACTCTTTTAAGCAGTATTAACTTATAGCAGAGAACCCAAAGCCTTGGCATTGCACGAACAGTTTATTTTAATTAAAATAAAACAAATCTTTGACAACAAAACAATGTAATCCTGAAGCAAAAAGACAAAACAAAACAATAACAATAATAATCTGAAGATTTATGGCAGTTTTAAACCTCTATTCGAATCCTAGATTAGGCATAAATTTCCTCCACTTCTGATTCCTATGGTCTCCTGTATGAATAATATGTTTGCTAAGTAAGCACTACGATAGCTTTCTTTTTAAATCGTTCTGTTGAAATTTTAAAAAAAAGCCTGCATCAAAGCATAAGTAAACCATTTCTTTATGGCTTACTTCACCAAGAAAATCGCCATTTCTGTCTGTAGGTATCCCATCTAAAGACTTCAATCAGTAATCGAATCGTCTCCACACTCAGCGTCCACTTAAGTCGTTCACAATCATGAAACATTTTGTTTCATTTGTTTCTTCACAAACTAATGGTGGCGAGATGAGATCTTGTTTGGGTTTGAGCATAGACAGGAATCTAAAGATATATTAAAATCAATGCTTTTTGTCTGAAGCTTTTAAAAAAAAAAATAATAATAATGAAGAAATGGCGGTCCTTTGAAGTTAGTTTCAAATCAAATTTATGTAAACGTTCAAATAAACGAATTTCGAAGGGGAAAAAAAATAGCATCACAATACACGTGTCGTGATAGGTTATTGATAACAAAATAACCAATAATCGGTTTTTCTTCATTTTTAAAGAAAACATATAAGAATTTTGATTTTGCAAAGAGGCCAATTTCATTGCATAATTTCTTGTTCGTATTATTTTTACGAAGATATCGGTATTGGATTCCAGTATTGCCACGTGACTTTGCTTTTTTGTTTAGATATTTTTACTTCGATCGAAACACGTTGATACAAAATTTTATTTCAATATTCTGACCGACACATTGAAATGTGTATCTTCTTTTTAGACAAAAAGGTTGTTAATTTGTGATTTATAATGAAATGGATTATAAAGTATTCTGTTTAATTTTAATCTTTGAAGAATAGTATTGTTTTCCATCCACAGGTCCGAGAATGTTCCAAAGAAAGAGTAAAATGTTGAAAGAACGGCATAAATCTCATCAAGAAAGGTAATTCATGATCGTAGGCGTGTTATTATGTTTATGCATTGTCAAGTGTTTTGAGACATTGTTATTCCAAGATGGAAGACTACAAACAAATGAACAATGAAAATAAAACACCTTTGATCATCTGCTGCTGCTCATGCTTTATCTAAAAGGATGCTACAAAAAACTATCGTAATAATATTCAAATGTTATTTAAGAATTGATAGAATCCAGTATCTCATAGCTGTGATCCTTACTTGGGATTTTCGTTACACATTGTTACTATTATTTTCCCGCTTCTTGGAATCATGCGTGTTAGGTGAACAGTGTTTTTCTTGTACGTTGTTTGTTTGCGCTGGTCTTTGACTTTGAAATTCCTCTGTTTGTACAAGCAAAGCGAAAAGGTCGTTCTTCCTAATGCGTCCACAGCTACTAAGAAAAATCTTGCCGTTGATAGGAACAGACGGGAGACTTCTTTTCAGTCCTGGAACACGTCCGTCATCGATTCATAGGAACTGAAACGAATAAAGAGGAATAGACAATACTCCTAAAATGTCTTCTTTAATGACAACAACGATATTTCATTTGCTTTAAAAGAAAACTTCTTCATGTTTAATAACAGAGGACAAGAATTCTCTTTCTTCTTCCTCAACTTGAATTCGTTATGTTACAAGAGGAATAGGATTTATTGTGCATTTTGAAACCTAATCGCGGTTTCGCTATGCGAAGTTTCTTTTTATGATACACAACTAGAGTTTTGATTTGTCAGTACAGCATTACATAACATGATGCTCTCCCGCCTGACCGCTTAATGATAAATGGTTGGGTGAACCCTAGGACCCGTATAGACGAGATATTATGAAGGAGAAAATTTGGCTTGAAGATTGTATCCGGCTTCTAGAACCCCGAATCGTCTTATCACTTGAACCACCAGGCCCGTCCGTTTTCATTTGCTGACGGCCTTAATCTTCCTATCGAATATTGAAGGCAGATAAGTAATGTTTTTCTTTCTTTCTTTTTTTTTTATAATGTCGTAAGTCAAATTTAAGAATATTTAGTGGTTTTTTTTTCCTCCCTAATGGGTTTCTCAGACATAACTGTCGAGACGAAAGAGGAGTAAACTAATAGGACAACAAAAAAATATATGCAAGAAGATGAAAGGGAAGAAGAAGAGAAGAAAGCCTTGGCATTTAGAGACCTTTTTTTTGGCAGAAGACCCCGAAGTTGACTCGAGAGTCGGAGGTGAAACGTCTGTCCAACTGGACGATTCCCGCAAGGACAACAACAGCCATTGACTTTGCAGTCAGTCCGTTTGATTCGATTCGTTCCATCGCAGTTCCTCGAGCGGGAATTTTAATCCTCTTATCGCAATAGACTTTGTGTCGTGTCCCGTCAACCAGAATCGAATCTATAAAACGCGGTGCACACACAAACACACACACACAGTAAAAAGAGTAAAATGTTCCTTTTTTCAGTGAAAATCGAACGTGGAATGAACTCGCTGAGTTTCATTGCTGCAGTGAATTCGATTGACCTCGTTTTGATGTGTGTCTTTTTTCGCGTTCGCTATGGCCGCTTATTTCTTTTTTTTTTTTCTTTTGAAACAGTGGATCAAGGCCGCCATCGTCGTCTCTTTCCTTCCTAACTTCTCGGTTTCCCAACCGTTGTTAGAAGAGAAAAACTTGTTTTGTTGATCCTTCTTACATTTTTTTCCCTCTATTTGCGGTTGCCCAGTGGCGGGAGACCTGCGTTTATACAGGTTTTAGAAAGAAATCCTGAGGTCGAATCTCGTTGGAAAAACTGGAATTGTTTGGGTTGGATTTGTTTTCGTTCCTTTCATAGAAATACTGAAATCTTAGAAGAATTCTTAATGGTAGGTTTGTAAAAGTAGCTGTGCTTTGTCAACAGCTCGCTCCAAAAGGTCAGAGTTCATACTATTAGGCTTTAAGGGCATCTTCATTCGGAATTTTACTTTGACGGTCATAAAATATATCTCCATCTCCCTTTTTTTTTCTTAGCTTAGTTTCCGTTTTTCTTAGTATATTAACGTTTCTTTCTTTATTTTTTTTACATATTTTTTAAAAATTTCCATTTTTATTTTTTTTTATCTTTTTCATTTTACCTCCCGTCTACTTGCCATAAGTCACGTTCAGTTATCAATTACTTTCCTGTCAAATATGTTTCCAGTTAGTCTAATTTAAATAATAAGACTTTAATTTTATGGATATAAATGTTTATTTTGATTGGGCGTAATTCGCCGAATAATAGCATATTTTCATATGTACTTACTTTTCATCTTATCATATTACTGAAGTCTTTATCACTAGTTCTGGCGAGATAGCCTTTTTTCTTTTTGGTTGGATTTTTCTAAAAAGCCATTTTAAAAAAAAAAAAATTAAGTCATGTGTACAAGCAAATACTAGGTCTTTTGTCTATTCTAAAATACTGTTTACACGAAGAAGAACTTGCTTTTGGTTCTGATCATTCAGGCGAACTGTCATGATGTCAGCTGTACCCTGTCCACGCATCGCATCTTCACTTTCTTCTCTTTCTTTTTGTTGTTTTGTTCTAGTTCCTCTATTTCTCCGAAATTCGGCTTGTATGCCTTAGCTGGCATCTGGTTCACGAAGATGCCCAAGTGTTACGAAATGCCATTCTTTAATGGTGCAGATTCATCGACATGTCTGTCAGCAAACGCGCCTGTTTTCGGGGCTTTTTTTTTTATGGTTCTCTTTGATCTAAACGATATAAAATCCGAATCTTGAATATCAGAATGTTTACATGGAAATAAAAATCAAACCTTGAAGACCTCGTTTTTGGCCGGAGATGCTTCTTTGAGCCATGCGCTGAAGTGGTTACATTCCACTACGAAGACATTCCATGACGTAACTAGATGACTTAAGATTAAAGGCGCGAATCTTACCCTATAGATTTATTAAACACACTTTGTATTATTAAATTTATCTTCCTAAGTAGTTCTTTCTCTTTCTCCTCAGCCAGTTCTTTGTTATGTGATTGTCATATTAATACAAAAGTTTGATTAACAACACAATCATCCTGTGAAAAATACTTCTCCACTTGCTGTTATGTACGTCAGAATTTTAAAGTAAGTAACTATACGTGGTATCTTGTCTCTTCAGCAAAAGCTAATGTGAACAAAAAAAAAAAAAAAACTGTGTTTCAGAATCGTATTATTATTACTTTTTTGATATTGCAATTCTTGTCCTGTAAGCTTTAACGTGCAAACAATACAACATTAAAAGCAAAAAATACAGAAGGCATTTAAGTTTGCTTTCGCGCGCTGAGCCACCATCCACCAGAATCTGGGACAGCTGTTTCGTTCTTGTTAGGACTCATCAGCCAAATTTACCTTCGATAATAGGCTCAGAAAAGCGCGAAAGTTTAAGGATCCCTTGCCCGCTCCCAAAAGTATTGACTACTATTTACCTATAACAAGAGGATGTTAATCACCTGGTCTTAGAATTAGCATTGTTTGTCATATCAACAATACGATATAATATTTTTCGTAAATGAGTGATAGAAAGTTATTGATCGTTGATATACAACTTCATCTACTACATAAGAGGGATTTATAGTATTTACTTAACAAACACTAACGATTTACCACAGTCAATTTACAACAAGATGTGTTATAAGAAGGAACGAAATGTTTTGCATGATATTTTTTACCTAATGATGGTAACATTACAAAATGCCTACAGTATGGTTACCATATACTTGGTAAATAGTGTTGAGTTGCTGTAATGAGAACCAAAACTCTTTTTTTGGTTCTCATTATAGCAACTCAAGATTTCCCCGGCAAAAATAGTAGAAGTCCAGCAGAACGAAAGCACGTTTGCTAGCACTGTGTTAACCCAACACTCTCATGAGAAACAAGTATAATTCGATTACACGATGAATTTACGCCCCCTTTTTCTTTCCCCAACAGTTTATTTTTCGGTGTGCAAACAGTTCTTCAAGGTCGAGCGAGAGAGGAAATGAGCTGGTAATGGAGGCACCCTACAGAGAGATGAGCCACCAGCGCCACCGGCGCGAAAAAGAAAATTGCACTCAGATAAACACGCTGCAAGTGAAAAATGAACATTCGCAGCCTTCATGTTTAAAATGGGGGCGGACCCATAATAATAATAATTCCAGCTTACATAACAAAGCTTGTCTACATCATTTAATATTTTTTTTAACTCCCTTAAAAGGAAAAAAAATATAAATTATGAAATTTTATTCCTTCTTATCCCCCTCCCCACGGTCTTTCAGTACAAGCTGTAAGCACTTGTTCTGTAAGCGGCGCACACTTATTATGTCAGTTATAGCTTTGCATGCCATAATTCATTTGGAATGCTTTTCGAAGGACACGACCTTTCAGAAAGGTTTTTTTTTTTTTTTTTTTTTTTTTTCCCAGTGACTTACACAAGATGGCGTCAAAGGCCTCAAGTTAAACTTACAACAGTTTTCAAACCTTCAGTCTTTGTTTTAGGTTGTTGATGCGCTCTTTGTTTGTAGGGTGAGTTAAGGCATATTCGTGATATAGGTAATTTCGTGATAATTTTTTAATCAGCTGTATCTAACAAACTTAACCTCCTGAAGTTTTCATTTTTCGCCAAGAGATGGAGAATACATTCTCTTTTACTGTCAACTTGGAAGAATTTCGACAGGTGTTTGGAGAAAACCTCAAAGCACAACAAAGTATTATTGTTCGCCATTTCCGAAATGTTGTGTGAAATCGTGTTGAGACCAATTTCGGAGAACAGATCACAGATTTAAGTAAATGTTGGTATTTTGTTTCATAACTGATATGTTACACTAATCAGTTAACTTTGAGTTAACGTGATATCAAGTGGTGCCTAATAAGTGTGAGATATAATTATTAGCCTACTTTTTTGCAGAGATGGAATCACGAAATTACCTGTGCTCTTAAATAATACAGATACAAAACAAAACAAACCTAACAGATTTGACTTTTAACCCTACATTTTATAAAAGCTTTTCACATTCAAACATCATTGCTTCTCTTAAGAAAACAGGAATAAATCCATTGAACCCTAATCCTATTCCTGTAGAAGCATTTGCCCCTCTAGGATTAACAAGTCATCAACCAATCCTCAAATTCAGCAAGAACTAGAAACAACAGATCCTTGTAACTCATCAGATCCAGTAGCTAACTTTTCCAACTGCTTTCCAAGAATCATGGTTTCCATTGATTACCAAAAGACGAACACAAAGAGATTCCTCCCCAAAATGTCTGAACGAATTTTTTTTCCTGGCCAAAAGCAAGTTGGACGACCTAGAAAACAGTCAGCCTGCATAACTACTGAAGTGCAGGACATCCCTTCTAATTAACCATAATTCCTTGCTCTCAAAATATAAAAAAGAAACGGGGAAAAAAATGACGATTAGGAATTTGGCGTTTGTGGTAAAAGCTTTGAAGAAAATGTTCGGCGTAAGACAGGTGATACAGTGTTCTTTTTTTGTACCGTGGCATACCATGCCAGATGCCAAAAGCAAGATGGCAGTTTGGATGTGTTTCTGTGAGGTGGTTGATTGAAGCGCTGATGAAGACTGTAAGATATTCGAACTGTACGTTCTATGTTCGCTGTAAACTATTGTTGCTTTATTGTGAGCACTGGAGAAATATTTGTTCTTTGTTAGACGCTGCAAAAATGCAGTTCTTGGTTTCAGATTATTTTGTTCTTACATTCACTATTAATCATTTGTATTTGTATTACGTACGATTTTAATCATTAAAGTGCTATAGCAAAATTACCTACCTCCTATCACGAAATTACCTGCGCATGCATTGAGTTTATTAACACATTTTATAGACAATACAAATTGTTCGTAGAGTAACTATTATAACTATAATAATAGTAAAACTATAATAAGAATATTGTAGTAGAAAGTACAATCTAAAGGTGTGGAGTCTTACTCATTGTTTACCTTTCAATCTTCAGTAGGAATGTTGACTTTGTAACAAATATCATGAATATAACTTACCTTACCCTGTACGGTCAAAAGTATTAGTGTTATCTACAAGAAAACGATAAAAACAGAACATCATAGAAGCAAAATTGACCAAATTAAAAGTACAAACTGAAATATAGCATTTTTCCAAATATATTTTAATATTATATCTATAGAGCATTGTGTTTGTAGACAAAGATAGCGTTGATCTAGAAAGAAACGATTTTTATTTTCTTTTTTGGGAAGCTGCACTTAGCGGTGTAACAGAGTTCAACAGTATACCATGCAGATGAGTCCTAATAAGGATGAAACAACTCTCTGAAATTTCCAGTGATGACAACTCATTCATTATTACGTAAATTTCATGAAACAATTATTTATTGATTCGATGTATTTAAAAATTGACTTTGACTTTTTAATAGGCGATAATTCTGCCATTGTTTGACTGACAATAGCTTTACTCTTAGTTTGAAAATTCCCCATTTCTTTTCAACATAGCTTTCAGACAGAATACAGTACATGGTACCTATAATACACAAATTACAAAGGTAGGAGTGTGGTGTTTCATTATTGGCAGATACAACTGAAAAAGTTGAAACAGTACAGAAGTCATCTTTATGCAAGGAGATCCACGTGGTGACTGGTCGGATGCTGTCTGGCGCAAGCGGAGGATGTAATGTAAACACATCATTTGTAAAATTAGATCAATTCATGTTTTATTTTTAATTCCAATGGACTCTTCATCAAGTCCGGATCTACTCACGTCGAGCGTCGTCTGTAACGAATGCATTTAACGATAGGAGTAATATTGCAACGTAATAACGACTGCACTAAAATAGATACGTAATTGGGGAGAAGGCTTGGGTAAGAGACATTCTACTTGATTATTAATTTAAAATAATGTCGGGAAAAAAAAATAGCTTTACGAAAATAATTATCGAAATTCAATACTATTTTGTTTCTTGTTTCTTGAAAATTCTCATTCGAGAAGGTTGTTTCTTGACTTTCTGTTCCCTGGGCCAAAATAAAGACACAACTATCCGCTTAAATCCCCAAATCCAATGGCCCATCATCCTTCGGCAGCGATCAACTGTTGAGAACAAGAGAGTGAAGTGATTGTTAGACCTAACACCAGGGGCCGCAGGTCGATCCTTGTTTATGTTTGGTGGTTACTGCTCGTGTGGAAGCCGACCAGATTACTTTTATTGCTTTCTCTTACTCCTTTATTGCCATATAAATCTTACTTTACTAAAGAAAAGAATATTTTTTGTTTTTAAATTTAAATGTTAAATTGTCTCAAATCAGAAAGTCAGTAAAGAAAGCGTCAGCAAATAATAATAAAAAGAAATTATCGATCGTCTTCTGTTTGTTTCCCCCAGGTATTGTGGGTCTGATTTTTCGAATAGCGCCATTGCTTCCACAGTTGAACTAGTGAGTATTTGAAATAACGTAAGGAATAATTTGAAACAATAACTATTACACATTTGATGAGAAGTTATTAGAAAATAAAATGAATTAATTTTGTTATTTATGTAAGTAGTAGTAAAGGTGAACAGTTCATCAAAACAGTTCATCAACAGTACACAAAATAAACATAGATGACTTTTATTTAGGTCATTGATTAAATGTCTCAGTTCAGTTGTTTCAGATATAAATAGATCAATTGTGTTTTTAATATCTGTTAACAAGGATTTGTGTTTTCTTAAAATAGTTTGTTACAGCCGCCATTTTCTATATTTTGTAGCCTCAATTCCCGAAGGTAATCGAGGCACATCAACTCAGTCAGTCTGTCTGTGAATTTTATAACTCTTGTTAGATGGGTATTCTTGAAACTTGACATGCTTATTTAAAGACAACAGGTGATCCAACATGTTGTCTTTACTCGTGTGGGACCTCGTCGCATGAAGATGGTCAAAAATTTCCAGGAAAAAAAAATTTTTTTTGAAAATTCATTTAGCATTTGTAGAAAGCAGATATCATCGCATATATGCGTAAATAGTATCCTTTTTTTTTATCAGTGCTTCTATCAGTTGTCTTAATTCGCACTTTGGATCTTGTTATAACTTATAGTCTTTGATTATATGCTTCTGAAAAAAACAAACACTGACCTCTCCTCTTCCGGATTAATTCTTTTTATCCGAAAAATACCTGCCTCAATGGAGTGTGGCATTTGCACCAACCCAAAGACAAGCAAGGGTGGTGGCTGATGTCAGTCGTGTGGGTGGAGTTGATGAGAGCCCCGTTTCCAGTATCTTAGAGAGCTCTCTCTCCGAGTACACATCTCTACACCGTGAAATTAATGACTCCTGTGTTTGCCAACTTTTTACCTTCCGAACAGAAGTCTTCCCTCTTTCTGTAGCAGTCCTTCCCTGCCCAGTATTAGTGACGCACGCACTGACTTTAAAAATGCAGAATGTTTTCTTTTAACTCTTCTCTTACGTTGATTTAAATATACATGGTTTTTACATATTGCTTTTCAAGCTGTGAGGTTCTAGTGTTTGAGAAGGAATATTTTGGCCCCTAAAATAGATTTGTTGTTATGATATTGGCCAGACTTGCTTAACACAGTGGCTCGCTTTAAAGGTTAGCCGAGATTTAAAACTCATAGAAAATCCAGAAAGATCGTTCAAAAGTTGGGAAACAAAAAAAAGTAATTTCCATCTGAATGATAATTTCTTTTGTTTTTTCACTACACCACATCCTGCCCCATATCTTCATTTGTTTATTTGCAATTAGTGTAGTCTGTGAGCCAGCCAAGATATTTTAGGGATGCTAATTTTCCATTACACCATATTTATATGGGTATGTAAGAATAGCAAAAAACCATGATTGCCACCTAAAAGTGGTAGCTCATAGCAATGGTGGCCAATCCAAGATGGCGGATGTTGACTTTAGAAACAAGGACTTTATCTCTGAAAGTAATGGTCCCATTTCAATATTCTTTTTTTTTGGGAATGAAAGCTGAAAATATGGCCCACATTTAAGACTATCTTTGTTTTTTTCTAAATGAGCAACCGTTAATTAGTAAATCACGGATTAGTAAACAATTTCGTAATTTTTACAAATAATTTTTGGTTTATCATGAATTTATCAAAAACTTAGACATCTGAGAAGAAAGTGTTTCAGACAAATAATGCAGCGTAAACCCTTATCTTAATTATATTACACTTTTATTTAAATATACTGCATTATAGTTGTCTGTTTTGGCCTTAAAAATGCTGGCTAACCCAAGATGACGGTTGTTGACTGGACTTCCGATTTTAAAATTTCTTTTTTCTTTATATTTCTTTTATGGAAGTCCAAACTTGAAATGTGGTCCATGATAAATAATGGTAATTAATGGAATAAAAATATCAATGATTGAAAATAATTCTTCAGTGATTGTCATTTTCAAAACAGTTGTCAATTTCATTTTAATCTCAGAAGTTTTCTTTGTTGGCTTCATCAGGTTTTTTTTTTTCCCCGACCTCATACAAACGTGCTTGTTTGGGCCATTTTAGAATTGAATGATGTTTTGTGCTTTTGTATGTTTTTTATACTCTTCAGCCCAGTGTTTTATCTGTAGAAGTTTATCCAATAAAACACAAAACTGTCGATCATTGTCTGATTAGCAATGTATAATAGCCTGTTTTAAAAAAAAAAAAAAAGTTTTTGGTCATAATTTACAAGTCTCGATATTCTTTCATGGATTGTGGTTGATTTGTGATATCAGTGAGATCCTACCGAATCAGATGATTTGTAGCTGCTTTTGCACATCTTTTAATTTTAATGTACGGTACAAAAAAAAATAAAAAAAAATAGATGGACAAAGGAAGTGGAATTGACGATCAACGATTAAGGCTTATTTTATAGGCTTTTAAAAGATTCGCTAATGTAGATTTTATGCATTCAGAATCTGTTTGTTTTCATCTCATTTCTTTGGCTTGCGAACTAGGAAAGGTTTGAAGTGATAGGAGTATGGAAAACGGGAGAAAGGAGTAGGAAGTTAGGGATCTTGAGTTACAAAATTCAATATAACATTAATTTGTAACTGTCACGTGATTTTTGTATCAATTTGGAAAATTTTGAAGCGATCTCACAATTTCAATTTCTTCCTCGTCCACATCAGTACAACTCTTTTTTGTAACCGGTATGAAGAACGGGTACTCTTCTAGTAAGATACAAATTGTTCTTGTTAGATTATTACTAATGTCAAGAACTTATATTGGATTGAAGCCATTTGGGTCTCGAAATTTTCAGGAAAACTAGATTCTTGCAGCGTAAATAGATTACGAAAAACAGGCCTACGTTTTTTACAAAAGTACAAAGTATAGTTTTGAACTGGTAAAAGTAGTTAAAAATGTTAAATTGAAATGAATTGTTCTTTTGTTTGTTTGTTTTTTTAATTCGTTTTCGAAATAGAATTCCTAATTCCGCGCAGGCCTAAAATCTTTTTTTTTTTTTTTTTTTTTTGATATGTCAGTATTTGAAGACTCAGTTCTTAGAATCAAAGATATCCACGTGATCAGAGGCTTTTGAGATTAAGAAATGGATTTATTTTAACAATGTCTCTTTAATTCATTCAAGTAATGACTTTCGTTCAGCCTTCGTTATGAAAGAGAACTCGAAGTGACATCGAAATCTTAAAAAAAAAGAAAGAAAGAAATAAAGGTATCTTGGAGAAAGCTGATCTCATTTTGATTTCATTCCGTTCTCCGTCTTTCTCTTTCCCTATCGTTTTTCCTCCTCCTACGCTTTTCCGAGAAATCGTATCATTACTCTTTCCATCGGAGGAGATTCGGTGAAACCGAATTAAAAAGAGTTCCTTTTGTGAAAGATGAAAGATTGTGAGTTTTTTAAGTCAATGGCTTCGATCTTGTTGACCTCATCAGGACAGGAGTATTTCAGCCTCCCGCTCTAATTGATTTCACTTGGAATCGTTTGAGACATGAAAAATCCCATGGAGCAATCCGACCGTGTGGGAGATTAGACGATCGATCGCTAGATGTCGCTTCATTGTTGTAGACGGAAAAATGGAGAGATTTGTAGCCATTCACAGACGACACTGAAGACGATTGACTACGAAAAAGAGTTAAGTTGTCTGTAACGGGAGTGTATCGTTCGATGCCTTTGCGATATCTTTCTTGCATATATTGATGTGTTTGTTGTCATCCTTGTTGTTTGGCTGGAATACTTGTTTGTTTGTTGTTTGGTTGTCCTTTTTATTTGTTTCAATAGATCACTGTTATATCGTTAATAATGACGTCTTTCTATTAAATTCAGGTCATCAACGAATAATTTTGATTGAAATTCGTTATTTCATGATCTTAACATTAAGAAACTATAATAATAATAATATCTTTCTTAACTACCATTGTTAGACCAAATGATCTAATATATAAAGCATGAATTAGATTAACTGAGATACGCTTTGATAGTGAGCCAATTAAAAAAAAATTAATATAAATATAAGGTTTAACGTGCCACAAAATTAACATAAATAATAAAGAAATGATATTGAAATTAAAAATATCCGAGCATTCATCGGTGAGACTCTGGGACGGCCTTTTTTGTGGACTCATCAGCCAGACCCTCTAATCAGATGAAACACTCAAATATGTTTAATATTAGTGTCATTTCTTTATTCCTTGACTAAAACGTTTTGATAGTGGGGAAGGATTCAGTGAGTGAGGAAAACTAAAGCTCTCTGATACGTATTACTACAAACATTAATTTCAGGAAATACATATTATAGAAATTAATTAAGTGTGCTACGAAACAATGTTTTATTCTTAACTTACTGTACAAGCGTTAGTTAAAATCTATGTTGATCCTTTTATTGTTGTACTCAGTCTAATTTTTCATTGATGCACTTTCATAGAGACTTCCCTAAGTTATGTATGGGGTATATTAGTGGATCTTTTTATCTCAAGGGAGAATAGTCAAGATAATTGTTTCCCCTATATCTGTTACTTTAGATATAGTTCCCAAATAATAGATGTAGTATTATATTATATTGTTATTCTACAGTATTTTGTGCATTTTTGTTTCTCATCCGTAGTTTCTTAAAAAATTTGTGTTATTGAACAATCGTTTTTGTTTTTAAACAATTCTATGAAAAGGAAAAGGCTTTTTAAGGGCTTTTTAACTTCACAGTTGCGTAGAACTACACGTCTCGGTTTCATTCTTCATCTTTTGAGATTAGCAAAGTTAGAATTCATGATCTATTCTAAGATTACACAATCATGTAATACTATGAAGTTCCTTAAAAAAAAAAGGACCTGAAATCAATGAACTTCTTATATAAATAGTTCGTTTGTTAGCATTCACTTTGGAATTGTCTGTTCTCACACCTACTTCGTCTTTTGGCAGTAAATCCACAACACGGTAAAAAAAAGAAAAAAAAAAAGAAAAATACGTGAAAATTAATTCATTTACATTATTTTAATCAAAAGAAGTAAACGTCAGAAACTTTATTCCCCCCCCCCCTCATTGAAAATTTTAAGTAAAAATGGAGTAAAAATGGATTCCTATCAATCAACAACAGCGCCATCTTCTGATTAAAACAAAAGTTATCATGTACCAAGTTTAACGCAAATGTAATTTTGCTCAAGGAGAAAAATAGTATAACTAACTGTTTTAACATATCGGAATGTAATACCTTATAGTAAACGCCTGCTTTTTCGATACCTAATCTAAGGACAAAATGAATTAAAAGTGAATAAAATCCCCTTACAAGACGTTTCGAAACCTCCTTGGGGCAGGTTTCTTCTGAGCGTTTTGCTCTCGTTTAGATCGCGATTAACAATACTTGTCGGCGAAGCGACAAAAAAAGTTGATTTCGCAGCTTTGTTTTGCTATTAATTCTCATCTCATTTCACAGTAAAGTTAAAGAAAAAGGAGAAAAAAAAAGATCCCGGAGGAAGAGAATGTGGTGAATGAAGCCATGAATTGAAACCACGAGCAAAGAATGTCAGCTTTCAACGTGAAGTTAACATTGTCGTAGTTTTTAAATAAATTTTCTCGCCGCCAAGAGCGCTGGTGTCGACTTGCTTCTAATATTTGCCTGAATTTAGAACTTGTCTTATTTAGAGCAATAAACATGTTTTCGGGCAAGTGGTAGATTTTCGAGCCACTTGCAGGTTTCAGGCAAGTTTTAAGGAGCGTCTAAAGATCCATTAGTCTGTTAAACAATCGATTAAGTTTTATAACAATAAGCACTAATTTTCATGAAGTCAAATCAGGGCAACGGATCTAATAATTTCGATTTGAACAAACTCCAATCTACAAAACCTTTGTAGTTGATTTTCGAAAACAATTTGTTGTAAATTGATTCTCGTTCGTCTGAAACAAATTCTTATTGAAAGAAGAAGAGGTAGAATTACTGAAGTAGTTCAAAGCCCGTCGTTATTTTTACTCTCTGACGTATTTTTGTGCGTCGTTTACAGAACTCGTATTACGGTAGATTCGGTTACACCTGTTCAGGTAAGCCCGTGACGGTGTTTCTTCTTTGCCAGAGCGAGTAATTAATTTGTTTAGGTGTTGGCTGATAATTGGTCCCGTATTTACACGGGAGAGCGACTTGCTTTTTCTGAAGGTGTTGTCCACTCGTGCGATTGGTTAGGACTGACCCTTTTCTGAAAAAGCCCGTCCAAATAGCCCTCACCCACTTTCCGTCTGGTTGTTTAACCCAGTTTCTGGTTGTTGTTTTTTTTTTACCTCGTGTCCAGGTAGGCTGGCGAAAATTATCGGCCGCACTTCGCAAACGATGGACGGTGTTTCGCTTTTTCGTCGGCATCGGCCCGATTACAGGATACCGTAGCACTCGGGTTTTTCTCGCACGAGAAAGCTAAGAAACTCCCCCTGCGAAGTCCCTTTCCTCGAAACCCTATGGTACAGTTAGGATCGTACAATATGAACACGCTTCGAGAGAGATACAGGGAACGCTACCGATGGAAGAAAAAAGGTGAGAAAGATAAGGAAAAAAGTGAATATTTATGGAGGTGTTTCGGTTCAAGGTGTTCTACTTCCCATTACCATTTCTCTTTTAATTATTTATTTATTTTGTATTAATTTGATCTAGAAATGTCTATTACATTGAAGTAACAAAAGGTTTCAAATCCAAAGTGTTTTGATTTTTCTCACATCCTTATTCCGAATGTTGAAATGAAAATGAAGTACGTACAACTGAGCTGTGGGATTTTCTTCTCTAGTTTCATCATAATAACCAGCGCTGTACGTACTCCTTACAATTTGGAAATAATTGTAGGGGGATTATGTATGCTTCAAAGGTAATATGCACGATGGCATCTTGTACTATCCTAAGTTATCTTTGCAAATGTGGGTGTTTGGATACTTTATCTCCCGTAATATGGACCCTGAAGTTATGCCAAACATCATTTATTACTATGAAAGGCTAGATTACGGAAGAGCCCAAAATTGATTAAAAACTTAAATACTGTGATAATATAAGCATATTAATGTAAATATGTATCAGTACTGTGAAGATATTTTCCTAAAAGGATTTGCATATGTTTTGTATTCTTTGCTAAATAATTGCTACTAAAAAAAAAATTAAATCAACAAGAATTGAATTATTGGAAGGTGTTTCAGAAAGATTACAACACAGGTAAATCTCACAACCATTTTAAACAGTGCGGCGAGATATCAGAAAAAATTTTTCAGTCAATTTCAGTTGATGAATAAATATTGCATCGATGCTCGTGCTGTAGAAAATGGAAGAATTTAACTTTTCATTTCATTGTCACAGAATAAGACTATTAACTGACTCCATATTGCTAAATTTCCTTTTCATTCTTGTTTTGGTTGTCAATTCATTTCATTTACAACCTAAACATTTACAAGCAAAGAGGGACACGTAGGAG
Organism: Thereuonema tuberculata; assembly: GCA_023159025.1. NCBI lineage: Eukaryota > Metazoa > Arthropoda > Chilopoda > Scutigeromorpha > Scutigeridae > Thereuonema > Thereuonema tuberculata. The sequence goes on along the minus strand of JAFIDM010001028.1, from coordinate 27,752,181 downwards.
TCGATCTCTCTTCAACTCTGTATTTATATGCATGTACAATCTTGTTAAAGTTCTATAATTATTAATTATAAATAATAATAATAAACATACTTCTCATTATATTAATACTTCTCTGATTACATTGTACGCTGTAGATTTAGCCAAAACAAAAAAAAAAAGTACAAAGAGTTCATTATTACAAATTCAGTTACAATATCTATAAATTAGTTTTCAAACTTTTTCTAATGTAGGTTTGACATATAAACACAATTTAGTTTTTTATATATTTTTTTCATTTATTAAGATACTTAATCTTAATAAATCAAGGCAGATTTCAGGGACTAAATTTTTATTAAAAAAATAGATTAAAACAAATTATTAGAGTAAAACTTTTGTTAGTTTGTTTTTTTACTTACATTAGAATTCATTTTTATTTTTTAAAAGAAAGTTTATTAAAAATATTAAGATAAAATAAAATAGACATTACCAACAACTTACCTGAGTTAATTTTCTTCCAACTCTACAAATATTTTGTTTTTATCTGTTTATTACTGAGAGTCCAAAGATGGGAAAATATCTTGACCTAGGGCGTCAGAAAACATTAATTCGCCCCTGATAAGTTTATTGATATGAGAGATTTTTTTTTAGTTTCCAATATCTAACTATATTTGATTTATTAACATTATCTTTTCATCTTTCTAAAGTGAATACATTGAAAAATTTGTTAAGAGATTTGTATAATATCATTTTCTAACAATGAACTTCATTTGATGTATTTAAAACCATCTTCGATTTTTTTTTTTTTTTTTCCTTCTTTGATTCCTCTTTTACCGGAGACCCATTTCCCAATGCCCTATTTATAAAAAGCCACGTATCTGACCTATTTCTGCTCGCCGTGACTTTCTGTCACCGCTCTTGGCTAGGCGGGCGATCGAGTGATGGGTGGCCGGCATCTGCTGTTTGAGTGTCACTCCCTCCGCCTGCTGGAACATCTCCGACGCGGGCCGAAATGCTGCTGCTGCTGCTGAGTTCACGGCGGCCCCGCCTAGCGATCACAGGAAGCACCCATCCGCTTCCATCGGTGGGAAGTGGAAGCGAGCAGCCACAGTCTCGCCAAGACGTGTGGTTAGTTGCCTCTCTAGCCGATGCGGGTCCTGTCGCACGAGAATGTGGTTCGGATGAACCATTTGCGGACGAAAATCGGACGGCGGAAATACTACTTAAATAAAGACGGCCATCCGTGCCTTGCGACCAGTGTCCGGGCTAAAGGTCGGTCCGTTTACAGCATTAAAATAGGCCTAAAAACATACAGTTTACTTTTTAATATTAGTTCGTCATAAAGTACCCTTACCTTTTTTTTTAAACTAACAAATTATAAAAATTCAACAGTATTAATTACATCTTAACAACAGCTTAATGATGTTTATGTTTCTGAATGCCAAATTGTTTCTCATTACGTCAAAGTATTAATTTCCTGAAGCATATCTTCGAAATTACTTTGTAAATTTACCGAGAAAATAATTTTCAAAAATGCTTTTTAATTGACATAATGGCTAAGAATCAGTTCTTGAGTACTAATAGTTTACCAAGAAACTCTGTGCATCCGTTTCACTGCTCTGTAGAACCTCAGTAACCTTTGAAAAAAACCAGGTAATTCTAATTAGCAATAACAGTTTTAACCTGTAACAGGATGCAGACGTGAAAACAATTTGCTCTCATTAAAAGCAGTGCTTTAGGCCTAATTAGAAAACCGTATCCACTTGAAGAGATTGGAAGGGTTTTTTTTTTTTTGCTTGTTATTGTCGTTGTCTCTCGTTGCTTCTGAGGCCGAAATACAAAAATGTATTTCTGCGAACTCCATTCGCGTTTGGAGGAATCTTCACGGGTTATTTTTAGTGGAGGCGTTTTTCAGTTTTGCGAATGACGCGCGCACAGAGCAGATCCTGCAGGAATTCCTTGGAAAAAAATATCCAACTTCCTCGATTGGAAAGGAAATTCACGACTAAGATTCGTTCATTTTAAACATTAGTTAAAAATAAAATAAAGCATTAAAAAAAAAAATGGATGAAATTGCGCCAATATGTACGATACCTGGTTTTCGTTCCATATTTTCAAAATACTTCAAGAAAACCAATATTGATTGCTTAATAGATTGAGTAGCGATGTTAAACCTTAATTTGCCACAAAACTGGTTAAATGATTAGCATTCCACGATAATTCAAGTCCCATTTTAACAATCGTGGACTACTTTATTTTATCATTGGAGAAACCTTTGAGATTTTCAAACCAGTTCTGTTTACTCCCGATACTGTAAACGTGTAAAGCAACGTGTCTTACGATATCGTTATAGAAAGAAAACTAATCGGTTTTAAATTGAATCTCTAACAGAAATTGGTTGAATTCTCGTGATAAATTAGTTTGAATTTAATTTACCTCTACTTTTATTTCACAAAATTTGCTTTTTAACAAAGTTAATTGTTATCTGAATTACTAAGATCAGTCAGTACATTTTATAATAATTCTATATTATTGCAGTAATTTCATGATAATTAGTTGATAACGTTAATTATTAATTATAATTACTGTGGAAATTGTTAATTATTAATAATTAGTTACTTTTTTAATTAAAAGTAAACTGTTAGCAAAATTAATTATTATTTTAATAGACTTGATTGGTTTAAATTTAGTCTAAAAAATGACATTACACATTTTTTTTTTTTGTGTTATTGCAATTTGCATGTTTAAAATTTATTATTTTTTAAGTAAATAAATTTGTAGGTAAATAAACAAGTAAATAAAATAAACATATTTATTTTATAATTTTTCTTAATTTATTATTATTATTATTTTTAATTTTGTGTTTTCTTTACCTAATTTATTTACTAAAGAAAATTGTAAAAAAATATTTCTTTTTATATAAACTATTTTCAAAATTAAAGATTAAATCGTTATCTCGAAGTAAAAATTATAATTTAGGAAAACTAACTTTCCTTCATTTTTCAGAATTTATACATTTTAAGTAGATCTTTTTAGTTTAAAGATCAACGAATTAGAATCGAACTAAATTAGCGTAAGCGTGAAATAAAATCTACTTTCTGTTATCAGGTGAATGATATTGAAAGCAGAAATTTAGTATTGATAACAGAATTGATAGATGTCTCAACAGCATGTAAACATTGGTGTATTACATCAACATGATAATAAAAGTTATGTAAATATATATTTTATAAGAAAATAAATGACTTTGTGTGATATATTCAAGTGGTTGCCAAATTATTATTGATTGTGTATTAAAGTAACATTGACTATTATTCATTATATTCTAATGTATTCTTTTTGTTTTGATTTTCCTCTTTGTCGAAGCGCCGTGTGTTGTGATTGATAAATCACGCTTGTTATTAGACTTGTACATCTTCACATTTAGTAATCGCCAGCCTTATTTGGCGACAGATTTCAGTTGGATTAACTGCCCTGAAGTCGTTCCTTCATTGTTTTGCTAATTCTATTCAACTCAGTGAAGAGATACGTTTGCCCTTGAATAATAAGTATTGGAAGTGAAAAGAGGTCGTCTGCTGTCTTTCCGCTTATGTGCTGACCATTTCGGATATAATTTTGTTATCTATTAATTTTAAATAATATACTATTGTTTTTCTCTGTCACTTAATGTATTTTTTCATAATTCTTTAACAAATAATCGAAGAGTTGTGTTTGGTAATTAGAAATTTTTAAAATTTTTAACATCCAAGATGGATGATTTGTATAAAAGAATTGAGAGCAGTCCTCATATTTGTAGTTTCTTCTTTAAAAATTCTTCTTCTTAACTGCTTATCTATTAACTGGAGGAGTCGAGCTTCCTTAGTACTGACCATCTTCAGGATTCGCTACATTCGATACTGAATGGGCAATCGTCGGATCTACCATTACATCCCATGTTTGGAACCATTGTAGTTGCATTGTCTTTTATAGGGTTTTAAGTTTCATTACAGGGGTTCCGATTTACTTTACAAAACATACTTGGGTCTTACTTGAACTATATTGAAACTCTTTGTATTAGGGCGTGTGCTTCACATTTCCAATGCTGCCGCAGGTTTAGTGTTCACTTGTTTGGTGTTCTGCCGAGAGTGATAAAAGACTTTTACTGTTGTGTTCATTGAAAAAATCGTTTGACATTTGATTTAAATCTAAACTAGATAAATAACACTGGATGAGACAGTGTGTTTACAAAGTGACATCTAGAACAGCTGTTTCACGCTAATATGGCGATCACCATTAAACAGCGAGGTCTATTGGCCTCTGTATCGCTGTGTATAGCTGTTCACTGGTGACTATTCCTGGCTGATGATCGCCGTAGTGACAATATCGTAGCCGATGAGGTATATCCGAGGCGTGATTATTGCTATTTGAAACAGCTGTTCTAGGACGTCACTTTGTAAACGTTTGGTCTCACCCATTGTTATTTATTAATATTTACATGCGCTTTTTATGCGCTAAAAAAATTCATTGAGTCCGCGAAACGCTGGCAAGTGAATTTTCCCACAATTTCTTTTTTGTTGAGTTTTTTTTTGTTTATAAAGATGCAAATTTTTAATTCTAGCCTGATAGAGACACTTGTAATGAACAGTTTTAATTGCATAAATAAGGCAAAAGGTTTGGAAGTGAATAAAGATTGTAAGAAATTCACATCAAATTGTTGTAATTTTTTTAATTATAAATAAGAAAAAAGTTTGTTTTAAAGTCAAATTCAAATGAAATTGTTTAAAACAAAGACGGCATGAAAATGTAATTGTTTTAGGTCACAATCGCATGGAAATATTTGTAATTAGTATAAATTTGAGTCTATGTATTATTAATTTTCAAAAAGAAGCCCGAGGAAGTCCAGAAATTCTCTGGATGAAATACAGCATATAACGAATAAAAAAGATGAGTTTAAAGTAATAAGCTTATTTAATTTTGTTTAAAATATTATTGCAAAATATAAAAATCTTCAATAATTTTTTGTTTTGTTTTTAGAGTATTGTATTTTTATTATGTTTCTGAAAAGTAGTTCTGGAGCTATTAACTAATTCTTCTGTTTTATTGCGTTATTATTTTTCTTGTTTATTCCTTCAAAAACCAAATTACTATTCTTAGTAAATCTTCGGGGAGCAAATGTCTGTAATTTCGCAGCGTTTATTTTACTTCTGAATTAAATTGCAACTTATTTGGTTTTCAAATGAGCGTCTTGTATTGATAGCGTTGTTCTTTTGTTGTTGCAGGTGATCGAAGCGTTCAAAACAGTCGCGTGGAGCGCCTGAAGCATAAGTATGAGACACTGTCCGAGGAGGAGAAGGGGTCGCAGGGGGGTTCGTCCACGGGGGGCTCCAGTCGGGAGACCACCCCACACAACCCCGCATCCCCTTTTGAATCATCCTCCAATAACTGCGAAGGGTAAGTACCTTTTATATTTTAATTATTATTTTTTTTTTGGATAGGTGATTGGGGGGGGGGGGTTGTATATTTTGTTGACTGAGCATGCGCAATCTTAAGTGTTCCATTTGAATATTTTCTTGTTTTTGTGTGTCTTTTGATCTTTTTATTCGTTTGTCTTTGTACGTGCATAACGCTAAAACGGTTAGGTTGATTTTAATAAAATTTTGTACAATGCTAATTTATGGCCCAACTTAAAAAAAAA
>JAFIDM010001028.1:27691468-27737359 GCA_023159025.1 Thereuonema tuberculata | reverse complement strand
ATTTATTTATTTATTTATTTATTTATTTATTTATTTATTTATTTATTATTATGTTGTAAGTCAGCATCAATTTTGTGAGATTTTCGATTTGAATTACTTTTCAAGAAACGCAGTAGCGCCGTATGCTTAAAAAATGAAACCGAAAGTTAGCGTAAATACTATTTAATGCGAAGAAAACGCATAGATGTGGAATTAGCTGGTTACTGGTTGAAGTCCATGAAACTCATTTTCCGTGAGGAAGCCCATCGAGTATTTTGGGGGACCACATTCTTAATTTTTATACTAGTAAATAAGAATTATAAAATGTAAAAAATTTTAACGTGCGCTAAAAACTTGTTTAAAATTGATAGGACGCCGACGCACATTGAATAAAATATTACAATATGTTATTGTAATATTTTATTCAATGTGCGTCGGCGTCCTATCAATTTTAAACAAGAATTATAAAAATTTCATAATAAATTTATCGCTTTTTAGCTTGGTTAAGAAATGCTACCGAAATTGCTTGTTGTTACGATAACTTTACTTTATTTGTTTTTATAACTTTGAAATGCTACGATCGTTTTTTTTTTTATAGAGTGGGAAGCCACAGAATTAACAAGCTGGAATTATTTCTCTGTAGCCAGAAATGTCGTTGAAATAAACCTACTGGGAACTTATTTGATTTGTGTTTTGCGAGTCTTCAATAAAAAGCGCCTCGAGACGAAGATCGAATTTTGTGAAGTCATTCGATGTTTTTCGTTTTTTTCAGCAGATGTCGCCACTTGCAATGCTGCATTAGTAAACAATCGAATATGTGGCGTTTACAGTTGCCCAGGAAAAGCGATAACAACTCCAAGAGATCTTTAATCCAGCCGTGACGTGTACGTTTCCCTTCCGTCCTTGCAGTATTTTCACAATGGAAATGCTTCCGTAATTCTTCGTAGAAATCTTCTGAGAAGGGAAAAAGAAAATATATAATTATTATTAGTCTATTTATTTTTTTAAAGTTCGGCAAATTTCGGTGGCATGTCGCCTTCTAATTCTTGGAACTAACAAAACCAAACCAGAACTTGATCAATATTGGACAAAGAGGATTTACGGAGATGTAGGACCGAGTTGAATCGAGTCTCTCTCACTCCCCCTCAATCACTGCCGACTCTTCTTAATTTCCCCTAATATCAATATCCTTCTTCCTTTTTTTCTCTCTCTCCGATTCTACCTTGATCCTACTCCCTCTTCTGTCCTTTTGGTTTCTCCCATTTCCTATATCCCAGTGGACTTCCTGTTTCATAGTTTTCTGGGTATCCTCTCCCGGACCCTTCAATGGAGGCACTGATCATGATTTACAATGTTTCATCGTTTCAGCAGCAAGAGGGGCACCTCCATAGGCCGGTCCGAAAGTCTCCGGGCAAGGGTAAGTACCCAATTTCGTTCTACCCTTTTTAAATGTTGTGATCTATGAAATTTGCAATTATGTATAACGATATCAGACGCCTGCCAGAGCCGCTTAGTATTTCCTTTTGATTTGATCGTCCTGGAAGTCACGAACTTCGTTTTTTAATTTTTTATTTATTTCTTATTTCAAAGAACATATGCACATCCTCTGTATCCGCTTGTGCGCGACAGAACGCGCTTTTGTGGACTGACCTAAATATTTAATTTTATTGGTCTGAAGCCAGAAAATATCGAACGGAGGGGAAATACATCTTATTCGATAAGATTGAGAGGCGAAAAAAAAAAAAAAGCATTAACGAAACAGCTTTGCTTGCTCGATATTTTTTTTTTACCATAAGAGGGCGTATAAATTGGATGCACCTAATGAGAATTTATTTCTATCAACAGAGCACCCTATTGGTAGAATGGAGGTTAATATTTAATCAGACAATAATCCTTCGAGGATTAGCTTTGGTGTTAATGATTGTCTTACGAGCTATATTTTATTGGTAATCCTTAATTCTCGTCGTAAAGGAGTTTTTTTGTTTTTTTGTTGTTGATGAAATAAAAAAAATAAATAAACAAATTTCTAGAGTTAAACATAATCTGAAGATCATCGTTCGATTCAGTAACAAGAGGACGTTGATCTAGTTCTTTTGCATCTTTATCCATTGCAAGGCCGAACCTTTGTGATACATTGAATAGCATTTTGTTTTATTAAATTAATTGTAATTAAATACTAAAACGCTATTTAAAAATTCTTCAGTCATTCTTCACTTCCCATCTTTCTTTTTTCAACAATTAGCAATATGTAATAACTCACTAAGATAAAACATATTCTCGTTCTGTAAATTTATGCTGATGTTGTATAGAGATATTAATTCTAAAATTAATATGTTTTTAGTAATTACTGTTTATTTCTAAGCATTTAAGCATAGATTACAACGTCTTCATTGTTGTAAGTGAAGTTAGACAGCCTGCACTCAACCTACGATACTAACGACGTGAAAATTAATGTTAAAAGCCGACCTGCGTTCATTTGTAATATCCATGATGATAAGGTCTATCAAATATTCAGTGATAAGGCAAATGAAGAACAAAGTAAACATGTAGTGTATAAAACGTAAGTGACACTTAGGCCTAATTCTGCTCTCGTGTCACTTACGAGACCCTCTGTATTGGAATAAGTCAGACAGGACGCAGGGAATTGATTCTTATGCCAGTTAGGGTTTTTCCCATACTGCACTGATTACAAATATTTTTTATTATTTCGTTCCCGAATTAGAACATTTCTTTTTTTTAAAGTTTAGAGGGAAGAGTTGTTTTTGTTTTTTTTCCCCAAAAAGTATTGAATCATTGTCCTGTCGCCATTTAGTCACTGCAGGTGGGAATTTACATCAGAAATATTTAAAAATCGATGACTTCTGTGTTTTAGGGCCAGTAACTGAGGAGATGGAAAAGCGGAACGAAAAATAGCAAATTTGTAATTATTTTGCAGTACTTGTTTAACATATGAACACGAAGTGTTAAAAATTTTAGGCACAAATAAAAAAATAAGATAAGAAAGTAAAAACTTTACAGTTCGTGTAAAACCTGTTGCTTGGTTTACATGGAAATTAATGTATGTATAGTTAATAGTCAAAAAAACATTCTTCATCTTATTTTTAAAAAAAGTTATTAACAACAATTAGCATTAGGGTATTAAATGTATAAATATCTTGTTTGAAATAAATACAACAGCAAAAATTAATTGGCATGTTAATTTTCGAATATCTGAGCGATTTTTAATATCCAAAAAAATATTGTTAAAACCCATTGTCTAGTCTTCGGTTAATTTTTTTAACTTTTTAAATAATTATCGGTTTGTTTGTAGTGTAATAGTGGTGTAACGGAAGTTGTGTTATTTTCGTCCCAATTTCCTTATCTAGGTTTACCCAAATTGAACCAAAATCATTATGAAGCTAGCATTAAGTAATATCCGTCAACCATCAAAATTTCAACTACCTAAGATAAGTAGTTTTTGAGATATCGAGATTGTGATACAACAACGATACAGTGGCAAAGGTTAGCCCCGCCTTATTTGTTCGTCGAATGTCAACATCAGTTTGGGTTCTGCTTTTTAAAGTTCAAAACACAAGAAGTGTCAGCTTTCAAAGTACGTAGCTTTCATCACAGACACACGCATCTCAATTTACAATTCAATCTAAAACTTGTTTATAACATTCTTTAGTAGCAACACTGGTATCAAAATAAATAAATAAACTCGTATCAAATGAATTCATTATTCACACGCGCAAAATTCGTATCAATTTTTGCGTGTGCGAATAATGAATTCATTTATTGAAACTCTGAATACTATATTACAAAAGAATATTTAATTTTTTTCCTTTTTTTTTTTCTTTGTTTAAACTGTTTTATTGAACTTTTATAAAAGAAATTTATTATCTCTTAGGCTATTCTTACCCTTTTTTAGTGATAAACGAAGGCATGTCGGTGCTTTCATTGATATCAAGTGAAATATAACAAAATAGATAGTGTTTATCAGAAGAAGTAAATACCGCAGCTATCTGAAATTATTGTAATTTTTGTGTTGAGTAAATCAATGATAATGAGATCTTTCTTCTTTTTTCTATGGCCTTCCATTGAAGCTGGTAGCGATTACGTACAGTGCTAGTCAATCTCAAATGTATCAGTACGTAAGCTTGGAAATTTTGCAGTAAAATAAAACCTCAAATACATTATTAGTTAGCGCAACATTTAAATAATTTTATTTGATATTTTAAAGTAAAAAGGTAAGAAAATCGTAATTAGAAAAAAAATAGATTGTATTGTAATTAGAGACAATAATAATAAAATTGATGTTAGTTAGAATGAGGTTTTTTACCAAAAAAAAAAAATTATATTAGAGTTATATTATGTTATGTAGAGAATGTGGGTGGCAGAGAAGCCAAGCACTGCGACCGGAGGTCTATTGTAGTATCCCACGAAAATAAGGACAGATGGAGAGAAAGACTGAGAAAGAATGGTGGGAGAAGTCCGGGGAAACGGGAGAATCCCGAGAAAACCTGCCCAGCGCGGATCGTCCACCATCACGAAACCCACATGAGAACCGAACCCGGTGATCAGAGATGAGAGGCCGATGCCATAGACACATATTAGAGTTAATAAATACTCAATCACATTTATATACAATATTATTGTAAAATTTACAATACAATAAACATTGTAGTAAAATATGTACAGGAAGGCCCAAATTTATATCCATATTGTATACGATTTATACGATTGGTCGTATATTCATGTATAAACGTCGTATACATATGGGCCATCCTGTATATAATGTTGCATCCATTCACAATTGCGGATGTATAAAATGCATAAATGCATACAATAACGTTAAAAATAATATGATTTTTTTTTATACAATCTTCATATTGAAAGAGACTTTTAGCCTCATTTAAATAATTGAGATCGGTTCCCTTTGGTGGTCAGGGGATCATGTTATTAAAAGAAAAATACTCTTCACTCGCGACTTCATAAACAATTTCTTGAGTCACTGTATCTGAGAACAGACAAACACAACCATTTCCTGGACTGTATCGTACCATGTCTCTGATTGAGCTTCACGGCAATATAACGCCATCTATCTTCTTGTAGTTGATTGATTCAAGTCATCCTCATGTGAGGAGCAGCGCCATCTACAGACTAAAATCGAAATTTGAAACAAAAACCTTGAAAGGGAACTGCCAGAAAGACAAAGATATTGCCAAGAAATGAAACCAGAAATGATTGTTAAACAACCGTTGCATTGATAGAAAAACAAGTTTATTGTATCATGGAAATTAAAACATAACGATCTCTTGTGGATCAAACAGATAAGAATGAATAAAACAAATTGAGAGAAAGTATCTCTTCAAAATTTGTAAATCTCTTAAGATATGTTTAGAAAACAACAATAAAAAATATTTACTATTACATAACTATGCAACTATGCGTTCATCACCATGAAAATGAACGATACTACTAAACAAATTCACTAGTATGTAAATTAAAAATGAAAACATAGATTTTACTATATTTTTTGAAATGTAGTAAACCAGTAGTAAGAGCTAAACTGTCGTTACAAACAAGTATTCAGAAAATACAAATTTTATTTTAGTCATCTAGTTTAATCTGTAGATCAGGGATGGGCAAACTTATTTACAGGAGGGCCAAATGAAAAAACAATCTTTTTTTGGCGGGCCAGAGACTTTAATTCGTTTATTTTTCTCCTAATTCATTTTTAAAAAATGATAAACACAGATTATAACAGACTGACAGAATAAATTTAAAATAATTGAGAATATCTACTAAATTGTTTTTAAGTTCATTCAGAAGTTTTGTATGATTGGGATGTGAGATGAATGAAACCTTATGATTGAACTTCAGTATTGTTGTTGTAATCTGGGTTAAACTTGAGGAGGTTATTCTCACGAGAGAAGATGCTCATCAGAAAATCGGTTTCTAAGATCATTTTTTCCTAAGTTTCATGGTTGAAAACATTTGTTCGCAACAAGATGAGGATGGCAAATACTGCCATATATTGATATCATCTTTGTCTGATTGGCGGATTCATCTTCTCTCTGGTTTAACAGAGACACATTTTTGCATTTGTAGAAGGCACTTCAATTAAAGGTGCCGAAACATCGGTTTTAATGTATTTTAACATTTTAATTAGGTCTGCATGGTAATTTTGATCTTTTAAATTCACTACGTAATTAAATTGAAAATAATAGAATACTGTATGAGGTTTTCTCGATATTTCCGTTATACTTTTTACTAGAAGCTTTCGTCAATAACTGTAGGTTTTTCGCAGAAAAGAATTAAATTAATACAAATAAAAGAAAAAAAAAATATTTAAAAAACATTCCTTAGTTGTAAGAACCCTAACTGCATTACAAACTCGTCAAAGCACCGGAAGTTTATTTGGTAACAAACCTCAATTGATTTGCTTTTGTCCAATTCGTATTCTTCTTATGTAATCATGTGTCTAGACATTCGGTCAATGTGGGTCACGTGTTGAAATTAATTGAATCAAAACACTGTCTACCTCTGCACAGAGCTCTTGACATTTAGACAAACACACAAACGCTGCCTCTAAATCTAGAATGTAAAATAGAAATTTTTCTAATACGCAGCAGAACAAATCACCCACGCGGTGGTTTTCTATTTACTTACATCTCTTATTAGATAACGCATAAATTATATAAAACGAGAAGCCGTTCTCTTTTTAGACTTGCGTTTATCATTCCACGTGGAGTGTTTAACAATCATCAGTTACATGACAAGAACCCCAGATCTTGTATATGCTCTGGAATATACAGGGTTCGATTCTCGGTTGGGAATTTTTTTTTTTTTTTTTCTTTCCTGATTTTAACTCTTAGAGGGACCCTGTGATTTACCCAACCTTTTGTCAAATGAGAACAGAATGAGTTAAAGGAGCTTCTGATTGGTCGCCTGATCTCCATTTATTCCCCAAGGGTACGGAGCGTGCATCCTTTACCTCCAACGCCCACATTGATAACCAAACTTTTTGCATGAAGTGCGTTTGTCAGAGGCTTGAAAATGTTAAAAAAACGCTGAGATAGGAGGAAAATATTTTCTTTCTTTGTTTCTTTCCTTTCACAAAATAATCTCTTCCATTTCTTATTTTAAAAAAAACAACAAATATATAACTGCAAATATCAGGAGTTCATTGATAAGCAAACGGCGTGGGTTGGATTCGATAACATTTGAATACCAGGCGACGTCAATTACATTCAGCGAATAAAAATAAATATAGAACAAATCTAAATGTATTCGTAAGAATTCTTATCAAAAGAGCAAACAGAAAATATATGTTTTCTAACAATCCTAAGAATGAAAATTCGTTTTGTTCGTTTGTTTGTTTTTTCCAGATGTTTAATTTGATTTAGAAATCTAAAATTTATTTATTTGTGGTGAAATAAAACGAAGCGTCAATAAATCAAAATAATACAGTACTTTTTAGTCAATTGTGCAGGATGGCATTTAAAACAAAAAACAAAAAATTGTGTTATATTTTGTGAGTTTCAGTGTATTTTTAAAATGCTGACAAGAAGATAAGCATTTCGCTAAACTAGCCTGACCCCATGCATTATAGGAGATTTTATTCTTATTTATAGCCTGCAGGGATTCTAGCTTGACATTGCTAATCTCTTTGAGATAAATCATATCAGTGTTTAATAAAGCTGTCGTAAAACTTCAGAATCCCATACAGAGACATCCACTCATCCAACTCCCCTTCCTCTTAAGTCTAGTCGTTTAGACCAGTGCTCACAAACTCGATGCTAACTCACTTTGATACTCTATCATTTCTCGTTATTGTTGTTATTATTTAGATACTAGTTCGCGTTTGGAACTGGGAACACTGTCTTGATAGTAAATGTGTAAATATGTTTAAACGTGTTTTAATCTTCAGAAACAAAGATGGTGATAAACATTTATTATTGCAGTTGTCTTTAGCAGTTACATGCACACCATGTTTAATATTCGTTGCGTCTCAGCAAAGTCCCTTGGCGATTTCAAAATGCATTTGAAGTCCCTCTTATTAATTTACGCTTGGCATTACGATGATGGCAAAAGCGTTATTGTTCTAGAGCTTCTTCATTCAGGCACTAGATGGCGATACTTTACTGCAGTCAGCGCTTCGATTAACTTTATTATTTCAGTTCTCGTGTTTTAAATTTCCCAGTTTGATTTTAATTTTTAATTTCTTATGCAGTGAAAAAACTGAATTTAAGAAGTAGAAAACAAACAGCGAATAATAGGTTTGCATAACTTATTTACAAGTTTTAACGTCGACAGACAGAATTTGATTTTTTAAAGTTTTTTTTGCTGAAGCAACTGAAGATGCTCTTTGCTTCAGTTGTAATCTCTCAAATAAATAAATAATAACAATGACGATATATTTTTCTTCTTTTTTTTTTTTTTTTGAAGATATTTCGTGAATTGAAATTTTGAAGAAATTAATTTATCATTGTTTTGTTTAGGAACCTTTAATGTTAATATTTCGCAGCCATTTTCCTAGCAACTATAGTTCATTTATTCTGTCGGAAATAAATTTAATTTGTATAATCGAAAAACGTTAATTTGTGGTAGTCCAGCGAAACAAAAAGAAAAATTTGAAATATTTAAAACCACTTTTCCAATATAATTACGTTTCTGATAAAAAAAAAAAGAAAGAAGAAGACTTAAATAGTTATTTCTAGGTGGGGTTGGAGGGCATTGTTTTGATTCCTGTTGTTTGAAAAGTGCCTGGAACGACTCTGTAAGGAACAAAGTAGAATTCCGTTCCAAGCACAGTAGGATAAAAAGCGAAAGAAACCAGGAGATTGTTGTGGTAGCTTCTTGGCACAGAAAACCGATAAATATTTATAAAACGACGGAGCCTCCGTGTTGCGTAATCGTTTCCCAATTCTGTTCGTATACCTGCGCCTCCTCACAGCCATCTCTGGCTTCTGCTTGCAAATGATAAGCAGCATTAGTCGTTGAGAACAGATTAATTCTGTGTAAAAATGTTATTCGTTTGGCCTCATTGTTCACAGCGACTGAAAACCCTCTTTCCGACATTTCCGTTTATTGCCTTGGGGTTTTCGGGACGCCCTGAGTTGCAAACGTCGTCGGTGACTTTATAACGGCCATGAAGTATATATTGCTATAGGGTGTAATAGTGCGATGCTACATTTACGGACATTTGCATTTTAGACGTGGCGGAATTTTAGTTTCTGATCATCAAAAAATGAAATATAGAATGCATTCACTGTAGCTTCAGCTAATTATTGTCTGGTTGCTCTTTGTAATACAAGGCGACAGGTTGGTCGAGTTTGGTATAAATTTGGATACAATGAAAGGGTCAAAAATACATAATCACGTCAACAAAATAAGCGAGAGTAATTCAAAAGTTTTTATATTGTTTTATTGAAAACTATTGTTGATATTATTGTTATTATTGATAACACATCACGGTAATTTAAATCAGTCGAAGTTGATCGCTGTAATTAATAGCTTTATATGAAGTAGCTTATGTAATAGTTTCAGGTGATTCGTAACTTATTAATGCCTGTTTTAGAAAATAAATTTAATAACTAGCTTAAAAATAAATTTAGTGTAACTTAATTTATAAATTTAGTAATACTACAAGTAACATTTTTTTTTGTATTTAAGAAATAGTTAAATATCTTTAGGTTATCCTTACTTTAATACATTAAGAAAATACATTGATTTAATAGAAAAAAATTGCAAACATACAATTAATTTTAATCAATCCAAATTTAATATAATGTATTCTGATCATATAAATGTAATCTGTTTTCAGAGAAGCTGTGCAAATGGGTGTGGTTAAATTTCTTCTTAACTATTATTATTGAGCCTACTATTTATTTGTGCTGACTGGTTAATGTACATATATTTTTTTTTTTGTATGTGTATGTGTGTTTATCATCCAGTTAGTAGTTATAAACAGTTAGTTAATTTTACTGCCACAGCAAAATGTCTCTTGTACATATAAAAATATGTTCTGTTGTGCCTCTGAATTCGTTTTAAATAAGAGATTGGAAGATTTTATCAAATTTTGGAGGCGGAAGGTTAAGCTTCAGATGCCTTTTCTTTCTTTAAATAATAAAAAAAAAAAAATAGAATTAATCGTTTATGTAACCTCATTTTAGATACAAAAAAAAGTTGACACAAAAATAGCGATAAAAACATTGTCCTTCTTGTCCATTGTCGTCCATTTATCAGATCGCGAGCGAATAAAAAATATGCTGGCCTCGGATCCTGTCTCTTTTTTCCGATTAAAAAAAAAAGAGAGAGATGATGGAAGGGTGTACGATGATGACTTATCTGGTTTGGTCTTTGGATTTTTTCTCCTTGAGATGTCGGCGTTTTATAGTGTTCTTTTATAGCCTTCCTTTAGGCCTATCGAAGATTCCGTCCATAAAACCCCCAAGAATTCCGTGTAATGGTAGAAGCACCGGAAAGCCTTGACTCTGTTTATTCCGCCGTTGTGTTGTTGAACGGTTTTCATATAATGCCCGATCGTTCATCATACTACAACGACCGACTCATTGGCAGGGAAGTTTTGTCGCATTTGGTGACACATTTTTCGCGTGCCTTCGTAACCCTTTCGCCCATCCACCCACCCATTCGCGTTTCCACGGCAGGAAAATGAGGGCTTTCGGACGAAGCGTCCTTGGAATCTTGTTGTGCCTCGATCATTCATGAAGCATTATCAAGGAACGCAATTACAATCATCGCGCGCTTCTGCTGTTAATATTCTTCCACAAACTGGCAAACAAACCATTTAGCCAAGTTCAGATGCTTACTTAACGAATATCTGACCTTTTGGTATGTTTAGCTGTTAGTCTTTGGCCTAAATAAACAACTCTTCGATTTAGTATTAAAAGGAAGGCCTTGGGAATGGGTTTGGACACGGACAGATGTTAGGACAATGCAGACAATTGGAAGTTTAACTTTCTTAATACTTGAATTCCAAAAGAACATCAATATCAAATACTTCAAAAAAGTTTCTTTTTCACAACTGTTGATGATCTGTATTTCATTCTAATGAATCCCTTACTATTTGTCCTGCACACATTGAACTACTGTTGTTTCATTTGCTTATTGTTATCGTTGAGGATTGTACTTCCAAAGATAATCTCTACTTTTTTACTTAAATTCTGAAAAAAAAAAAACATTTTCTGAAACAATGTGAATCTACAGAAATGACAGAATGAATAGTGGAACGAGTAAAAAACCTATTATCGTTATGTCTTGCTACATGGCTAGTCCAATTCCATTTTATCTTCTTTGTAGCGATAATAATATCAGACACACTGGTTATTAGTTATCTGATGATAAATGAAGATAAAGTTTAGAATAAGCCATTATTCAGTGAGCAAGGATAAATTTATAGAAGATAGACTATCCTAAGACCAGCAGCAGAACGCGCGGAATTAAAGACCAAGTACATTTTAAGTATTTTAGAATTAATTATTAATTAATAAATACACATTAATTTTCAACCATTTTCAATACACTGAAGAATGAAGGTCTCTCAATTTTTTTTCCCACTTCTTTCGGTCGAAAGCTTTCCAGTATCAAACGAAGAATCGAATTCATCCATCTACCTTGTGGACACTTTTCTGTTTAGATTTTTTGTTGATCATCTATATTCATTACGCCTTGCTACAAGACCAGCCCAATTCCTTTTGAACTTCTTTTTAGCGATAGTAATATCAGTAACATCAGAACCTCTGGTTTGTTCTGTCACCCATGCATTTCGTTTGGTGTCTCATCGCGTGATTCCTAATATATATCTTTCCGTCATTCTTTGAGTTGTCCGCAGTCTACGAATTGCTTTCCTGGTCCATGTATCCGCTCCAAATGTTAGAACATACATTGATTAAAAGCTTTTTTTTTTTTTTTTTTTTTTTTAAGACTAGATCTGTTTAGAATGTTTTGTAACGTACGAAGATGAAACTGAAGACGAATATTAATTGTACATTAAGATCCAGATGGTGTTAATTTGCCCTTTCATTTCTTATCGACTACACTTTTTCATTTCAGAGATGATCTGGTTTGACAGTTTTAGCCGCTAGAGGTCTTGTTGTTTCTTTATGGCAAGAGATTGACGTAAAGTCCGAGAGAAGTCTTCGGGAAAATGTGACCAAGTGAAGTAAAAAAGCCTTGAATTCACATCGATTTCTTAGACGCAGATCCTTTATGGTTGAGAGAATGCGTGTTCAAGATTCTCGTAGAACTAGAGAAAGAAGAAATCTCATCATTATATTTTAATTAAAAATCCGTTACGTACAAAAATCCGTTTATACATTTCCTGTTTGCACATCATACGCAGAATCTTCCGAGAATTAATGTTCATCAATCTTCTGTGTAAAATCTAGCAGATGTCAGATTCAGACATCCCCCCATCGTGAAATAAAAGTCTTAACTTTGTTACCCCGGGAACGAGAGTTCATTGACGTTGGATACCCGTGGCAACTCTATTTCGAAATCTGGTTCCAAGATATAATTAATGGATTTTTACTTTCATCAGTTACAGCGCTTTGGAACCTTAGATTTTTTTCTTTACAGCCCTCTGTGGCAACTCCCTTTTTTTGTTCTGCGAGAATTCGCATCGCGTCGGCGTTTAAAATAGAACCTACCATTCACCCCCCGTAGGTGAGGTTTTATGCTTGTTTTGCCACTTGAGTTTGTAATGTCGTGAATGTTTGATATCTGATCTCTCTGGTTTTAAAATGTCTTCTTTTTTTTTTTTTTTTTCTGTACTCTCGAAAACTTGCTTCTAATACCACTCTGTTTTCTGTCGTGTTAGCTAAATGCCTGGTGAAGTGTAAAAAAAAAAAACATTGTTTTTACTGCCATTGAGGTAGGCGTCAAATTGCGTCAGGCAGTATATTTTTTTAAAAATTTGCATTTTATGATCGGAGCACATGTTCACATCGTCATAAAAACAGCAATTGAACTTCGCTTTTTTTATATGTTGTAATTAGTTGTTTTGTTTGGTTTTTTTGGTTTGTAAAGTCTGATTTGTTGATCATTGTCTTTTATATTTAAACTTAAACAAACTCATAATCAACAAATATCAAATGGCATGGATAAGATTTTCAGAATAGCCTATTAAAAAAGTAAACAGATGTTATGTTTTCATCCAAAAGCTGTAGTAAAAGAACTTTTTGATTTTTTAAGGTAAAAAAGGAGAATAATAATTCATCTACGTACGTGACCGAAATTTACTTATTACTATGTGGCCAAAAATAATTATATCCGGACATTCTTCTGCAGTAGTGATTTGAAGCCTTGATTATTTTTTTAAATTGTCAATTATTTGACGTAATATCTGGAGTAATTCAAAAACTTGTCTCCCTTTAGTTTCCCTCTTTATGTCTCCATACTCAACTAGAATTTTCAAGAAAATAAAACCACGTTGTGGGCTTTTCTCAGTGGGTAAATTGAGGGAAATTGATTGAGGGGAAATAGGATAATAAAAAAGAAGAAATGGAAAATGAAAACAGCATGCATTCTATTATACAAAGACATACTCATAGGGTCGCAGTCAGTTGCTACGCAAAATAGGGGTTAAATGGTGTGAGATTGCGCAGGTTTTAGAAAACCCTGATGCTCACTTTTATATAAAGATTTTTCAAGCGTAATTATGGAGCCCAAACACTTTCGTAGTCTCCTATAATCGTGAAAAAAGGCCAAAACAAAAAACCAGCTAGACTTCACATATTATCATGTAAGTTTTGACCGATCTATTCGTTGTGTAAAGATGAGATTTCTTCCATCGACAAATTCGCTGAAATGATCTGACACAAACCTAGTGTCCACGAAATGGAAATGTAGAGGAGCGCAATATCGGATTGATTTTGTGATTGGAATACTGATTTTCATCCCAGACCAATTGGAGCATCCAAAAGATAACCCATGACACTGGCCTACAATCGATTAACATCGAAGACTGTCTCGCAGTGACATATTTTTTTTTTCCTCATGAAGGATGGGATCGAATCAACGCTGGGAATAACAGAGTTGGAAATGGCACAAGAGTAGCGACATCCATCCCTTTCGTTCAGGCGTTTCTTACCGATCTTCAGACAACGAAATAACGACAGTCCAGTGCTTATAAACAACCCAGGTTTTTCTTTTGTGACATATTGACCTTGACTTACTTCCAAATAATGAAAGAGGGTTCCGATTACACGAAGCTGATAGGAAACGATATTTTACATAAGCTTTTTACTTATTCATAAATACTTACAATGAATTTAGTTTTTAAATAAGGATTCATTTGCCCGGCACGTGTAACACCAACTTCGCACCCACATCCATTTGCCCACAAAAAATGACAATATTTAAAATTAGGGTCGGCGAGTTCAGCCCCAAAAATGGAGAAGAGAGAATTAAAGAAATTATCTTCGCCCTCCTCGCGGCAAGAAATTAACTTGTCGTGTAATTAACTTATCAGTAGTGTTTTCTGGAAGCGATGTTTTTCACTAATAATAAACAGCAAAAAACATCGTCTGATTATTTTTTATGTTACTACGCTTTCTTTCTGCAGGCTAGTTACTTAATGACGTCGTGTATCCTTCTAATTTTTAACTATTTTAAACTTTCCTGTCCTCTGATTGGAGGAAAAAAACTTCAGAGTAAAGAAATGTAGACTAAGATTCACTCATTGATAAAAATGCCAACAAAGCATTCAGAAATCCAGAAATAACAGCTCTATTACAAGCTGAGAATTGGGACTACTTTGTTTGTGTCATTAGACAAAGCATAAAATCCTATGTGATATGAAATGTAGGAGAACCTTAATTAATTTTTTAATTAAGTTATTAAATGATAACCTATTTAAAATTCCTATCTAAAATTTTGTGAATTGACTATTAAAACGAGCAGCATTCTTGTTTACCATTGTTACTATATATTGAAGAAGAGATACTGAAGTCCCGAAAGTGCTGTAGGTCTTCAGACCAGTTTTTTATGAATTATACGCTATTATTAGCCGATGTCAATTTTATGTTTTCGGGATATTTGCTGTTACTAAAAATAAAAAAAGAGCTGAAGTTGTGGGTGGGTTAATGTGATTTTTTTCCCCTCTAAATATATGCGATCCTTATTGTTGTGTTGCGTCCGTTGGTCAGCGCCGTAGTAATTACCTGCTCCGAGCGATTTCCATTCACGATGGCTGTAGGCTTTTTATTGCCGTTAAAGGCACTCGTGGCGCATCGCAAGTAATAAAAAAACGCGTTAATTGTGTTTAAGTGAGGGTCGTGCGATTGATACGCCCTGAGTTTGGTCAGTGTAGTTATTAGTTGAAGGGTAAACATCAAGTAAAAAAAAGAACCACAACACGTCGATCATAAAAACACAAGATGGATGAAAACAACTTCGAATGGGACGGCATTTTCGATACAGGTTGTCCCGAACTACAATAAGACGTCTCATAATTAGTAGTCGCACAGTTAACATAAATAGAACCGTACACCTGTCTATCTTTCTCTGGGCTTCAAATTTCCTTATCTGTTATTGCTGCAAATCATATTCTCATATAATGTAAGTAAACAATAGAACGGTGTTGACATTTATTTCGAGATGAACGTCTAAATAAAGCATTAATTTCAAAGGAATAGTGACCTAGACATTTGAAATTCATATGTAACAGTTCTACGATAAGTTTCGACTTCATGTTTGTTTGTTTTTTTCTGCTTCAATTTGACAAGAAAGTGATTTCCTAAAGTATTTTTCAGAAACATTACAAGAGTATAAAATTCTTCGATCTAGATTAATGAATGGAATATTCTATATTACATGATTTTTACTAAGACGTCACCAAGTATCTAGGAAGACGGCACAGCCGCACAATTTGAACTGACGAAGGCTAACCAACAGCAACGTTTTCTGTCACTGTATTAATATTGTCGACGTATTAAAAAATATTAAGTATTTTGTAATTAGTTTACTTATCTGTCTTTATTTATATTATTACTAGATTTTAACTTAATTACAAATAAAGCGTGAGTCGTTGCACGTTCGAAATATTGTTATTGGCAGTGCCAGACATTCCAAATCTCGTGATGTTAATATGAATTGTTAAATTTGTTAACCTACGAACTGTTGAAGTTAAGTCTTATTATCTTCTCAATTTCTTTCAAATCGTAAATTTTCTTTATTAACAAACTAACTCAAATGAGAGATTTGAAAGCATGTTAAAAAAAAAGAAAGATCATTTTTGGCATTTGGAGCACGTGTTATAAGCAGTGTAATTGTGTTCGGATGTGATTTATTGCGATTAGAAGCTGACCAGTCAGCGGTGATTTATATAGCGACCCCCTGTGGACTGAATTGGAATCAGATGCAGCCAATACATTGTCAATGGTCATTGCCATTTCATGAATCATAGCCAAGAGAAGAGTTTGATGAATTATTCTAGTGGAAATGAGTTAAAAGCAGAAAGTAATCTAAATAACCTGCTGTATTCTACAGATAAACTGCGCCAATCAAAAATGTGAATGCACTTTCCTAGTATAGGCATACCTCGTGTATTATTTCAAAATTAGATTCTATTACACATAATAATTTTACACTTGCGAAGCGCGAGGGATTCAAATTCCTTTAGGTTGGAATTCAGGCACTGAGAAGAAGGCGATCCGCATACGAGAGGTATAGTAGCAGATGGAAGTAGAAAGCATTTCGGATGGCTTTGCTGGGAGACTTTACTAGCGAAACGGTTCCGTTGACCTTTTCGCTTTTGGGCCTCGTTCCACGTCAGTTAGTGCGCATTAGCATAGCGCATATTTTATTTGTGAGATCCAAGGGATAATAATCCCCCATAATGCAAGAGTTCACGTTCCGCTGATGTTGTTTTCCATCAGAAAGAGGAGGCAAAATTCTTGAAATTTCGGATAATAATGAAAAATAAAAGAATGTTATACTCGTGCAAATCAGTTTGAGCAAATAATCAAGAGCTAAGCGCGCGCTTCCCATTTTTGAATGAAACAGCTTCTAATTAGCTTAATTCGCACAGCTGTAGCAGATGAGTGTTGTTGCCATTCCTCCAGAAACGACCAACGATCAATAAACGATGTTACACCAGTCGATTGCATTGAAATCTCGTCTGTGAACTTTGCAATGACAAGAGTTGATGCAAGAAGATATTTATTACTGCTGATTCAGTATCAAATAACACTTCGTCTGTTAATATTACAAACAATAAATGTTGTTGTTTTTTTTTCTTCTTCAGTGTTAGGGTCAAATTTAAATAAATCTTCTGTCTTCACTCCATCTCAGATATCTTTAGGTCATTTTTAGACATAATGATAATGATATATGCTTTTAGAAGGTCGCTACAAGAATGATTAAAATTAATTGTTACTGTGATCTAACGTGATTTATAGATCTGTGACACGGAGTATATTGATTGTTTAGATTGCAATTTACGAAGAGCGTGTGCTGTACGCAGGAGAGAAACTGATGACTTTTACTCAAGACATGATGCTATTGTAGGAACCCAACAATAACAGCATGAAGCTTACCAATTTTCTTTCTTTAAGATCATCGTAATAATCAATGTTATATTTTGACTCTTCATTGCCTCAGATAGACGGGTCTCCGTGTCTTGACTTCCTGGCCCCTTCTTCCTCCTTCAAGCACCACCCTTATGCTCGTCTCCGTACAAACCTTTCTTTAATTAGTTTACGGCGCTGGGGTGGGGCAGTCAAGGTCCGATGTCCGTAGGCTTGGGAGAACTGAACGAACCAGAGACGGTCCTCAGATCTAAAAATTAATTAGGGTTTCATTGGAGAAACAACGGAACGATACATGACAAACGGGAACGGCAAAGTGCCAGCAGGTAGTCTGTCAAGACAAGGAGACCGGTCTGACTGCTACGTAAGTAAGAACGTAACAGTGTTGTTCAGTTTTATTAAAGCTTTATTAAAATTTAGTCAGTTTTATTTAATTATACTACTGTAGGCCCTTCAGGTCGCAGGAGATAAGGCTCCCAGCGTTCAGTTGAGATTGAATAGTCAGTCCTATCCTAGGGCCTTTAACTATCCCGGAAAGAACCCCGCTACCCGTTCTTCAGAGACTGGGTGCACCTAGGAATTCAGCATGGGAAAATCCTTGACTTCCGCCGATCGAATCCCACTTCCTCAGACTGCAGTCAAGTGCATTACCACTTGGCTACCAGTATTATTGTTACCATACAACAGTTGCCTCAGAACTTTAAATCGGACTATCTTCAATAAATCCAGGTTTCTGCACAGTGATTAGTGCCGATATTGACATACGTTATCTTTCTCTTATGTTCGCCATAACAATACATATGCTTATTAACATTCACTGTTGCCGTTACCTAACAGAAGTAAAGTAACCGTGAGTTTTATTTGCTAGGAGTTTTATGTCCATGGTCCAAAGAAATTTGAGACAGTAGACTCAGTGAATATTATTTTGTTTTTCCTATAATTAGGTCTCCATTTGTTATTATAAAGAAAATTCAAAATAAAACCCTACTTAACAGTTTCCTTTATAAAGCATGAGATCATTTTACAATGAGCAGTTATCATTTAGGCTGTGAGAAAAGTTGAAGCGAGTTTTACAAAGCAGCTCCAAGGCGAGGAAAACACACCTGTTCTTAAAGCACCCAAAAGTCTTTCCTTACATTAACAAAATAAAGATCATTGATTGCTGATGGCTGCAGGATGAAGTAATTAACGCTTCAACATTAACTTAGTTCTAAGCGTCTGAATCGTATTGCGAGATTTCTTAAGTGTTTGGAAAATAAGGAAGAGGTTCTAACAAAGCTTTTATGTGATTGCCGCCGCTTCTGTCGTAAGTAAAACCGACTTCTTCGCTTCTTTTAAGAATTGCGTAAAGGATAACTAGTAAAAGCGGTCCATTCATACGTGCCAGGATAAACAAACAGTAACCTGCGCCCTCGTGTGGCCGAAAGTAGCACTGTTCTAAAAACCATTGCCACAATAATTAAAGTTTACTTATTAGTATGAGATCAAGAAACGAATTCATAAATCTGTGAAATAAAATATTATACTTTAGTAATTTGTATAATAATAATCATAATAGTTTGAACTGTAGAAGTGGAAGTTTGAAAGTATATCGTTTCTAGATTACTTCTTGACGTCACATCGAAAAGCAGAGCGTTGATTGGTCTATTTCACAGTCGTTACTTTGATCGTGGGTGACTTTTGTTTTGACAGTTATCAGTTGACATTTATTTAGATCGAGGACGGAGATTGCCTTTAGTAGCTCGCTCTTGATTAGTGTGTAGGTGGAATTAACTGTAGCCCCTCCAAAGGCTTGTTAATATCCGTCCACGAAGGAACTGTTACCCGGAAGCTTTGTTTTCAAAATTCCTAAGTTCAAAGCTCAGAGAG
This sequence comes from Thereuonema tuberculata, assembly GCA_023159025.1. Taxonomy (NCBI): domain Eukaryota; kingdom Metazoa; phylum Arthropoda; class Chilopoda; order Scutigeromorpha; family Scutigeridae; genus Thereuonema; species Thereuonema tuberculata. The sequence continues at coordinate 27,717,974 of JAFIDM010001028.1, read as the reverse complement.
GTGATTGCTTAAACCCCGTTCACTTCTCTTTATAATTAACACTGAGAAAAGATGTTTTCAAAAAATGAAATGTGAGGTTTTGTAGATTTGTTAGATTTAATAATAAAATGCAGCCATGACCTTACAGTTGAGTTCATGAAAGAAGAGCTTTTGATGACGTAATTTCCTTATGGATTGATGTTTCCAGGACGTTACAGTGTCATCTACTTCTACAATCATCATTATATATTATTTCTCAAAGGGTTTTTTTTGTCGGACCGCTATATTTCCTTTACTACTTCATCAAAATCAATGATTGAGGCATCATTTTGAAGATTACGTTTCCCGCTAATGACGAAAAATAAACAAATTGTTTAAAATTAATGTTTTCGTTGAAAAACTTTATTTTTAAAAACTTTTTATACAAATGTAGACACGCTTTAACAGAAGCGCCTTATTTTTCGAAAGTGAAAGTATTGCTTTAGCGTTGTAACCTTCAACTATTTACTTTTTTGAATAAAAATGCACTTTAAATGATATTTCATCGTTTATTTAATAACAACAGAGGAAAAAAAAACAAAGATTTATATTTTAATAAAAATAAACGATTTATTACAATAGAAACATAAAAATTAGTCAACTTTTCATATATTATTTTATATATTATTTCTCAAAGGGTTTTTTTTTTTGTCGGAACGCCATATTTCCTTTACTACTTCATCAAAATCAATGATTGAGGCATCATTTTGAAGTACGTTCCCCGCTAATGACGAAAAATAAACAAATTGTTTAAAATTAATGTTTTCGTTAAAAAACTTTATTTTTAAAAACTTTTTATAAAAATGTAGACACGCTTTAATAGAAGCGCCTTATTTTTCGAAAGCGAAAATATTGCTTTAGCGTTGTAACCTTCAAATATTTCCTTTTTTTGAATAAAAATGCACTTTAAATGATATTTCATCGTTTATTTAATAACAACAGATAAAAAAACAAACAAAGATTTATATTTTAATAAAAATAAACGATTTATAACAATAGAAACATAAAAATTAGTCAACTTCTCATATATTATTTCTCAAAGGTGTTTTTTTTATTTCCCTTAATACTTCATCGAAATCAATGATTGAGATATTTTCAAGATTACGTTCACCGCTAATGATGAAAAATAAACAGATTGTTTAAAATTAATGTTTTCGTTAAAAAAATTTATTTTAAAAATATTTTTTGTAAAAATGTAGAAGGCAATCTATTGACAATCTGTTCATTTATTTATTTCCACATTACCATTCGGTGACTGATCAAGATACCATGCGAATTATTCGCACGGGTCAACTTTTTTATAAAACTTGAGAAGACGCCATCTATTGACAATGTGTTTAACTAACATGCACACAAGCTGTTGGATTTGTTTATTATTTCTCAAAGGTGGTTTTTTGTTGCGAATTATTCGCACGGGTCCACTAGTTCGTAACTATTTTAAACATTACGAAAACATTCTGGTTGTTGCATTTTCTACAGTTACAGGTCTTGAAGTAATTAAAAACGTTCCACACTATTCCTATTGCTTGATCCTTTTGTGGTCATGCTTTTGCGATCACAAAACGACGCCATCTTGGACTGACTGCTCGGAGTTCAAGTTGATGACGTCATGACTGGATTTTGTTCCAACAAAATCGATCGCTACGGAATGACCATATATGGCAAACCCCCATTTTTTATTTTGTTTTTTGAAAAATACTATAGTTAGTTAGTTAGTTAGTTAGTTAGTTAGTTATTGTCCTTAAATCAGTTATTTAATGTTTTACAACTTATGTGTTGAAATTGTATTTATGAGGAAGGCTTTTTTTTCTTCGGGTTTCATTATTTCTGTTCATCTATGGAACATCAAATCTCAATATACACCTTAATGACTCTTAATTCTTCTCCATGCCTTATTTAAATGTACCTTGCAAATGCTGATGAAGATTTTAAATTAGTACTAGTTGCAGTGATTTTTTTTATTTTTTTTTTATTGTGAGCATTGTTTAGAGTCTCACTGGCGAGACCAAGAGTGAGATCAACAACCGCCCACGCCCTCTTAAGTTGTTAATCAATTGTGTTAATATGGCTGATGAGTTGTAATAAAGACGAAACAGCTGTCCCAGAGTCCCACTGATAGTAATTCGCGGTGTGATTGTGGGAATGTGCATTTTTATTATCGCTTTATTTAGAAATGTGTTGTCTCTCTTGTCTTACTTTCACGGTTATTATCTGATTTCTAATAAGGCGTTGAAATGACGTTCCGTAAAACAGACCGGAAGATAGAGTGAGAGAATCTTTGATCCTTTTGGCGAAGAAAGGGTTATAAAACCCACATTGTAAACAAGATCGTACGGCGTCGCGTCCACGCGCTCGGCCCCGTAATCGCCAAGGTTCTACGGCCCTTAAAGCCTTCGGTTGCATTTGTTAGGGAGCCGTGGTGCCTTTTGGCCGCGTGCCATACGATGACTTTATGAATCAAACAGCGCCAAGAGTCTAGGGGTGAAACCCATAACCGCGTCCGGATGGCAGCGTCGATTGCTCCGTTGGGGATGCGCCGATGACGACAGCATCACCATGGCAACCGGAGACATAAGGAAATCGACCGCCATCATTTTACGCCCGTGGATTGGACACTGACAGTAATCTCCAATTATAAATCGAGTCTCAATAATAAATTAGGTGCGTGGGATGAAGGGGGTAGGAAAGAAGAACCTAAGTGAATTGGAGAAAACGAAAAGGTCTTTTCCATTTCGAACTACGCAAAAGAATTACGACATATCTTAGTAAACAGGAAGAAAGCGTTACACTTTTAGTACTTAATTAACGTTCGAAATAAATTGATGTTTACCGTTAACATTTCTTCGGATTGATTTTTTTTTTTTCTTTTTTTAGATGCAAAAAATTTTTGATGTTCTCTAATGAACATTTTGATTTACGCGGTTTTGTAAGTCCAATTGTATTTACAAAAGTAACGGAATAAAGAATGTAGAACAGAAGGAGTATTTCAATTAAAATTTAAAATTTTAAGAGCACTTCACTTTTTCTAAAATATGTTAAAATTTCTCTCATTTTTTTTTTATGAAAGTATTTTTTTTTCTTCTTTTCGTATAATTCTATCAAGAACTGAAAATTAGTGAAAATTTATTTCGAATAATATGTTAATATTTTATTTATTTATTTACGTTCAGTTTAATTTTTTTTTTTTTTTAGATTTCATTAAAGTTTCTATTTTTAGTTTAAAAATTAATATAAAAATAAAAAAAGTTTTTGCAGAAACTATGAAATCTATTTTTTTCAACATTTTTTCTTTCTGAGCATTTCCATTTTGTGTATATACATATATTTGTTAGACTTGTAATAACTTCTGCTTCTATCTTGGAAATCGTGAGCGCCCTCGAAATGGTTATGATTTACAGCTACCGGATATTTTCTTCTCAGATCGTGACATCTGCGGTGAAGTATCTTCCGTTTCTCCATAACTTCCACAATAAACTGAGTCCATACGACCGTGGCGTGGGTGGGAGTTCTATGCTTTTTCATCCAAATAAACAGTTTTGTCGAAACATTCCTAGATATATGCCTGAAAGTTTTTAAGATCCATGATCATATCAGATAGGCATCTCTTAGCACCGTCTAACAGACCAGCGTCTGAGCAGTGGAATTTCTGTAAACACATCTTTGTGAAATTACAAAATAAAAGCGTTTCATACAGCAAATAATTTGAAGATCTATGAATACAGTAAATTGTGGATTTATTTATTTTTGTAATGGATCGGGCTACGTATTCTGTCAAAGAATGGTATGTATCAAATTTATAAGAAACCGTAGTATTAGAAAACTTAATGTACAAAGAAAACTAGAAAATCTACTTAAGTACCACAGAAGTACTAATTAGTACAAAAATACTGATTGAAATACAATGTTCTCGGTTCGAAAATAAAAAAAAAATAAAAAATTATTGACTAAGAATTAATTGTAGATGTAACTTAGATTATTTAAAAAAACACATACACACACAAACCGTTTATTTATTGTATTAGATCGTTGTCAGTAGATGGAAGCTTGACTAATGTATATTAAATTCATCTTTCTATTAATGGTTTGGATTCGCTTATTTTCCGCTACGTCACCTGCGATTGAAATATTGATAGGAAAGCATATTGGTCTCGCGAGAAGTTGTCCAAATTCCTGTATCTCCAAGAAAGCTGTTCTGGTGGCTTGCAAGCCAGAAAAAAATATTGAATTTTTCTCATTTATTTTAGAAAACATTTACTGGAAAATAAAGAAATGTTAAGTTAGAATTAAGATCGTCCATGGACTACATAAAGAGTTAACTCTTTAATCCCAATAAATTTGATTTTGGTGAAATTTCGTCATAAAATATGCATAACAGCGATATACAATCATAAAAATAAAATTCTTTTACACATTCTCCTCTAAAAGTAGGCGTAGGCCTCAAATAATGGGTTATTTATTTTTTTATTTGGGGGGGGGGGGTGTTTCCATAGTTTATTTTCTTATTTTCACGGCGAAGATTTTGATTATAGTATTTCAAATTAGGAAAGCATAGGTGTGTGGTTGTGGATGGAGGAGGATTTAGTTTTTATTTTTTTTACAACTTTCCAAGTACCCATAAAGCAAAGGGGAATCTATCGATCAGAAATGGGGCAGAAATCTTGGCCTTAAAAGCGCTCTTGAAAACGGAAATAACCCATTGGGAAAGGTAATTAGGGCTGGTGAACAGTATTCTGTAGCTATGGCAGAGGGTCTTCTTTTGTTAGTGGGAGTACTTGAAGATAATGGATCTTTTGTGGAGATAAGGAGATGGAAAGCTATCGCTTTTGAAGACGACCCTTAAAAATCTGTCGGTGAGAAGCAGTTACGTCCCCCTCTAACAGAAATACCTTCAAATGAAGGAATATTCTTTGAGAACTGTTTTTTTAAAAGCAGGAAAGAAGAAGCAGGCAATAAAAACAAAAGATAAAAGAAGATACATACGATAAAAAGAGAGGAGAAAAATATAGTTGCTAGAGAAAGTCTAGGCTTAATATATTACAATCTCAAAGTAGACTCACTGGTTAAATAAAGAAGAAAAATTTAAAATGTACAGTAGAACCCCTCTCGTCCGCCCTCGGCTGGTCCGCCACTCCGGTTGATCCGACCGTGCTCGAGCCGGCCGAACTTGTCCCCAACTCGTCGGTGACTCACCACCCGTCGCGCCATTGTGTTGTTTACTTGCAGATACAGTGACGGTAGATGATGAAAAAGCTCTTAAGAATCGCAAAACATTGAAAAAGCCTAAACTTGAACTCCTTGACAACGCAGTAAATCAGTATTTTTTTGTATTTTCTGATAATCCGACCTTATTTGCGTTCCGACAATACCCCCAGTCCTAAAGGTGACGGATTAGAGGGGTTGTAATTTTAAAGTTCTGTTCTATTGTGGTGTAGATCTGTAATATTTTGATGGTATGATTACGTTCGCTTTATTACTTTGCAAATAAATGTAAAATATCATACCTTTTTTTTTTTCTTTTTCTTTAATGATAGAAAAAGGAAGGTGTTTTGTTTGTAATTGACCTCATTTTCAACGTCACCTTTTAACGTCATTGCAAATCCTAGTTCCTCTCCGTTATTAAATTTTAACGCTTAATTGAAATATTTCGAGCAAAATTCTTCAGTCTAATTGAATAAAGCAATTTTATTAAATCCAAAATTAATTTGAAGGTAATTGGAATATGACGTCTAATGTGTTTCAATGAAAAAAAAAACACAGCAGGTGAAGTACCTGAACTTATGCTCAACAGTCTGCAGCTCTAATTCTACGATATCAGAAGATAATTTTAGAAGCCACAAACTGCTGCTGATACTTGAATTCCGTTGCCATCAATAATGTTACGGTCTTTCCAAATCAAAAATATCGTAGGTTTAGAGTCAACATTTATTTACTTGAGACACTTATCTAGAATACTGCATCAACCTTAGATACTCATCTAGAATTCTGTATTCAAGAGATGTGAACATGTGTCGACTCTTTTGTTTCTTATTTGTAGTTAAACCAATGCCCTAAAGGCTGTCAAAAGTTCTGTAAACGTGAGGATAAGGCTTTGAAGATAGGAAAAACGTGATCATTTCTATCGGCCTCCATTTCGAAACGTTCTCGACACACGTAATATCTATCGCACTAGCATAAGAAATTTTCCGAAATATAAATATAGTTTGCGGAGAGCGAAATATGCGCGAAGTTAATTAATACAATAGCAGCTATGTAAGCAGAAAACACAGTCCCGTGTGTAGAATAATACTAGATTTTAAGTTAAGGGTAGTACTATATGTCATACTGAATCATATGTTTAAAAAGAAATACTAAAAACACACTAAAATTGTTATTAATAGATCATCTTGCTGAAGATGGAGAACATGCTTTCTCCGAAACTGTCCTGTCCATGGAACTTTTTTAAATTAGTCGTATTGTACATTTTTTATTTTTTTAATAATGATTTAAATACACAAAAAAATTATTAATAACAATTTTAGTGTGTTTTTAGTATTTCTTTTAAACATATCCTTTAGTACACACGTTAAAACAATTTATACTGAATCGTACTTATGTGAACTGTATGTCATTTTTTTAACTGAATCTGTGTTTAAATAGAGTTGTTATCTTTCATTTATTATATCTGTCAATTAGCACAGCAATGTTTATGTTTGTTCTTTAGTTTAGCATTGTTTGAAACTCGACATACGTAAAAACTGACTCAAGTAAACGGGCTTTCTTCAATAATTACCTAAAATCGGGGAACCGTCCGTATTTTTAATTTAAAAAAAAAGTATAATTCAATGATTCTGATCTGCTGAATTTTAAGGTCTAAAGTCTGATCAATAATCCCATAATTAGAATACCAGCAGTTAGAACTTCTACAGTTGGTAATTCCCGCCAATTTAAAATAAAGACCTTTGAAAACATTATTGAATTTAGCCTCTGTCAGTCTTGGAATTGGAAAAGTGATGGTATAATAGATTGTTTATTATTTTATAAAAATTTAAAATTATTTTATAAATATTTATTATAAATACGAGAATATCTCATATATTTATATACCATTGCCATCGAACTTAGGTCTGAGTTGTTATCATTGCCCCAATTTTCTTACTAACAACTCCAATTATGTGCGTAATTATTTACTCCAGGTTATCTATCGGATTCTTATTACGTAATTTAATCGTGATGGAATGTGGCTTTTAATGTTTGTTTTTTATTATTATTATTATTATTATTATTCAAGCTGAGATTTTTATCTTTTCAAGGTTTTAATCGTGATATATTCTGTCATTTGAAATAGAAGGGGAAAAAAATTGAATTTCTTTTTTTTTATATATAAATATGATTTTAATGAAGATATGCTGATTTTTCATTCTTTTGATTTTAACATTTAAGACCTTTTTTTTATTTTAAGTTCTATCAGAATTCTTATTTTTATTCTTATTATTATCTTTTAAGTTTTATAAGATTTTTATCTTTTGATAATCGTAATAGTATCGTGATGTTTTAACTTGCCGTATTTATCTATGTCGAGAATTAAATTATAACTCCTGCGAAGATCACATGCATATTAAACAAACTCGAAATGAATTACATTTAGGACGAAGCTTCGTACAGATTTTCGATATTGTTACTTTTTCCCAGGTTATACAGTAGAAGTTCAGGTTTCCCTATAAATATTAATAGTTTTTTAAGGATATGTTCCAAAAATTACACTGAAAATTGTCAAAATATACGGTATCGGCCAATGAATTGAAATTGAGAATGATCGATAATAGTCTTGTAATTACTGTAGCAGGTAGTTATGTATTTTTCAAAAAAGAAGGGTTTGCCATATATGGTCATTATGTAGAGATCGATTTTTTTTTTTTTTTTTTTTTTCTGGAATAAATGTCACCAGTCATGACGTCATCAACTTGACCTCCGAGCAGTCAGTCCAAGATGGCGTCATTTTGTGATCGCATAATCGTGACCAAGAAAGGACAAACTTTGCATAGCCAAGCAAGGGGAATAATGTGGAACGTTTTTAATTATTTCAATAATAATAATAACAATAACATAAAAATGTATTCGTAACTGTAGAAAATATAAAAACGCAGAATGTTTGGTAATGTTTATAAGATTCAGTTACGGATTTTAGCAACAGAAGGAGCTGTTACGTCCTGGAAACATCAATCCATAAGGAAATTACGTCATCAAATGCTCTTCTTTCATGAACTGAACTGTAGCTACTAGCAGACTTTCGAATGATGTTTTCTCGCTTTGTGGCACAAAAATTGTCTTGAGTTTTCCAAAGAATGTTATATTGTATAAAAATATATAAAGTAGCAAACATTTAATGGATTTGCATAGATATTAACTGTTTCCAAAGCATTAAAATTATCGATGTCACAATAATCAATTAATTGATTAATCCTAAGTTATTTTTATTATATTAGCCACATCTCTCTTTAATAATATGTCTTGTTATTACTAAAATTGTAGTAAAGGAAAAAACATAGATTCGAGATGTCTTTATTGTGTTGATATATCAACAACACTGTCTGCCAGACCAACCATGCACTGACGCGTAATGCAACAGACAAGAAAACAATTAAGCAGCCAAGTGTATTACGAAATAAAACCCAGGTCATAAACATTTCAGCTTAGAATAATTACACCGGGGTGATTTCTTTGCGGGCTGTTATTGGAGGAGCTTAATTCCAACGGTTGAATACCTCGATACAAGAAACCTTTCTTCGGTTTCAGTTGTCTTTCTCCAATGTGGGAGTGACGACTTAATTAAAAACAGCGTTTTAATAATTGTAGTTGGGGTCTTTATTCGACGTGCCTGTAGAAGCGCGATGTGTCGAAGTAAACAGTTTCCCCTCATTTATGTCCCTTTCCCCCTTATTATTTGTGGTTTGTAGAATGGCCATTGCTTAATACCGGCAGTGATATATGAACTACAAGGCTTAGTGGTTATCCGGGGTCGTCGGCACAGGGAAATAGCGGAGTTGTAAATTTTTCAGGGAAATGAGTGCAAGCAAATAGTAGGGGTATCTGCGGAATTCCAGCCTCGAAGCTTCTGGAATTTAGGGTCTGAGTCTTCTATGAAGCTAACGAACAACATGTACATTATTTATTTATTTCAGATTTTAATGATAATTAAACACATAGTTGTGACGTAATTTCCTTGTCTTTTGTCGTTGTTCCTAATGCTTCAAGGTAATTTGCAAAGGAAAACTCCGTGCTTCGCCAAAGTAAATAAAACCTCTCTCTGTCCAACTTCAAAACAAACATCTAACACTATTTAAACATCGACAAAAAGTAAAATAAATATCTATCATTTATTTTTATTTTTTATTGTTTTTGTTTGAAAATCTCTTAACAAATAGTCTATAGTACTCATCAAAACTGTAATTTCTGGTACAATGTAAACAAAAACTATGGAACAATAGTAACACTTATTGATTGCTTTTTGGTCAGGAGTTAAGAAAGATTGGAGAGCTACAGTTTATTTACACTAATCACAAGATTAATCTAAAATTCGTCTCTTGTTTCGGGTTTTTATTTTTTTAAGTTAATAGATGAAGTTTTTGAAACCTGTCCCAGTCTCGTAGTGTTAGGACAAATCTCTCTACCTTATCTGGCACATGTAACTCCTCCACGCAGTTCCGAAATAAGGCTAATTAATTTCGTTTTCACAGGCCAGCTGACATTGTTGGAAGTCTCCACCCTTTGGCCATTAATGTACACTGACAGATCAGGAGTCTTTGTTCTGTGGGTGGGAGTAACGGCACCTCTCCGGGAAATTAATGGAAGATCGATGGAACCCCGAGCGGAGACACATGGGAAAGGGTTATTGACTTGCATTCCCTCCAACGGGGTAAATGGATGTTATTCATTGCCATTATCCATTCGTAATAAAACTAAAACACACTCTGCTAATTCTGGCGTAGATTTACGCACCACTGGTTTATTACTAACACTATTGCGAATGGAGTGCGGGTACAGAGAAGTACCAGAGTTCAAAGGAATTTCCGAAAAGAATTTGTTAAAGTTTATTGCCTTATTTTAAAGGCATTTACAACATTATTTATTAACGTGTATAATTCGAATATAATGCTAATTGGCAAACCTTAAATACGTCAACTTGGATCCGTTGAAAGGTAGCGTCGTCGAAACGTCATTCAAACTTTTGACGTCATTAGAAGATAACAGACTTTAATAGTTATTACATTCCTAAACACCGTGAATTACCAAACTTCAAAGATGCCAGCAGGAACTGATACATCTTTACATTTTTAGACAATGACACAAGAGGTCACTGGCGACTGGAACTTTACCAAAATCTAAGGAATGATTTGTAGAATACAACAGAAGTTCTTTATTTATAGAATATAATTCTATTTTTTCAAACATCTACTTCCATTATTGAAAGAGTTTTAGCTGTACTAGTTGTTCAGATTAGTGGTACGTATTTGGTTCAAAGCTTGCGAATGCGGCCTGACCCCTTTTGGTATTAAAACAATATATTGACAATTGATAAAGAGACTAATGGAGACAATATTCTCTTGTAAATATGGTAACTGAAGCCATTTTATAGTTTTATTTGCTGAAAAATAACAAAATTTTATATTTATTTCATTTATTAGTAGTAATTTTTTTTCCGTATTTTAATGAAGAAAAAAAAAAAACCTCGACTTTCTTCCCATTCGTTGTTGTCATTTCTTTTGAAGTTGAAATCAATTTTTGGCTCTGATCCCAAGGTCGTCTCCATATTTCCCGCCCTTTGACTATTGTGCTGTTTGTAAAGCTTTTGTTTCAGACCCATTTCCATCGCGCACAGACCCACGGCGGAGTGGAATCCATTGCCCGTAAACATTGCGTTTAGTTTTGTCCTTTTACTGCGCACGAGGGGCGGGTGGGAATCGTTTTCCGATGTTGTCCTTGAAGGTGGTGTCAGCTGTCTTCCCGCCCTGTGGAGGGATCCCAGAATGGATCAGCCTCGTGCCTTTCATCTCCTACCTTCCCCTCGATTCCGTTCCCAGTTGAACCAGACCGCGCGTCCAACAAATTAGAACCCCCGTTCACGGCTCCCTGGTTTCTTGAATATTGTTGCACGTTGCCAACATGCGATTTAGAATTTGAAATGTCATTTTTTTCCACTCTGTCTTTCTCCCTTCCACCCACCCTTTCACCATCTGCACCCCTCCCACTCCATCGTATTACTTGCCTTCCATCTGAATGTCAAAGCAGCAAATATCAAAAGAATCTTATAATGATTGTGAATAACGCCCTCTATACCTGAAACTTAATACTTTCTTAAAACATTGTCCGGGACATTTATGTATGAAATGCTGTACTTTTAGTTTCCTTTAGTCGTGAATTCTTCTAAAACGTCTTCAGTAAATCATAAAACCGTGACTTTAACTCCTTACGTTCTTCCATCCATTACAGGAACTCTTTACGAAGCAAGTTTCGAGTTTAAAGGCGCTTCAAATATACGGGCTTAAGTAAACATTCATCTTCCAATAAAATAAATAAAAATGAATAAATATCAGTACATACGAGAAATTACGAAAGAAATATTTTTCATTCACTTCAATTTCAGGAGAAAATATTTATGAAAATTAGAGTTTTATTCAAGATTTTTATCATCATCGTTTTCAAGACGTATTAGTCAATACACAATCTCAAAAATACATGAACTCGATTTTGTGGATTTATTTTATTATATATTGCGCTGTCTTATTTATTAAGAGATCAAACTTTGATATTTTTAGTAGCTAAAAAGTATTCGTCTAAATATCTTTTTTTAAGAAACAAATTATTCAATTATTCTGCCTCTATCGTGCTGTCCATTGACATAAAACTCAAGAAGCGTGGCAGTTTTCTTTAGTGATTTCGAAGCTTTCCTCGTGACTTCGGCGACTCCTTACGTCTGAGTGGAGAACTAAAACCTGAAACGATTGTCAGTCGTAAAGGGAAGTTTGAAAACGAAATTTTGAAATGTTATTATTATGCAGCGTCACTGTTATTTCTGCGAAGAGTATTTCTTAAGGGAATTGAAGTTTTATGTTGATTTGGTTTATTTTAACTGTAAGACATTTGTGAAAGAAAAGAAAAAAAGTAGAGGAGGTGATATTTTATTTAACTTGGCTTGATTGCCAGCTGCATAGATCATTCCGGACTCGATTTCGGTTTTGTCTGGTCTCTGTCTGATCCGTCTAGCATTTAAGATTACCGAAGCGGTTTTAAAACATCTTGACTTAACCAACTTTTACATTAATTTTTAATGTAATTAACTTAGAGTAGTTAAAACTCGGCTTCAAATAAAAACGTTAAAGGCTGTGGTGTTACTTTTTAGGTTACAAAAGTGTTTCTGTTTATATTTGCTAGTAATTTGGCTACAAGTGGCTTCATATATCTCAGATACTCCCCTATTCTACCGTAATAAGTTTTTACAATTTGGATTATTATAAAAATAATAAAAATAAATTAAAGCTTACAGAATTTTGGTTTATCGAGAATCGGATACATATTGGAGGATTTTTCGATTTGTATTTAAACCGTAAGTGTAAAAAGAACTTGAAGCTCACTTTCCTGTTGCGTTGTATTTTGGTTTGCTTTTTAAACAGTGAGAGTTAATTGTTTCGTTTATCATATGGGAATTCCTGGCATCTTCATTCACAATTTTCTCCTCAGAGATCCACCATAACAATTTCTGAAATACGAAAGGTCACCTCTTGCCTGTAAATATTTGAGATTTCATACAGACTTTTTTTTTTAATTTCCCTTAGCCAATTATTGAATATTCCTTAACATATTTTTGGAAATCCCACTGAGTAATTTGTGATGTATGTCCTTACTTCAAATGTCAAGTTCTAAGTCATTGAATCGCTCGTAGCGTGTTCTTCGCCGGATGTTCCATTAGTTGTGATGGGATATAAACTGCTCTTAAATCAGATAGAACTTAAAAGTGAACGTATGGAGGCTTAGATTTCAAGCGAAAGTTATTATGTCTGTCTAACATATGTAGAAGATGGCGCAACTATTGAAAATTTTCCGTTGGAACAGAAGTCAGGTGTTCACTTACACTCAGCGATCTAATAACTCTTATATCTGTTTGCTTTATTAAGAATAATACTGTTCATTGGGGCTGTAGCCTGTTATAATCCTTTGCAAGATAAGAAAACCTGGAAACATCTGATAAAATCGATAATAGCGACAGTTAAGTCCGTATTGCATTAATGTGTTACACCTTTGCGGTAATACTTAAGGGGCAATATATAATGTATTAAACACTCCAGGATTTCAGTGACATCTATTATTGAAAACCTTGAACTTTTGGAAACATTTCGTGAATGAATTAAAAATAATGTTGTTTATTATTGTAATTCTTATTCTATATGGTTATTGTAAAATTCACCTATCAACTTACTTTTTAATTCCTGTTCTGAATAAGACCAAGTAGTTCAAGCCAGTTTTCTAATCTGCCAGTAGTGTTTCTAGTTTTCTAAGTAATTTACTTGTTTACTTATTTTGATTACGTGTATTGTGGTTTTTAAGGCTATGCTGCTATATAACGAAATGTATTAAATAAAAGCGAGCTCACAGTGAGCAACTTATAGTTATATTAAGTTTCAGCCTCCTAAGATAAGTAACTGTTGGTTTTACCTTGATTGTAAAGATAAAGTACTGGGGTGTTTTTTTTTTTGCCCTCTAGCCTTTTACTATTAAGTTCAAACAAAAATTAATAGCGATCTTCCTGATAATAATCTCCACCTACTCCAAAATTTCAGCTTTCCGTTATATTTAGTTTTTGAGTTTGATCTGTCTTGGTCACAGGCGGACGGGTTCGCATGCGTAATTCGACTCAACTCCCTTTTTCATTACAATCTTTTTTTTTCTCCATTACGTATTAAAGTGGTCACAAACGTTAAATGTTATAAACTGGGCTTTATTTACCATACGGGTTAAAAGGATAAGAAATGGAATTTGTCGAATTATAAAAACCTAATACAGGTAAGTCAGTTTACGATTATCTGCTATTACGAAATTATCAATTTATACAGAATTTCTTTAAAGTTGCCAATAGATGGAGTTGCTTATAAAACGAAACGCCAAACATATAGTGAACATAATTGTAAGAATTAATAAATAAACTTAAAAAAAAAAAAAAAAAAAATATCTTATTTTGCGTTCCTATATCGTAAACGCATATGTTTTAGTTCATGGTTTTTAATACTGTAAAATGGCTGCTCTCATGTACGATACGTATTGAAAAAGCTCAGGAATATAAATTACAAAAATAAATAACAAAATGTGTAATGAACAAAGAGTTGGAATGAAATTCGTTCGAAAACCGAGAATTCTATATTTTATTTTATTTTTCATTTCATTTTAATTACCTTAGATACAAATATAGCTTGAAATTCCTATGATTTATTTACTGCGTGGCCTTGATTCTTCCTTTTTTCATTTTTCCAGTTTTATTTTTCTAAGATATCAGAAGTTCATATCTTTTTTCTTTTTTTTTTCACCAACAGTTGCGAAATGTCATCTTGGTGCGGAAGTTGGTTGACTGCCCGCAGATACTGTCACTGTTGTTGTGTACTCCCTCGCACGAATCGGTCCAATTCCTTCTGGAGTTTTCTCTCTTACCCTCGGGCTTCTTTCGTGAAGATACAATCGCCCTTACATCATCTCCTCTTTTTTTTTTTTCTTGTGGATTTTGTGAAAGAGTTCTTCCCATTGCGCTGCAAATCAAAATGTCTTGGGAGTATTTTGGACCGGACTCAAATTTATGTCAATGATCCGTAACTAATAGGTCTTGCCAATATAGAGGGCGGGTTACTTTGCCAATTCCGCTCCTTTCGTGGTTATCCCACTTTTTCATTGATGTCACTACTAATAACTTTCATCTCCCTTAATTGTAGTTATTGCGAAAATCACATTTGAGGTTATTGCATCGAACGCTGGGTTTGATCATTGTTGTTAATTTAGGTCACAAACTGTTTCTCACTGTAAGAAAATAGTAACAGCAGCTGCTTTATCTCAGAAAATGGGGGCAATTCATATAATCTTTTTTGAGTTTTTGAAAATATTATTATTATTACTATAAATAGTGAATGAAATGCTTTTGTATTAAAGTTTATTAATACAAAATAAATGGGCTTTTTTACAAGGAAAAAAAGTAACTATGAATTTAAAAAAAAAAAAAAAAGGACAAATTAACGGTAATTTGAAATTTTAATTTGAAAAACAAAATAATGAATTTTAAGTGCTAATTCAATATTGAATGAATCTATATTACTAAAATCTTTTATTTCTCTGCCTGTCTGTCCGGCGCAATTTCCTTTGAGAGTGGAAAATAGAAATAATTTTTACAATGAAACGTCCGCGATGGGAATCGAACCTGCAACCTTCTGATCCGAAGTCAGACGTCTTATCCAATAGGCCACGGGGACTTCCCCCTTCCTCCCCATCAACAATGAATGTATTCAACTTTTTTTTTTGATCTCAAGATTGTTTATTTATTTTCTATTTTGCAAATACAAGCCTATCTTCCAGACAAATCTGAAACGTAGACAAATATAAATAAGTTTGTGTTCTAAGAAAAGTTAAGTTTGATAAAAGTTGAACGAAAGCTGTACGAAAACATGGTTCAGTTTATTTCAGAATTTATAATTATTTGCCTAATAAAATAAAAATTTGTATAAAAGTTCTTCAAAATTATATTATGAAACGAAAAATTTGAATTATATGTTTTAAATTAAAAATATTTATACATTTCTTACAAATTGCCAGCAGTCTTTTTCTGAAGAACTGCTGTTCATTCGTATCAGTTAAGAATATTTGTAAGTGAAATCATCATTTCTAAAATAATTTTCATAACAAAGTAGAGTCCCGAAAACTCGGCACTCGATAACCCGTGTGTATAACAATAGTAGTTAGGCAATTATTATTTACGCTTTTGAGAGTAATAAAAATAAAAACAGGACATGAACTCAATGAATAATAATTTAATAAGTATGTTTATTCATTATTATTACTGATGATTTACGTTAATTAGCTTTATAAACAATATTTTTCTGACCTAGTTTGATACGTGTAATATTGAAAAACAAAAACATTAAATACAAATGTCAGTGATTCATAATAAATGAATTCAAACTCCCTAAGAATTATTCGAAAATACTACTAAATTTTATGTAATGTTTAACACCACAGTTTGCTGTGTTATATGTAGCCTAGATCGTGTCGTAACACTTGTGGTTCGTTTTCATTCAAGTATTGGTTGTGCATGTCTTCCACTAGTTGAATCCTGTTGACCTGTCTGTGAATGGCTGTGTTTGCTTGTGTTATTAATGGCTTTTAATCATGAGCAATTATCGATAGTCGGTGTTGAGTTCGGCTCCACTGATGATGATCATTCCAGCACACTTCCTGTTCGTGTTAACTCTTTAAAGAGAAGGTGTTGGCCTTTTAAATAGACCTTATCTACTTACTTTTTTATTTTTAAATGTATTATTTCGTGTGATATTCTCGTAACCGTTACGATATATAGCAATTGTTTTATACTGTAGCATTTTATAGAGATTAAATTCTTTCTTGAGTATTTTTAAGTTGAATATTAAGGCCCTACATACGCTTTGGCGTAGCTCGATAGATAACCTGATTGGAAGACATTGAAAGATTGGAAGTTTTTTTCCCAGGTACATTTTACTAGAAACATAAAAAAAAAAAATTCCTATGCCTTCCAAGCTGGAAATCGCAGTTTGATGATATTACTGACTTTATTTTACATTACACGATACAAGAAATCCTGTAATTGAATGGATAGCTAATAATGTTGTTGCAGAGAGCAAACATAACATTTAGCCTTAATCCATACCAAGATTTTTCCAGGAATTTTCATCCGCATCAGATTGAAAGTGAAAGCTAATCCCAAAGCATGTTAGAGGGACCAAAAGCACCTGCTGTTCCTTTTAATTAAGAAAGCCTATTTACCATCTTAGATCCATCTGTTCGCGTCCATTCTGTTTCGAAGAAACCTCTATGAATTGTCTAGTGGCACCTCACTGAGATACGATTATGTTCCTAACGCCTGCGCCGTATAGAAGGTGTTCTAATTAAGCTTCGGAGAATTAAAATATGTAATTTTGTAGAGAGAAATTATTATTTTCTCAAATTTGGCTTGGCGGGAAGTCAGTTTGATCGTCCACGATAACTTCATAATAAACTCTGTTCAACTCAAGAACAGCAAGTACCTCTTTTTAACAGAATGGTAACATTTCTTTTAAACTAAAAATTAACGAGCAACAATTATTTACTTATTATTCCTGTTTAAAAAAGATGTACTGATAACAATATTTAAGTGAATTCTTGGACTTTATTAATGACATTGATTAGAAGCCGTGCACCTGTTTAAATTTTAAAACACGACTAGTTTCGCCAATGACTAGAGAGAGGGCATTTACAAGTGAATTAACCAACATAGAACTTGAGAATTTATACATCAAATAAACCGTTTTATTTCATGTATTAAATGTCTATTTAATTTAAATAGGTGTACGGCTCGTAATCAATGTCATTAATGCATCTCAGTACACGTAAATCTACTAATGAACTCTTGGACCTTATTCTTTGTCAAAGCCTGTACATAGCGGCATTCCCAATGTCATATTTGCTGCCCGATGCTTCCCCGCATGCCTCTCGTTTGAATGGGACGAAGTTTACCCATCGCCGAGCAGTGCAGGAAAGCATTGTGACTACTCGCAATGTGACATTGGAAATGCACCTGACAGTACGTTTAACTACTCTAGTTGGAGCCCCTTCAGCATTAGACAGAGACAAGCTTGACACAAACAATGCACGAACCACCGCCCGTGTTTACAATAATATTTACTAACAATTCATAACTATTTACTAAACACGGACGGTCCATGTATTGTTTGTAGGGGTTGTATTATTAATTTTTAAATGTCTCATAACGAATTCTGAAGAAGGAGAAAGATATTTCTTGTCCTCAATGTAATCTGAAGAAGTTTTCAATTGAAGAAAACGAATTATCGTGAATAAAGGAAGGAATTTTAAGAAGACATTTTTAGTTGTATGTCATGATTGAATGAAGATTATCGTTTTGGAGACTATATAAATTAAAGGAATTGTTTGTAGTAAGGATTTCTAGGAGTGTAATACTATTTACATTATGTATTAATTCTTAATTGCTTTTGTGCAAACCTGAATTTTGGGTCATTGCGGAAAAAAAAAACTACAGGAATGTGTATGAATTTTTTTTTTTTTTTTTTTTTCGTGTTTACATGATAGCAGATTCTACGAAATGAATTCCTAGATTTTCATCAAAGTGTCACCGTAATCCATCTGGGTTTTCGGAAATCGAAACGAGAATATCTGACAACAGATGGAAGAGAAAGGAAAATCGAAAAATACGAATGGGATTTCCTTAAGGGGAGGAGTACGGAATTTAGGGCGAATTTGAAGTTACTTAGAACATTCGAGAAAAATCCTAGATGTTATTTCTTTATTTATTTATTTAGTGAAAAAACAAAAACAAAACAGAAACTGTAGTTTGAAACCAATGTGAATCATGGTTACCATGAAATCGTGTGAAATAGAGGAAGCCTTCATTTTATTTCAGTTAATTTTAAAATTAATTTAAATTTCAGCAATTTCGCAAGGTTCCCGTCTTCATAAAAGTACTCAGTTTTTTATAATGTAAATTTTACATTAAAAAATACATGATTTATTGTTTTTAAAGTTAGCTATTAATTTGATTTTTTTTTTTTAATGACGAAAGTTCATTTCTTTCGTAAGATTGAATTCTGTTCTTTGTAAAGAAGCTGTAAGTATCATTTTGTCTACTACATATTAGCAACTTCTATTTAGTATTTAATACAAAATTGTAGTTAAAAAGCAGCTGCTAAGAAATCCTCATTGCTGGAAGTAGGCACAGGATTTTCCAGTGATTCCACTTTTCGAATGAAAAAAAAAACGGAAGATGCAAATATGGAATAACAAAAGAAATAGGAAAAAGAGAAATGGAAAATGATGATCTGAGAATTAATTAGATTTCACAAAAATATTTAAAAATATATGGATTAAATAGCTTTCTAAAAAAATTTTCGGCATTTAACATGCATCCTAATTTTAATAAGGAATTTTGGGTAAAAAAAACTTACATGGAAAATACAAAGTAGTATAGACATATAACATACAAGTAGAATTTCAGCGCTAAAATTTTAGGAAAAGATTGCGGGTTTTACGCCGAAAAGACGGTATTTAACGAATAAATTAATTATGTAATTTTCATTGCAGAAGGATTTTTAAAGGTTATCTTAAATATTAATTAATAATCTTTAATATCAGGTTAAGGATAATGATAAATTTACAGATTGAAGGAGGGTTGGAGATTTTCTCCTTGGTTGTTTCTCAAGACAAGCCCCAGGGTTCACCCAACTCTCTATCAATTGAGTTTTTTTATTCCGTGATTAAGCAGTGTCAGACCGATGATCAAAGAAGCCTACCCTGAACATGAGGATAAGGACAGGATGACTTTAAACTTTTTAGAACTTTTTATTTATTTATTTTTAATCCTGACTTTAAATTTTAACTTCCCAATAAACTTTTCTTTATCATTTTGTTTTTAAATATTTTTATTTTCTAAAAAAAAAATTAGCTTCCTCCTTTTTTTAATTTATCACCATTTATAATTAAAATAAGTCAACTTCCGCTGTTAATTCCTTACCCTATGATTATTTGTAAGCTTTTGTTAGGGCTGCAGTTCTTAGTTTAATATTCACTCAAAGCTGTAAATTCGTCTCTCTTTTTTACCTACCCATTCTTTCTTTTATCTCCAATTTTTTTTTATTTCTTTCATCCTTTCCACAATTCTTTCTTGTTGCTTCCCATTCTGCCGAGTTTACCGCTGGTTAAATTGATTTTGGCGTTGCCTCCCACGCCGTAGATGAGTTATCCTTTTTCTTATTGTTGTCAATTTTTAGTAGTTTGTTCCCTGACTTTCTTTTTTATTAGCTAAATTGATTTCGTTGAGACCCTCATCTTCGCTGTAGAGTTATTGTTCCTTCACTGGCTTCAACTGAGTGCCTTGTATATTGTCTATTGATTTTTTCCACACTTTGAGCCATTTGGCAAAGAAGCAGGGACCGTCCCCACAGGAAAGCCACCACGCGCTACAAAAGCCACTTTGGAGTCACTCTAGCAGAAGCAATTGTCAAAGCTCAGATTCACGGGTGTTTTCTTTTACACTGGAAATGTTTTTCCTCCGCTTTCTTCTGAGCTATTTATATCTCCTGTTCGACACTGAAAAAATTGATGGGTTTTAATAGATAATCTAGGAAAGAAAGAAAAAAGGATTTGTATTGGTAGAATTCAAAAAACAAAAGAAAGTTCGTAGCAGACGACGTTAGGCGTATTTTTATTGTAAAGTGGGTGCAAATTTGTTTATCCTATCTTTGTTTCTAGAGAAATCGTATGTCATATTTGGAATCTGAACTCGAATAAGTTTGATTTATCATTGCAACATGTAATTCTTGCTACTAAATTTTTCTAATCATTTTTTTAAAGCACGTACATGCTCAAAATATTATAATACTCCATTGGTAACAACAACAAAAATTAATTATTCCGAATTAATTCCATAACCTTCGGTGTTTCGAAGGTGTTCATATTTATTCATCTTTGTAACGTTGAACTCATTTTATTCTACGACGCAACGTTCTTCGTCTATACGTTTTGAAATTATTCAGTTTCAATTTCTGCATATTTTTTGTTTAGAAATTCTTATTAAATAAGAATAATAAAAGACAAGTCGAATTACTTATTAATGATTAATTAAGAATCTTCCACAATTTTTACGATTTTTCTCGATATTGTTAAGATATTGCGGTTGACTATTTAATCGGTACACAGTACCGATTGCCACTGTGGATGGCGCCATCTGTAGTCAAAAGTTAGTGCGAATGGTGTTTTATCACTGAACAATACTAGGAGTGGTTAGGAGCGCCATCTAAGATGGACGTCTTTCAACTTAAATAGTAATTATAAACAAGGCTTGATTTATTGAAGGGTTTTTCTTTTTTGGATTGCTACAACGAATACCCCTCGCAAAGATAATCATTTTTATGGATACTCTTCTTCAAAGGTTAGCTGCTAAACTGATATCAGATCAGCAACCAACAATTCGGCCATTGCTGGATTCCAGCCGATTTCATTAAAGAAAATGAAGCAAACATGATTTGTTGGGACGTCTTGACTTTTATTTGTCTACAGCAAATTCATTTCCAGACACTTCCCTCGCGCGCTTCATTAAATAAAGACCCGCTGCCTATTACAGCGTCAGATTTAGAGACCATTCCGTTGAGTTGCGGCGCTGAGCCTCCATTGTTTTTCTTTTGTTTCTTGGCTTCCAGACGCTCTTTTGTTTTTTCCTTCCCAATTTCCCCAGTACCATTAAACCAACACTATTTGCCAGAAATTATCGCACTGCGATTGTTTGGGTTTCGAGTGAGCAAATTCTTCTTTTCGTTTTTCTTTTCTTTCTACTGATTCCCACACAGAGATATCGTGAGCGATTAACATTAACAGCTGGCGTGATTTCCTCTCGCCACCCCCCCACCCTCCGTTCCATTTCTGCTTTTATTTATTCGAAAGAAAACGGAAAGATAATATTTGTTTGTTGAAGAACAGCGAGTTCCGTTTTCTCGTCAAGTTTTCCCCTTTCTCCCTTTTTGGTGAATGTGACAGTTGAAAAACGTGTTCGTCGGAAGCAGGCACGGAGATAACGTGCGCGATATGTAGAAGTCGTTAATCAAGCGAATGTATTTTTCTTAATTAAGTTTGAAGTGCCTTTTGGGAGGTCTTAAGCGATACCGAATTTCTAATTAATTCATTTTGGGCTATAAAATTTGAGTGCAAGTTAATAACTGCTGTAATAATATTTAATTAATAGTCCTTCTCATTTACATTTTCTTTTCATTTTTTTCTCCTTTTTCTTTTTTTTTTCCTTCCTTACAGCTTAAAAGAAATCAATACAACTCCTTAGAGAGATTTGAGTTTACCCGTGAGCTCGAATATTTCTCAATGCGTAGATAAATTATTTATATTTGGCGTCTACTTAATGACGCGAGGACAAACTACGATTACCAGAAAACAGTCCTTACACTTGTTTTAAGCAAATACTACTATATTTAATTCTTCTATGATACGAATTGGATATCAATAAAATACTGATAACATCAATTTATCTTGACTGAATATTACATGAGGGTTTAAAACGTGCCAAGAAATATTTACAGTTCACCGTATCTTGACATTTTCTACACCATTAATTCAAATATAGAAATAAGTTACAATTACCGCGTTTATATCCAATTCAAACATAAAATTATTAATAAGTGATAGCATTTATGTAAAGTATGTAGTCAAGGACTATTTTCTGACGCTGAATGACAAACCTTGGTATGTTCCTGTAACAATATCGTTCGATTACTTGTTTTCTCGGTTTTGTGATATAAGCAATTAATTATTCCATAATTTACAATAAAGATATTAATATCTATACTTAAAGTTAACAATTCGAAGCTAACTTCGCTATTATTCCTATTAGCCACAAAAATAATGTTAGGTTTACGAATCTTACAAAACAAGCCAATTTAAATTGAAAAGATTCCTTCTGTATCATCATCTTTAAGCTGTTTCTCAAATATCGATCGTACTGCTAATGACATGTCTGTGATAATTCAGTAAATGCTCAATATTACATCGTTTGAAGAATATTATTCTCTTCAATAATAATTAAGAATAAGAATATTTAAATTAAGGTATTATTTTATGATAGGTAATATTAAATTTTTTATTTGCTACCATCAAAAGAATTCTGTCTTTATTTTATAATGAGCAGCAATACCGATAATTCCTACTATTTGTGTTAATAATTTTTTATTAATAATTATATTTTATAAACTCATGGATGATTAATAAATTTAGGGTTTTTTTAAATATTTTTTTTAGCAAAAACATCGAAGAAAAAATAGCGATTTCCTTTTTGGAGTCTTTCAGTTCGCTGCTGTGTTAGGCATGGATGTTTTTCTTGCTGCTAACTTCTTGTTTCTAAAAGAAAAGCTGACGAAGAAATCTCGAAACAAAAGATGATCATTACAGGCAATTTGATATCGTTATACATCGTTGCAATTTCGTATTTTTTGTTTGTTTGCTTTTTTCAGTGGAATTTGAAATTTTTAGGTTTTTACGTGACTTTTTTTAATAATTCATTAATTTCAATTTTAAAAACAGAGGGAACCAAACAGACACTCCTTCAGGAAAAGAAGTGACCCCAACATTCCTCAATCAAAAAGGTAAGAATTTAGTTTAAAATACATTTTCTTTTTCCTAATTTGCTTGTTTCTTCCGTTTGACAAGAGCCACAGAAAGACCTTCTGTCAAACTCAAAGACATTTCAGTATTTATTACCTCAGAAGGACGTGGTTGTGTGTTTCTGACATCTTTTTCCGCGCGTTTCACGAAACTTACGACGCCGCCTCTTTGTCGCCACGTGCCCATGACTTACGGGGCGGGTGTTGTGCTGGGGAGTCAGCTGCCCAGTACACGGGGGCCGTTTTCGACGGTAGGCGATCATTAGGCATTTTTCCTGGCAACGGGCGCCTCCTAACTGCATTGCGGGTAGCGAAGATAAGGCCTTGGCTCACTAGGAAGTCATCCATATGGATTCCACCAATTACGTTGTGAGGATAAAGAGAATCAACGTGTATTGAGAATTAGGGCTCCTACAACGTTCAACTATAAATCATCCTTTTTTTTTTCTGCGTTTGTTTGTTTATTTGTGTGTTTTTTGGTTTATTTTTGTTTTCCGCTATTAAATATACCGTGTCTTCGGAAAAGGTAGTGTAAAAGCCAAACAACACTCCATTCCCACCATCCCGTGAACAACTAACGCGCCGATTCGTTCTGTCTTTTTTGGGAGTTCTCCCGCGAAGGAGTTAAGACATTAATATATTTAGCGCCATGTGAGATAAATTTGTATTTCTGTGTGTGTTTTTTTATTCCTCACGTGCTGTATCAGCATCAGGACAAGAAAACTATTCCGAGTGGGGAGACCTCTGGTGAACAGATGGTCGGTAGGTGCTGATAAGGGGAATTCTGTGAATGCGTTTCTAGCACATTCCTCGCTTCCATGGATGGCTTAATGGTGGGATTGCCGAGCCGCTAAATTACTACGACGGCGCGCTGTGTCTCCGGGAATCGATCAAAGAAAGCAAATAATCAATCGCGGATCTCTCATTTTTTGGCGCCGAATAGATTTTTTCCCCTGATTAAATCAATCCGTCTCGCGACTTAGTTCATTGGATATTATTTTTTTTTTTAATGAATTTCCCGAATTTTTGGCACGAGGAGTTTTTTTCACATGAGGGACTGGCACGGGTGCGTAGGAGGGATTTACGCCTTACATTTTTATCATTCCCAAGGCCTACTCTGGAAAAACCATGGTTCTTCTCACCTAATTTCGTGAACACGTGTCTCCCGGGCGAAAATTTTCCACTTTCGACTGTCGGGAATGCGAGTGTGTTAATGAAAGGCACGTGCAGCCACTCGATGCCATTAAATTAAGACCCTCTCCCCCATCGTCTCTACTCGTCCTTAAAGAATATTACATGTTTAATTGATTGAATTGAAACCATCCCCCGAGATGGCAAAGAAATTTACAACGATGGATGCGGATTAAGACCTTGCGAAATAGAATGGATTAATATTCTATCCTAATCCCATCATTCTTTAATGCTTTTAGTTATTATTTTAAGCGTTTGATCTTTCGGCATCAGGGTTTTCGTACGAAATGATCCAGAAGAGAAAATAATAAGAATAAGATCATATTGAACCATTTCCTTCTGTCTTAGTTCTAATAAGCTGTGTTGAGTTCATTTTCAGTTTCCTATCTAGGAAGCTTATCTTAGACAGATAGTTTGAAAATATTACACCTTTTTTTTAATTATTTTCTAATTGGATTTTTCCACTCACTTACAAAACCCTTCACGCACGTAGCCAGGATTTTGTTGGGGGAGGGGGTCCAATACATTAAAATTTTATAAATGACTTTGCTTTCGTTAAATGAAAGTTTAAAAGTAAAATGATCTTAAAATGTAAGTAGGTTCTTTGAATTTCATCATTTATACACTTTCTTTTCTTTTTTTTCTTCCCTGAAGAGGAGGGGGCTGAGTATTGAATTTTAAATTCAAAAACTGGAAACTGTTATTGAGACTTGATGTGAATAAAAGTAATGTAATTGAAATCGTTGCTTAGATAGTAAATCACTTACATCTTTACCCTTCTTACCTGTTTTTTATGTATTAAAAGCTTTACTGTCTTAATATTGTTGTTTAAGTTACAGAATTTAAATAGAGTAAAAAGTTATTATTTATACTTTATTGAACCACATTTAAAATATATTAATTGCATTTTTTTTTTTTTAATAAAACCTGGTTATTCTATTAGGTTTATTCATGCCCAAAGTGCATTCTTTTGGAAATTGGATTTTTTTTTTTCTTTTCTTAATTATCTTCGACCTGGGGGGAGTCAGGTTCAATTTCCGGCGGTGATTCGGATATTTAGATAGTTATTTCTTTTCCAGAAAGGTTTCGGGGTTCACTCAGCCCTCTATCAAATGAGAATTGCATTCTGGGAGTTAAGATGGGCGAGAACTCAGCATAGTTCTGCTGGCAGATGATCGCAGGAGTCTTTCTCTTCTGCTCTGCAAATGTCTTGATACGACTGCGCTGCTTCAGATTGTCATTGTAATTCCTTCCCATCTCACAACGTCGCAGAATAAAAAACAAAGGGCGCTGAAGATATCTTAAAGAATCTGGAATTCGGAAATTTTTAAATATCCACCCTTTCTTTTGTAGATTACCTATCTATCGACGTAATGTAACTGAAAACAACACAGCCTACATTAGGCAGCTATGATGATTTCTCCACTGCTATTTCTCTAAATCCAATGCTTCGGTGTCCATTGGCTGTGTGGTCATTATCGTAATGGAAAACGCTGTTTAAATACTGCCCTTGGCTTGACGCCACTGGCGCAGAGGTGTCTCATAATTTGTCACCCTCGCGTCGCAATCACGGCCTAGTTTAAACAGTGGCTGATTATGTTGACGTTTGTGACCTTCTCGTTTCCGTTACCGAGATTCTCGTCGATTGGTATTCACTTGCATTTTCATTAAGGTCCTTTCTATCTCCACCCGTATCAGCTTACATAGCGCAGATGCGAGCAAAGAGTGGGTTTTACGACTCTGCCGCAGAACGGCATTATTGATTTTCCGGCAGGTTCAACCCTCACTGTCGAATGTAGGGGTATTTCGTAAGTTACAGAACAAAAAAAAAATGTAAAAAAGGAAGGGTAGGAAGTGTGCGTGTGGGGGGG
>JAFIDM010001028.1:27670872-27691068 GCA_023159025.1 Thereuonema tuberculata | reverse complement strand
TATTATTTAATCTCATAAATTTAATAAAAAAATACAATGGAAATCTTCAAATAATGTATTTTTAGAAGGTTGAAGGGAATTCGAATTCTGGGATTCTCCTTTCTCTGTTGAAATTTCTTTAAACCTTGTCTAGTTTGGTTTTTCTATAGTCTACATTTGTTTTATTGGAGAGGCTGCAATTCTTAGGAAGGCCACGACTATCGTTCAAGGTTAGTTTTTCTGCAACACAGCGCTCGTTCCATCAAATACTATTCAAGAAAATGTAAATATTCGGATACACATAACGATGAGCGCGAATCTGTTTGCGTAGCGTGTTTCTGTTTGAAACCCAGGAAAACCGATTGTAAATTGAGCACGAGGCTACGTCTGGTAGAATAAGCTGATATTCTTTCAAACGAAGATAATTTATTATTGAAATAAATAATAAATGAAGATTTATTGCTTTTAATTAATGGTAAAGTCTTTTGGTTTCTTTCGCTGCATCGAAGTGAATTTCGCTATTTTTCTATTCAAGTTGAACTCTAAAAAATCGAGAAAATAAGCAAGGAAATTGTGTAAGCTAGTCGATCATCTAGGATTTTTCTCTAGTCGAAGATACATAATGTAAAGAAATAACTCAAAAATTTATTGTTGTTTTTTTTTCTTTAATTAAAACAATAAGTGAAAACGTATGAACTAATCAAAACATAATAAATTATTTCATTTTAACAGAATTGAGAAAACATTAGTTGATCGACTGTCTCATGAAGCGACTTCTATTCAGTTGTCTTTCCTTTTAAAGCCAACCTGGGGGAAGAATAAATATATCAAATTTTTCCGAATATAGTCAATTAAGTTAGACAATGATTTTTTGTTTTTTAACAAATCAGTTTTTATTATTCTTGGTTCAGTGAAAAGTTAATCAGTTTTATCACTTAACAATTGTGCTTAGAATTACGTAATTGTTTCTTATTATTTTTTTTGTTTGCTTCGTGAAAGAGAGGGTATTGTTATGGATACAAGTTTTTTGTAATCTGGTTTAATTTGTTCTTGTCTTTCTGTCGTGGAAGATGTCTCCCGTAGGATCGCATTAGCGTCTCTCAAATAAGAAAGAATTGATTAGTCATTTTCCATCAATTAGTAGAGTACGCTTGGCATCGTTGTCAAGTAAGCTGGCACCATTTTACAAATCCTCTCTGCACACCCCCACCTTCACTCTCTCTTCGTCCTTGCTCTCTTCCCACCCTTCCTCGCCTCCATAATGGCATCGGCCAAGCCTCATCATTGGATGGTGGAGCGCCTTTCACCAGTGCAGCAGGCGACACCATCGATTCGCCGATAGAGGGGGCGCCTGTACGCTACACTTCTCTGCGGGGACTATCCATTACGTGTTACTACAGTTTCTTGAGAAATAACCTTTACGATAATTTCGCCCCCCTCTCTTTCATCTTCGTTCTCTCGGATTTGTTGATGCGGTTTCCCTGGTTCCCAAGCGAAGAGCCGGAAATGAAAATTCGGGCGGAAGAACATCTCGTGTAGTTCGCCTGACCTCTGGATACGATCGGCCCCGAAAGGCAGTTGGGCTTCGCGGCAGCGCTTTCACCGCCATTCCCATTCTCACCCATCGCAGAATATCCGAGCCGTCACCGACGGAGCCGAGAACACCGCTCCGGTGTTTATATTTACGTTGAGAATTCACGTCACCGGAATGCCTTTCTGATCTGCAGAGCCAAGAGACAGTCGATATTTTCTGCTACATCTCCAGTGCACGCGTCTGTGATCCTAAATAGAGGAGCAGTTTCGTCACAGCCAGTCATAATCCCTGTAGTATTCTGTAGTGTTTTACTTTGCCGCTCTTTCTTTCTCGTTAGAATGACTCAGTCCCTACTGATGTGCTAATCCCTCCTTCTCCCCTTGCGATGACCCCCGCGGGGTTCGACAGATGAACCGGAAAAAGAAAAAAAGGATGCATCCGGTCACAGATAATTTTGGATACGAACTAAGCAGCGTTCCGATCCGTGCAAAATGGTCTCCTTCGCTGTGACATTTTCAATGTGTGAGTGCTACTAGGTGTGAAAGAAGGGCAACCTTCTATAATTCCTCTTATTTATTCGTGGTCATCCCGTTTTCCTGCAACCCTGGCGTCGATTGGATTAGCCGGCTTTCGGCCATCTTCCAAGTCCAATCTTATGGCAGCGCTGACCGAGACCCGTGTGTATCTCTCGGAAAGGTAAGCAACGACCCATTCCTAGCTTTCATTCTTGACAAGGTGTGACTCCGTTATTGCAGGTATTTATTGTAGCGAGTACTAGGTCGTGTCTCTTTCTCGTGTAACCAACCAACCGCCTTATTTTTCAGTTGTTATTGAACAGAGCTAAGGAATTTAATTGATTTGGTGTCTCTTGGAGCTGACGGTGTCGTGCCATGAAAACTGTATCCATAGCAATGTCTGCCGGTATCTTATATATCAGTGCATATCTTTTATTTTGTAATAGATCTTCTTATTTCTCTAGATATTTTATTGGCAACTTCATAATTGCCCTTATGGAAATTACAGTACGTCATAATAACTTGTAATTGTTAATATAATCATATAATTAATAACCAATTTTAGATTGCATAATAATCTACTGTTATATTCTGAACTGGTTAAAAATGCTGTATGTAATATAGGTTAAAAATAAGGCTTTGTAATTTGATTCATTTAAATTTATTTATAATTAATTCTGAAAGTGATGGGGGTTTTATTTACGCCATATTATAATTTCCACCAAATTGATGTGGCCAAATTACCTATTCATTGTTTTTATGGAGCAACTGAAGCAGCCGGTAACCGAATTATATCATTAATAAATAAGAACAGTTTGTCGCGATTGGATGACGAATTTGTCCCAGATATTTCGTACCCAGTCTTTTAATTGAATCCCCATTGTGATAGAGGAACTACTTTTGATTAATGTTATCATATCGTGTTGCAATGCCGCCACAGTTATTGTTGATAGGGCAGCTGGCCATGACTGTTCAGCGACCTCCCGTGTTATCATCTACGTTGTCAGCAGATTAGCCTCCTCTCACACACGCTGCTGCTGGTAAAGGGATCGTGTGCTTATCGACCGCTTATTTGGATAAAGAAAACAAACAGTTTCCAACCCCACCTTCCCAAACGAACACGTAAATAAATTATAACCTAAACGCATTGTTCTCCGTATTTGATGGGTAAACATTTAATAGCGCTACGGTGTAGTGAAGCCTGCTCAATTCTCGTTTCGCGAAAAGCTTCTGAAACAACTGAAAACCGGTTTTCCTTAAAACAACGTTGTTTTGTTTTGTTTTGTTTTGTTTTTGTTAAAATACTGAAGTATTGAAAAAGTATTATTATTTGTAAATTGTCGTATTCGCCGAACACGCAGATGCTTAACATTGAGTCGCCTAAAGTCGTTTTAATTTATAGAAATCACAGCACGCGCAAATTTAAAATGGATTACGACGCGTTGTTAGACCTGCGAGAGTTAACTGTTTTGCTTCTGATGGTTTTTTTTTCTGTGGGAATTTTTATTAATTTCACTTGTTCATTTTCCACAGAGATCCAAAAGGCGAAACTTTCGAATACAAAAGTAGATTTCTTTGCATCTGCAAACAAGCCATGACAAATTTTAGGCGGCTCCTTCATTGGTTGAAACATATTTTTCATTTTATGAGCTTAAGACATAAGCTAACCAGAACATAACTACAGGCCGTTTCACATTTCTTTGGACTATCTTTAGGTGACATAAACTTATGCTTTCTTTCTGTTAGGTCACTCTGTTCAGTAATGAATAGCGAGTGATAATTAAACTTTGCTGTTTCCATGTCGAACAACATGTATGTATTAACATATATTAGCAATGTAACAATATTCCAGAGAAATTTGAAAAACTGCAGTAGGTATTTTTGCAGTATTGTGGATTCGAAATTTGATGATAATAAAAAGAATAATTAAGTCCAGCAAAAAGAGTTGTAATTGTGGGTCCGGTGGTCTAGGCGTTGGACTGCGGACTGGATCGGGTTCAATTCCCGATCGGAGATTTTTTCCACGATTTTTCTCCTCCAGACGGACCCTAAGGTTCGCCCAGCCCTCTGTCAAGAGGGTACCGGCTTTCTTACTCAGGGGTTTGAAGGCGGGCGGACGTCGGACTGACCATCCGATCTAAACTGGGATAGTTTGGTCGAGGATAGTTGGGAACCTACACCTCCCATGCACCGAAGGACCTGTAGCAGTACAGTTGTTTGTTTTTTTAACCTTTTTAAGAGTTAGTTATTAGCATCTGTTGTTTTAACTAGCCTGATATTTTTGGATTTATGTGAACAGGAATATCGTTAGTTACCAACATTGAAGGACATATTATTAAAGTCTTCTTTTAAATATGCGATCTTTATTGAAATTCTGTCATTTAACAGCCATTGATAAAAGATTTCTTTCTGTTAAAATTACCGTAGCAATGAATTGTAATATATAAAATTTATTTGTAGGATAATCTAGAAAAGACAAGCTTGCATCGCATTTTTATACACGAAATAATAGATTAAGTGCATTGTAAGCAGAATTGCACTGAATACAAAATACGAGATATGTTACAAAATTACTGAAAGTTTAATTAAGACGTACTTTTTCTTTTGTTATAAAACCACTACAACAGTGCATCTAAAACAATAAAATCTTATGTAATTCAGGAAGATTTTCTTATTATATATATATGTGGTGGAATGACTGCAAGAAAAGGTTTAGAATGCCATTTATCTAGAGTTGTTTTGCTTCAAGAGCGAAAAGCACTATCATCTATAATAACTACGCATCCTCTTAATCGGATTAATTACTCACCCCTTTTTATTCTTGATTTTATTTTGATGTCTTTGTAATTCAGGGGTCATTGATTTGTATGTTTGTCCGTTTTTGTCTATTCGTCCCATTTCACTGAGCTTAGGTATGCTGGATAGGTGGAGCTGATGAGAGGCCAAAAAGCCTCGAAACAGCGCTGTCCTCCATTTCCAGCACTAATATCAAAAATAGCTCAGTGAATTTGTGTTTTGTTTTGTTTAGTTATGTGCGTTCTTTGGTTTATTTTACTGTAAAAATGTACTAAAGCACGTTAATTTCCTTGTCATCCTGCAAAGGTTAAACGAATTGTAAATAGTACAGTTCCTTTACGTACAGTAGCCTTATTGCTGAGCATTAATGGACATGTGTCAAATATCTAACAGGTTACTTTTTTCCCGAACAACTTATCGTCTCCTAAATAGTAATGTATGTTCGTAATTGTATAACTTAAATTAGTACTTGTTTTGTTTTTTTAAGCAGGAAAGTTTTTAAATTAGGAAACCGTTTATTGCAGCTGGTTTTTATTGAGCAAATGTATTGGATTGTGGTTCCTCTTGTGTTTATTTTGCTCTAACAGATGTTATGATTGTTCAGACCTCATCTCAACCAGGAAATCCATTAGGCTTTAAGAGTAGAATGACTCAACGTATCTGTTCGTGAGAAATGTACAATTATTATTAATTGCTATTATAGATTTCTTTTCTTTCTTTTTTAATACAAACATGAATGTTGAAAATACATTTCAGGATATTTCTATTCGTAGATTTTTACATTTGCAGTTTAGTTTTTGATAGCATATCGTCTGCACCTTTCCATTCAATGGATTGTGTTAAATCTAAATTCTTAAATCTGGTTTATTATTAGTCTGACATCGCTAAGGGAAAAGTAGGCGTACAGAATCGGTATAATTGCTTGTCTCCTTACCGAATAACTTACGAGTTAGTCAGTGGATCTTCCTGAAACATAGCATGCAAATTTCAAGATTCGATCTATTTGTGAAAATTTCTTTGTGTAGATACCTACTAGAAATTGGAAGACAAAGAATAAAAGGCATTAAACACTTCATTAAACAGTTTTAAACATTAAAAAAAATAATTTTATCTTTGGACGCCCTACAACACAGTGAGACTTTTTTAGGTCTGATGTGATCCCAATTAATTTGATGGTAGATTGACTCAGGCTGGTATATGATAATTTATAAATACGGAGGCCTTTTTTTTATGTTTTTTCATTGTTATTAAAAACTAAAGAAAAATAGAATTTGCAATATTTTAAGGTAAAGGTTCAAGTTCTTTCTGGAATTTCTTGTAGAAATTTTAGTAGCGTACAATTTAGCCGATTTAGGATTGGTTATAATAAACATAAAAATACCGAAAATAATAATTGTTACGTGTGCAGTAGACATAAAAAAAATTACTTTGGCCAACTCACATATTAAAAGGTTAAAAAAAAATTAAACACATTAAAAATTTTACATACATGCACGACCGGTATCTTCAGGACTTTGACAAAGATAATGCAATGATGGGGGTGTAAGAACGTTTTTACAACCAATGAAATTCCGAGTGCATTGCGTCACGGATAACTTAATAATACGTTTTATGTATATTACTCACTGTTATGAGATGTAATAGGTGCACTTATAATGTATAACAGGTATTAATGGATTCGTTTTTTGTAAAATCAAAATTTTTTCGTTATTTGGAATTTTTTTTTCTTTAGTTTTGTGAAACGTCGTCTTGCAGAAGAAATAATACTTTCCGATTTTTAAGGAGAAATCTCATATCTGTAGAGCTGTAGGGAGTCATTAACAACACAAAACAGCCGCTGTCCTTAGATGCTTCATTGCAAGATTCCACTTTACACCGGCTTCAGCAACGGAAGATTTTTCAAAATAAGTTGAGACAGAATTTATCTGATGGTGTTTTAAATAACGTAAATGATTTAATTTCGTTATATTCTAGATTTTAGATTAATTGATGTTAGCGAGCAGCGCTTTGTATCTGATTGAATCACATTGCATAGACGTTATCTGAATAGAACAACCGGATTTTTCCCAATGGCTTAACAAGAGCTATTGATCACAGCTAATCTGTGCATCGGTCAATTAACCAATCCTATCTTCTCTTCTGTTTTGTTTTTTTGATCCTTGAGGCTGCGACAACATGATTTTAAATGTCACTGTTATTACCTTTTTGAAATGGAAATATATCAGAAGTTAAAAACGTATTTACTTTTAACTTAAAGCCATTTTAAGAATAGGGAACAACTGGTAAACAAATGTTACTCATTAAAGATAGAAATAGAAGCGTCTTAAAGGTTGTTGTGCGAAACGGTTATTACGTTTATAATTCAAACTGGGTTAGAATTCCAATAGATTGAATTCCAATAGACTGTTCATTTTAGTTTTAAAAATTTGACAGAGAGTTGAGGTTATGACAGGCTAATAAAATGTAAATTGGAAACAAACGTGACCGTGCTGCCGTCTGGTGAGAAATTATTGAGAAAAAAACAAAAACAGGAGAGCATCATTCTCAAAATACAGAAACGTACATAAATCTCAAATTTTGTTTTGTTTTCGAGCAAGATTATAAAAGAATAAATAAATTACAGAAATTCAGTTGTTATTGCAATGAATTCAAATTAAATTTGCATAATAAAAATGATGATTTGTTCAAGTTGCCTTATTACGTGTTCTGTTAGTATTTCACGGAATTTTCCCAACGAATTGGGAAAGAATGTTCGGGAGAATCAGTTTTAATTACCACTAATATAGTTCAAGAACACTTCAATTCCCCATTGACCTATATATCTTTTGAAAAGGAATAGTTCGGAAAAATACGGTCTGTTTTTCTTGAAGAGCGGCATCGACTGAAATTGCCTTCAATACCCATTTACAAAGAATGATGGATCGACCCAAATTAAGGCGCATTTTCCGATGATGGAACGGAGGGGTGGGGGCGTTTGATTGGAACCGCCTTGATGACAAGTCAGCAATGGAAAGATGTTTGCCTAAAGAAAAAGAAGGAAAAAAAGGAGGGGGGTGACGACTTAACTATAACCTAAATCTTAGTAAAACTCTTGAAAACTATAACAATGAGGAATGATCATTATAGCTTCTCTTTGTTTGTTTTTATTAGTATTACGTATTTTTAGTTGGTAATCCACTGTTTGGAAATGTATTGGTAAAAAATGTATGTACTGCAATCAAAACAAAACTTTTGTCAACTACAATTCGTTTTAAATTTCTTGATGATGGGTTAAAGTGATTTTAGCTTTCTGTGTATAGATAAAGGTAATAAAGAATAGTTCGAAGTTCTGGATTTAGTATTACAAGTATGTTACAGTCAAGAGTAAAATTTTAAAAGCGTAAAGACTAATCCTTTATCCTTTGCTTTGCTGGCTTTTTTTGTTTGTTTGTTTGTTTGTTTGTTTTTTGTATCTTCCCTATAGTAGATCTACCTGTGTTTAATCATTGACCTTAGTAGAAGTGGTCTTAATTAAAGGTTTATGAACTTATGTCACAAATATGAAATGTGGCATCGACGAAAGTGTTTGATATAATCTTAGTGTTATAATTTGATTTAATCTATATACTTATATATAAAAGAAAGAGTCTGGGTAAGACCTTTTTCTCGGGAACGACCAGAGACACAGGTGTAAATGTGCTATCAAATTAAAGGTCCTGATGTGAAGGCCTGCGTCAGCATGTGGATTTTTGTTAAAAGTAATTTTAATAAAAAAAAATTTCTAAAAAATTGACGCATTTTGGATCCCTGTTGTTGCGTCCTCCTACAACTAGAAAGTGGTTGAATCTGTTCGCATCGAAGGAATCGCTGTAATTAAGTAACTTTTTTCTCTTAATTATGTTTAAAAGATCTTTTTTAATCTGAATTATCACTTAATTATAATTAGGAGAACTATATTTCCAACCTTAGAATTTCTACGGGTTTTACTTGCAAATTTTATAATACAAAGTTATGTGGCTCAAATGGGAATTTTTCAATTGGTGAAAACGTAAATAGGCGTTGGTGTGAGATCTTATGGAACTCTATGCACATTATAGTAAGAATTCAGTCAAGTCATCTTATTTAACTTGCGCAATAACCTCAGCTAGTCATTTGTGGAAGTATCTCATTACAGGCTTATGAGGTCGCGGGATTTCCTTACTAACTGGGGCTACATTGATGCTCGCCCGCCTTTGACGCCTGCGAAAGAAACCTGGTCCCCATTTTTTTAGAGGGCTGAGTAAGCCCTAGGACCCCGGAGAAACACCTACGAAAAATTTTCCGCCCTCCACTGGCATTGAACCCGTCTCCTTCAGGCCTCAGCCCAGTGCATTACCACCAGCGTTCAATAGTAACCCATTCCATTAGGATTTCCCAGTGAATAATGTTCCTTCAGTATATCAAGTTCATCCGATATGAGTCATTTAATCTTCATCTCTTCCACACTTGTCTTCGTTGATAATCAGAGGATGATGATAATCCCTTTTATCTTCATCCTCCGATTTCTTTGGCGTCAGGAGAACAAACTATACTCGTTTTAAACCAATGAATTCTGATAAAATTAATAGGCAAACTTAAATGTTTATATTTATTAAATGTGTAGATTTTTTTTTTAAATATAGTAAAATCATCAATGTCATTATATATGAAATGAGGGTCCCAATTTAGTTATTACAGTGACTTCTATTAAAACTAATATTTTAGATATCAAAACAAATATTAGTTGAATAGCACAGGATTTATTCTAAAGAAGAATGAGGGGCAACAACAAAATTCAAAGTTTAATGACATCTAATAATATCTTCTTATTTCACTCCTCTTCATATTATGTATTATACTAGAATCCATCATACGAGGAACTTCAATTGTTTATTAAAATAATAAATAATATATTTCGCAAATTTTCGGAAAATTCCCTTATTCCTTTTGCCAGCTATTTATAAATAAAGAGTAAGACAGCAAAAGAGAAATATGATATAACATATTCTCGATTAAAACAAATACACTCACATCTCAAAAATGGAATAACATCTGTGTATTTGAAAAATACTAAACGATATAAGTGACGATGGTGTTGATATAAGTAACCAGAATATTTTTCTAGCTAATACTTTGACAAAAAATTATTTGCTTTCATCGAAATCTGTTGTATTCGAAGAATTAGTTTATTGATTATGCTTAATGACTTCATGATCATTTTTTTTTTTTGGTTTGTTAAATGTTTTTTACCGATATGGTTTAATATTATTCAAATTTGAAGAAGTTTGTGTGATGGATTCTAATACATTGAAGATATCGAAGTCTTAGTCCTGAATAATAATAACATATCCGAGACTCGCTAAAAGTCTTTTTTTTTTTCTTTTTCTATGAGACTTACTACTAATATAAAGGCACCATAATTAAGACTGTATTTTAAGTAGACGTTGAGATGATAGACTGAGTAGTTCATCGGTTTGACCTCCAAGGAACCACCTAAGTCTATATTAGGAATATTGTGACAGAATAGCAATGTTGTGTTGACAGGTTTTACTATGTCTAATAATTACATTCGTTTAAATTATTTTTGTCATTATTTTTTATCATTTTTATTTGAAAATGAGTTCGGTGTTACTTCCCAACTGACCAATACCCAATGTGGCAAAACAGATGGATTATTCTGAAGAAAGATCTTTGCTACAGTCAGTTACATGTGAAATGTCGTTGGATCTTATTTGGCGTTGCTATTCTTTTCTTCCTCCCCCAAGAAACCTCCCCCTTCCCCCAATAATAATAATAAACAAATAAAGCATTTAGCACTCAGTAGGACTAAAGAGGCACAGAGGAATCTCATCTGACAAATTCTTATTCACTACTCTAATAAATTAGTGATTTCAGTCAACGGTGACCTTTGTCCTTCTTAATTAGAAATAACTCGAGATACTTTACTATTTGGATTAATTAGTACTGCAGTTATGTTGCTAACACAACATGTAAACATTTCAAGTACGAGAGCATTCCACTATTTTTCATCTGAATTAGAAATACACATTTAGAGACATTACAATGACCAAGTGGCCAAATAGATTGATGCCGATGAGAGGTGAAAGTTGTGCCAAGCATTCTTGCCCTATTTTCCCAAATAGTTGCCTGTACAGATTAAAGCATTTGTGGCAGCTGTAGACCAGCACGTTTTACAGCTGTCTGACTGTCCCTGCACTGCGTGGACAGCGGAAATTCCTATAAGAAGTTCAGTGAAATATAATGCTAGATGACGATTTATAATTTATCAATAACTGTAGAAAAAAAAATAATATAGTAACATGTACACGATGATCTCGACAAAATAACACATTTATCCTAAGATACACTTTCGAAAGAAAGTGCCAGAAAAAAAAAAAAATATTGTCTTTACAAATTGTAAATTTACAATTCGGATTCCCCCCCCCCCCCAAAAAAAAAGAAAGAAAGAAATAATTCTAATGTTGTCAGTCTTAATTGCAACCCATAATGCATTGCGATTAGTAGACGACTTATCGTGAGAGGGGAAGTTTCTCATTATCTCGTGATAAGTCGTTTACTATAATGAGTCCTTCGAATTATTAACTTGCTTTCAGGATAGCTTTGGTGAAACTCTAGATGCTGTTATTATCATCTCTTGTAAACGATTTCGTTTTCAAGCACTACTAAATTCTATATAGTAGCCTACATTTTTTGTGACAAGATGTTACGAATTTTTGAGATTTGACTTTTGGTTTCTGAACATAGTTCTGGTAATAAATATTAAAAGATACCACAGCTAGCAATCTGAACTACACTGATGTATTGTTGTTAATATATTATAGTTAAGTAAGTTATAAATCGTAGACTGCAAACTTATTTCTTTATATTAGCTTTTACAATATGTTAAAAAATACAAACTTATTAAAAATCGTGATACGTATTGAAATATTTCAAGTAATATTGAGATTAAACATAGAATGGTTAGTGTGTTTTCAGATTTATATTTCCACGATATTTTTTTTTTTTTTTTTGAGGTAACAGTGGATAATAAATAAAAAAATATAGTTACGTGATATTTAGTTCCATGTAGATCTCTCTATTATTTTAAGTTCTGTATTACTTTATTTTGTGTTTTTTAATTTATTAATTCTCGTAATTTTTGTGAAAATGATCGTCAGCATCTGACCTTAGCTTTCACATTGTTAATTTTTGTGATGTTGTTTGCATAGAATATTATTTGATAACTGCTAGTTTTTAATTTTACTCGTAAATAAATTAACGCTGAATAACAAACACAGTTGCTGGGACGATTAATAAAAACTGATTGTGTGAATGATTGACAGCAAACATTGTCATGTAAATTTCGCTGATCACACGAAGGAATAATTATAATATAGACCCTTTAATCTTCGTTTTCCATTTCAAGGAAATATATTTCGATACCTTAAAAACTATAACAACAACGACAAAATAATTTTGTACTTTTTATTGTATTAATATAAAGGAGTGCATTGTTATAGAGCTACTATTGTAGGAGTGCGTGAAAGCTTTACCTGTCAGGCTCGTTCATAGCATTTTGAGGGGTCCTTCGGCAAATGGTATTTGTAGGGCCCTCATTTAGTTTTACCTTTCCCTGGATGTATTGTGATTCATAATTTTCTAAAGCACTACTTTTTTAATGTTTTACTTTAAATTATTTTATTTTTTTCGTAAATGATGATTTTTTTTGCATATCTTTCTCCCAGTTTCTATTTTTATTAATATTTAAAATTTTTCGCTGTAAAGCTCGGGGTCCCCAGACACGCTGGTCCGGGCCTTTAGCTTTCCTTTGCCTAAATACTGTAATGATGAGTAATTAAAAAATAATTATAATAATTAATTTTTATTTATAAGAGTACGTCTGTAAGCCTGGTTTCCTAGTGCTCTGTTGATGGCTTGTTACTTACGCTTATCGTTCGATCTGTCAAATGCATTTTTCAAATTTTGTTTTAATTAATAACTTTTTTTTTAATGCGCAAAAAGATTTATATAGAACTGTATTTAGAAAGTTGTGACGATTATAAAAATTTTTATGAAATTTTGGATTAGGCAGTTAACAAATTGATCACTCCTTGTACTTCCTGCTTTCGCCACCAGATGTCCCCCTTAGTTTTAGTTCAATCAGTT
Source organism: Thereuonema tuberculata (assembly GCA_023159025.1). NCBI lineage: Eukaryota > Metazoa > Arthropoda > Chilopoda > Scutigeromorpha > Scutigeridae > Thereuonema > Thereuonema tuberculata. The sequence continues at coordinate 27,678,081 of JAFIDM010001028.1, read as the reverse complement.
TCACTACAGATATGACGCTTAAAGTGATTTGCCCTTTAGAAGCCCCAGTGGCAGTCGGAAGCTTAATTTATTTTATTCAGTAAATATTCTTTATCCATTCTTTATTTTCACAATTTCCAAAATGCTAACTGTGAATCTATATTTAATTCATAGCTGAACAAACTTTCCTGTAGATGATAATGGAGGTTTTTTAAAAAAAAAAAAAAAACCTTTAAGAATTTTTAGATAGAAAGATTTTGATTGAAATTGGTTTTTAAGATTGTTAATTGCAGAGCTAACAATAATTTAGTGTAATGCTAAACGTTTCTTTAAACAATGAGTAGCATTTCCCCATAATAATATTTATATAGAAGTATTTCTTTGTTCAGCTTTTAATAGCAGATGATTATTAAACGCTTGGTGAAACCGGAGATTATGGTATCAGGCTGTTTTGGACTACTCTTCGAGTTTTGACAAGATTGCCGCCTTGGCACTACTTTTAAAATATGAATTTTAGTTTTTGAATGAATAAGGTTTGTAGATAAGCTTATTTAAAAATGGTTTTACGCGATCTTTTACTGGAAAAACTAAGCCTCATCTGGCTAACTGCGATCTTGAGATAATAATATTCACCATCATGTATCCTTACGAAGACTTGTGATTGGCAGTACCGTATTCTCCGGTGTAAACAATAAAACAAACTATAGTTTAAAGATTTTGGGAAAACAGACATATTTTAAAGTAAATTGACCAGAAAATTGAAATTGCATTTCTACACTAATATTTTGAATAAGTTTTTATCGTATCAACTGTCCATCAAATTGACACACATTTACCCACATTTCCATTGATTTGACTGGGTGTCCAATGATCGATTTTTTATTTTTTCCCCCTCCCTAATTTAACCTTGTTTCTTGTGAGCAGCTGTCACCCACACCCAAAGTATGGAACCCCTCCCATCAGTGGATAAACAATATGTTCAGTTGATGGTTTTTACTTTTATTGTCTTTATATTTAAGCAAAATTTAGAATTTTGAAAGCTTAATATAAAATATTTGGTTGTTTTATGGTCAGTCTCCAGAAGATATAAAAATTATCAAATTAGTCTATTTAATAACATTTATTCATTAAATAGAAAATAAGAATCTCTTAGTAATCATTAATTAACTTTAAAAAGATCATGAAAAAGTTAAAAGTTAAATCAAAGGCAATAATTGTTACTCTTTTGATAATAAACAAAAATATTAGTTTATTTGTTTAGAAATCATTACCTTTTCCCCATAATTTCCTTTGATCAAAATTCAATTCCGCAGCTGAATATTTTTTCTATTTATTGAATCTGAAAGTTTAACTTCATTAAGCAGTAAAGAGATAATGTTTCTAAATATTTTTACCTTTGCTTTTTCACTATATTTACTAATGCAAGATGATTTAGGAAACAATAAAATGCATATCAGTTTAAGTATTTGAAGGTTCTCATCCTTCTAAAAAATTCTGTTATGATCAGTGCATTTGTATCAATTGTCAATTGAGCTAATTTGAATTATTTAAAATTTTTATAAGAAAAGAAGAAATATTTTGTCTTCTCAGAAATATATTTTACTGGAATTTATTAGCTTATATTTTAAGTTACAACAAATATTTTTCTTTTTAAGTCTGTTTTCTGCTGCTTCTGCCTCCTCCATTGAGACGTGTTTCTAAATGGATTTAGATTGGGTGGAGCAGACTCCCTTATTCAAGGCCTGCTTCATAAATTACTTAAAGCTTGTCAGAACACTAACTGGGAAATTGGCACCCCGTTGGAGCTCATCAGCTCAAAAATGAACGAGTTTCTTACAGCTTAATGCCTTCCAATGGCTTTAGCATCATACTACATCAGCTGAGTCTGTTAATTAGCAGACACACATTATCTCTCTATTACAACAGTCTCGGCTTATGAATCTGTCGGCTGTGATGAATGACAGATCTGTTGGCTTTGATTAGAAAATCCTTGTCTCCCTCACTTTCACTTTGAGCAATTTGCATAAAGCTGTCCAGAATATTTACAGCATATAAATAGGATATTTGCTAAAAATATTTTTAATAAAAAGGAAAAATATTAAAAAAAAAAAAAGTATTTGAAATTACTAGCTGCTTTGGTAAAAAGTGACACAATCAGTGTATGTTTATTTCATTATAGTCTTTAGTGTTCAAAATGCAGAACAGAGCATCTATTTCAAGATCCCATTATTGTTGCATGCCATCAATTAATCATAATGGGGGTAACAATGGGTATTGTAATTGCCTGTGGAGGTGAAAATATTGTAAATTTTCAGTGTTTGCAGCATTGCTCTCCAACTATTAAAATTATTGATATAAATTATATTTCAAAAGGCTGATTTTGAACTCGTGCTAATTTGTGAAAATATATTTGTAACACATAACATTAAAAGACCAATATCACTATTAAAATTGTTAAATCGAATAAGTTCTTCACTTATTCAATGTCTCGCCTTTCGTTGTTTGTGGAATATCTTCATTTCTTCATAATTGCTTATTTGTTTGTTTATTTTTTATATACTCATAGCCCCCTTGTTATTATTTTATTTTATCATTCTTTTTTCTGTTTCTTTCTGTATTGTCATTCTATTCTAACAGGCTCATTCAGTGTCACTCATATTGTCATTCAAGATATATTCGTTCACATTACCAGGTTTCATTCTCTTTTTGTGTGTGTTTATTCTCATCTATTCAGAGAATAGTTATCAGAAGATAGACAAAAATATTAAAATTCTGTTTCAGTTGAATTCAGCTTTTTACCAAAAATAAAGCACTTTTTTTTTTTTTTTTTTTTTTTTTTTTTTTTACTTTATTGTAGCATTTTCCTCAATATTTAAGATTTAAAATAAAAAATTAAAGGATTAAAATTAATCAGTGAAATTGAAACGAAGATTAACAAGTGATCCATTGTTGTTGTCGTGTCCCCAGATCCATTTTCGGATCACTGGTCTGTGATAGGGAATTATCAATTTTAGGGGGGAAACTTAGGGTCTTTTAATGGCTTGAAAATAGAATTCGAATAGGAATTCTAAAACGTACGTAGCCAAGTTTATATATTTTTAGCCATTTTATTATGGTTTTAAGGTGTCTATATAGTAGGCTCTATTAATGAAATTAGATTTGTTACATCATAAGGGAAAAAAATAACTGAGAATCTTTTAGGTCATTGCTTCAGCCATGGAACTTAATATATCAAAGTTTTTAGTTACTATGATTATTATTATTTCAGTTTTATTATAATAAAAAATCGGAACATTCTTAACGATTTCTTCATATGAAGCTTAAATCAAGACATTTACATTTCATTTGATGTACGGGAAAGAATGTTATGGATCTGCTTTTGAATTTCTGTTGTCTTTTATCATTATTGATTGAATCTGTTTTATTTGATAATAAATCTAAATCCTTTCTCACTGGGATGTTTAACTGATTGTTTCCAAACTTCAGTCTTTTTAAAGTTTCATAGTAATTTTTCAGAAAGGTTTTTGTATGTTTAACAAAAACCCGAACTGCAATTAAAAAGCATTAAAAGAAAGATAACAGAGATTAAAGTCTTACTATGTAATTAATTTTTCTTTGCATTTTTTATTACCTGAACTTTTCTATTCCTTTCATTTTTTTTTAAGTAGGTCATTGCATTTTATTATTATTCTTTCTTAGCTTATCTTATTTAACATCATATTTCTTTTTTATTTGTCTTGGTTATTTCTTGTGTGTTGGCAAAATTTCTTGTTTGCGAGAAACAGTTAATGGAGCTATAAATAAAGACCGTCTCAAGTCAATGCCAATATGAATTAGAAAAAGAATGTCATCGTCAGAGGAATTTTACTTAATATTCTTTTATTGCTTAAATTCAAATCATTGCTTTTAATGACTTAGTTCTTGTTTTATTGCTTTCCTCACTTTTTTTTATAAGATCTTTTTAATATTTTAAGATTAAATAAATTTACTTAAAAAGCTTTTTATTATTTTGTTATTCCAGACGGTTAATGATTTTTCTTTCTATTTTCTTGTAGTGATGCAGAGGATACCACTGGATCTAGTCTCCAGCCTTCAGCTAGTTCCTCGAGTTCCAGCTCAACGAGGTATTTTTTTTTTTTTTTTATCTAAATGGAATTTTAGATTCCATTTTAAATAAAAGCTTAATTTCTCTAATGAAGTTCAAAAAATTACAATCCTTTAAGATAAAAAAGGCAAAATAAAGGTTCCATAATAAATAGGCAAAATAGAGGTTTTATTTTTGCAAAATAAAGCACTGTTGAGGCTTGGACTGAAGCAGCTTTAAAAAAATTTTAATTAAAAAAAAATAAATTTCTTTCAAAAATTAGTAAACATCCAACAGTTCTTATTATTGAATTGTTAGATAGTAAATAGAATAAGATATTAAAAGTACAAAAAAAAACTTATGTTTTAAGATGCCTGTTTTTGCTATGCCATGATGTACATCCATTCATCCATTAAATCCAGTAATTAGTACCCTGTGGTTTAGATACTCCGAATAGTGTCAAGACTTAAATATCAAGAGTATTTAACTGATCCAGTTTATTTCGGAGAGATCAGTATTTATTGAAAATTTTCAGATATTGAAAAGCTTGATTACAGGTTCACCTTAACTTGTTAGCTGATACAAAAGCATCGATATCTTCTACAGTATTTATTTTTGTTATTTCTGTTATTGATTAAAGTAACTCAGTTACAGTGTTGTCACAAAAGTTAGCTTACCCAAAAAAAAACAAAAGAAAATATAGTTTATTTTCTTTAATAGAATAAAAAAATGTTAAACTTCAAAACTCTGGATTCACCATTTATTAGTTAATGACAAGGATTTTTATGATCTGCATCAGCTTAGAGAAACCCCGTCTTCATAAGAAATCAGAGGTTCCTGTCAAAGACATTTTTTTTTAGAGTTGCATTGATTATGTCTTTCTTTTTTTTTCTTTTTTCCTATATAAAAAAAATAGCAGTTTCATAGTACTGTTGTAAAAAATTCTCTATTGTTTTTCATTTTTTGTAGGAGCTTGGATAGTCCAAGCAATTCCTTGGAAGCTGTTCACAGGCAAACAGCTGAAGTGTCTCCTACCACTAATTCCCCTGGTGGTCAGTCAAACCTTCGAAGAGATGACAGCAATGACTCGGATTTTGAAGCAGAAGCTGATCCCCCTAACTTTATGCAAATTGCCGACTGGGATATTGTCAAACATCTAAAACCAAAAGAAAGGAAGCGGCAAGATGTAATTAATGGTAAGTCACATACGATATTTTCTTATAGACTCGAGCATTCTGTAAAGGTTCAGTTGCTTTAGTTCATTTGTTTTGTTTTTCCTCCTTTACTTGTGTGTGTGTATGAAAAATAATGTTGCAATAATTTATGTTGCAATAAACTTAATAAATATCTTTCAATTTTATTTATTCCTAGAATTATTTCATACTGAAAGGACACATGTTCGTAACCTGAAAGTTTTAGAAAGAGTATTCTACAGGCCAATAATTCAGGAACAGATTTTATCCCAAGAGCAGATTAAGCTTCTTTTTGCCAATCTTGAAGAGATGTTGGAAATTCATGGACATTTTAATTCTCTTATGAAAAAGAAGAAGCAGGAAAGTGTCATCGTTGGTGATATCGGTGACATCATGTTGCAGATGGTACATAAGTATATTGTATATTTTTTCTTATTTAGTTATTGGACTCTTGAAAAAGGAAATCAGATAATTTGAAAATAACAGAAAATGTAGTTAGGCTTAGTTTTGTAGTTTTCGCCATATGTAATCCACATGTTAAACATTATATTATTGAATCCAGTGAACAAACATTTGCAGTGAATTACGGAATTTATATTTCTTTAGCTTACAACCAAAATTAAGAAGGTTTTAAAATATTAGAAGCATAGGAAGCAGTGCTATTAAATTTTATTGAAATTTATTGAAATTAGTAAAACAAAAATTATCATTGAAAAGGAATGAGAGCAACGCAGTATTATTAAAAAGAAAAAAATACATTTTATTTGAACATTTCATCCTACTTAATGTTGTAGCCATCATTCTAGCAATGTACAATTCTTAATTCTTCAAGACTTATATTCTTACAAGAAAATGCTATATAATAATCTGTTGGTTATGTAAAATTAAAATAGGAAGGAAAAAATAGGTCAGTTAAAGAAAGGATTAGTGTATGTCTTGTTCTCATCCTTTAAAATAAGAAAATAACTTGATGAATTACAGTTTTGCACAATAACTTTAAAAATTTCATAAAAACACTTCCTCGTCAAGTAAAAAATATATTACAGTACTACTGTGCCTTACCTTATATTCATATTATACAGGAATATATATTCATTTCAATTTAATATTTGAAGTTATTAGTAGAACTACAACTGTTAGTTTTCCATTATAGTTCGACGTGATTCACATTCTGCCCTGAAAGATGAGACATTTAACTGTGATAGAAAATTACCAATAGTGGTGTTTTGTGTTTTTTTTTTTAACTAACGTAAATATAAATATGTTATAATTTTGCAATTTACACAGGCATCTTCCAACCATTTCTTAAGAAAATAATGATTAAAAAAAAAATAGTTGAGCTAATTTTTTTCTTTTAATTCTTAGTTTGATGGACAGTCAGGGGAAAACTTCAGGAAAGCTGCAGCAACGTTCTGTAAAAATCAATCAATTGCTTTAGAGGTATTGAAGAACAAGCAGAAGAAAGACCAAAAATTGGCCCAGTTCCTTGCAGTAAGTGGAAATCATTTGTAATTTGTTCTTGTTGCATTTATTTTTTCCTCTTGTTAAAACTTTAAAATGTAGATATGTAAGTTTTCTACAATAGAATTTTTCCTTCATAATGACATCTTAAATTAAAAAAAAAAAAAAATATTGAAAAATTAAAAATTAATTTTCGAACCTTTATTTATATTTCCATGACATTCTCTACAATAAGTTTTTACATACTGTAGGTCCGTTTTTTGAGGGATTTCCTCACTCCGGGATGAGATGTGATCTCGATATTTCGGCCCCGTGCCTCGGGCCTTCTTCGGGAGATGTTTTAAAAGTCAATCACATGAAGGTGAGCGCATAATGAACGACTTTCGTCGTTAGATCTTCGGTTGAGTTGTTCATCGTGTCTGATTCCGAGAGAAAGTTGTTTGCACTGAGAAGCAGAGGGGGTGGGAGAAAAAGGAAGGGGAAGAGTCCTGG
>JAFIDM010001028.1:27659984-27670472 GCA_023159025.1 Thereuonema tuberculata | reverse complement strand
CCAGGACTCTTCCCCTTCCTTTTTCTCCCACCCCCTCTGCTTCTCAGTGCAAACAACTTTCTCTCGGAATCAGACACGATGAACAACTCAACCGAAGATCTAACGACGAAAGTCGTTCATTATGCGCTCACCTTCATGTGATTGACTTTTAAAACATCTCCCGAAGAAGGCCCGAGGCACGGGGCCGAAATATCGAGATCACATCTCATCCCGGAGTGAGGAAATCCCTCAAAAAACGGACCTACAGTATCATGTCTCACTCCTCCTTCAGGACCAAAGTTTTTACATTTATCTTTTAGGATGCAGAAGCAAATTCCTTGTGCAGGCGTCTTCAACTGAAAGACATAATTCCAACTGGAATGCAGAGGCTGACCAAATACCCTCTACTTTTAGAGAACTTGGCCAAATACACTCCTCGTAAGTACATTTAATTCAAAGACATTTAGGTAGTACATTAAGGATTTTCAAGATTACTATTGATCTGTTAAAAGTTAAAAATTAACTTTAAATTAAAAAAATTAATTAAAAAATTCAACATAATAATTTTAAAATGTTCCAAATGATATTTGCTACGTAATAATCAGATATTGACGAAGTCTTTAGTTTGTTTGTATATTCGTAGTTTCCAAAATATTAAGCTTGCAGTTTGCAAATAATCTGAGACAGAGGTTTTAGAACTTTATCAGTTCATAACATATGCATACATAAGTTTGAGGCTTGCATAAGAATTATATGCTTGTATCAAACACATAGTCTGAAATATTTATTCTTAATTCTAGTAATTAGTAGCTTATAAAAACTTACATTTTGATTGCTTTGTTAGCTCAAGGTTACTGATCATTTTAGCTTTTCTAATTCATTGGTATTCAAAGGAGCACAAAACAAGCATGTTGAGGTTTGTCTTAAGATTAAACTTGCAATAAATTTAAGGCAGTATGTTCTATTTGAAAATTTTCTGCCCAGGACAGTTTACCTTGTTTGAATGTCTTTGTTATTTTTTGCTACTGATTCATTAATGACAATTTTCATTTTTTTTTCTTGCAGCATCCTCAGAAGAATACGCCAATATTATGAGGGCCTTAGATTGTACCAAAGAAAATCTGAATTATGTGAATCAAGCTGTTAAAGACGCAGAGAATCACCAACGCTTGGTTGATGTACAAAAGAAATTAGATCATGGTCCTTTTGATAAAGTGGATCATCCCATTGCACAAGAATTCAGGGTAAGATATACTGTGGAAGCATTTGAGTGCAGCTAACGTAAATTGTTAATATTAATCCAGTATGAAAAGGCCCTAGTTTAATAAGTTATCAAAAGAATTCATTTTCTATCTTCCTTTATCAAACAGAGATATTTGAAATCATCTGATGCATATTTATAAGAACAAAATCAATCGTACTCTTCTGTTAAGTAGCAAGATCATAACATGATGGCTTTATGAGCTAAATATACAAGAAATTGACATGTTTCCATTGTGATTTACATTTATAGGATTTCTAATCTAAGTAGGATAAATATGACCTTAATTTCATTGTAATCTATCCTTTAAGACATAAAGTATTTGAATGTGTTCAAAGAACAGTGGATTACATCAGTATAATGGTGTTTCCTGATGTATCTATATTCTTATTCCTAATATTTTTTCCATGATACGTGAAATTTTCTTTGTGAAGTTAACACCATAAATAGCTGCACTTCTCTTTTGTCATCTTGTATTATTTCGGTATTCATTATAAATGGGACAATTATTGGGACACCAAGTTGTGTTGTCCATACATATTGATATGTTTAAGAAAAATAATTTGCTCTGCAGTTTGCTTAATTCTTAATCATCAAAACCCATCTATTATGGAAAAGTTGTAAGAATATTTGTTAGAATAAAATTTCAGACAAGAGATGCTTCTTGTTTGATTTTAAAGAAGATTGTGACCTCACGTTTGGAGGCAGATTCACTTACAAATATTTCATTTGTAAATTAATTTTTGTACTTGTAAAAGCCTGTGCTTGGGCGAAACTGGTTGTACAGCATGATTTTCAATTTGTTGTAAATGTTTTTTTAGCCTATACTTGTGTGTAGATCGTACAACATTTTTATTATAATCTGTGCACACGTTAAATTATTTTAATATTTGTTAGATTTGAAAAAAAAAAAAAAAGTTAATGAAATCTTCTGAAAACTTATCAATTGAGTAAGGGGATTTTTAAGTTGTTGATACAATTAATTTTTCTTTATTTACCTTTAAGCAAAACTTAGTTATTTACAGAAATTTTCAATTATTATCTTCTTTACCAGGAAATGGGTACTAAATGCTAACATGCTTAATTCAGTGTAAATGTTTAAAATAATATATTTATACTGAAAGCTTTCGTTAAAAGAATAATGATCACACAAACATATTAGTAAAAAGCAAATTAACAGTTTGAGACAATTTCAAGAGCACTATGTTATTAGTCAGATTTCTTCTAAGAACACTTGCTCTCAATAATCCCTATTGACTTTATTGGGTGATGGGTAAATGGCAATTTTAGACTCTCCCGAATGGACTGTTAGGTTTCTCTTCATCATCATACCAAAGCTCCGATGAACTTGAGTTGGTAGGATAAACCCATGTAAAATTAAATTGTGAAGAACATTTTATTGTGCCAAATGATAGATTTTTTCAGTCCTTCCCCCATCCACCATTTTTTTTTAGAGGAACTTGCTTTTTATACTACACACACTTAATAATTCCTAAAGTTGTACAATGATTTTGAAACTTTTTCCTTGAATCAATCTATCAAGGATGATGAAAACTGTTTTCTAGGCAGATGTCAATTAGCTAACTAACAGCAAGAACAAGCCTGTTTCTATATATTAGTTATTATATTCAGTTATTCTTTTTATTTGCCTAATGCACTCGACAACTGCCCATATTTTACAAACATTCTCTTGATGCACTCTGTAACTAACTATACAATCATTGAACAGATGAAAAATAAGTGGACCAGGTTTAAATGTTTTTTAAATGAAGATGACCTATAAACTGGTTCCATTGTTCATCCTCACAGAGAATGCTGAAAATGTGGATTACCAAAATACTTTACAAGAGTTAATCGAATAATTCTTAAGTATCCAGTCTTCATCCACTGCCACTTGATTATCATTGTCTTAATTTTTTTTTTTTTTATTAATTTATTAGGTTTTTTTTTTTTATTCTGTAAGTTAACAAAAAATAAATTAACAGTGACATTATTTTTAATTTAAGATGATTCTGTTTCTCTCTACCCATGGCATTTATAAGGTTCCTAAATACAGAGAAGCCATACTCAAAATCTCTGTGATTCTTTATTTTGTAATTATTTTTACATTGGCTAAATATGAGAGTTTGATTTTATTTTTATAATTTATAAAATTTTATGTAACTTCGGACTGTACAATGCTAGGCCCCAAAAACTATGGGGCCAGGTTGGGCTGCCCTTCTCTTTTAGAAAATGTACACAACAAAAAAGCCTTTAAAATTATTCCTTGCTAATTCAGTGCTTAGCATGAAAATTTAAATTAATTTTCTTTCCTTTTATTATTGCTGAGTAACTTTGGGTTTAGTAAATGAAATAGAACTTGTTTAAATATGCCAACCCTCGTTTAATTGATTTTAATTTTATTGCAAATATTGTCTTGGCTCATAGACAAAACATGTTCAATGGAATGGAACCATCTAAACTAGAATTACCACATCCTTTACATTTGCTCAAGTATAATTAATTGCCATTTTTATTTTTATTTTTTGTTACTAAAGTGAGCAGAATGCAACATATTTCATATAACTTAATGTGGCTGTTTAAGAGATTGACAGACATTCTTATTCGATAACCATTATTATTAGATTACAATAAGCTTGTTTTAAAAAGAAAAACCTTTGTAATATTTTGTTTTTAAATCTTCTGTAAGTTTTCCCGAAATCATAGTCATTCAAATTTTACAATTATTCTTTATCTTGCAATGATATATTTCTGCTTATTTGGTTTGTAATTATTCTAGTGCCTCGTATTTAGAATTAGAATTTTACCTACTCACTAATAGTGACAGTGCATTTTTATCTGAAAAACTTTGGATCTATATTGCAATATATTATGTTTCTCTAATTTTATATTTTTTATTCCATCTTTAGAATCTGGATCTGACAAAATACAAGATGATCTATGAAGGGCCATTGACGTGGCGAATGAATCGCCAGAAAGTGATTGATTTGCATGTTCTTCTTTTGGAGAACATGCTTATTCTTCTTCAAAAGCAAGATGATAAATACATTTTGAAATTCCACAAAGAAGAAACGAAAGTGACTCACAGTCCCATCATTAAATTGGGAAACCTTCTAATTAGAAATGTGGCAACTGGTAAGTTACCTAATTATTAAAAGAATTGCATAAATCATCTGTGGTTTAACCATACATAGTTTAATTAAAGTAATGAAAACTTTGCCTTCAAATTATTTTTATATCCATGCCTACAATATAATAACATTAAGTAACAATGTTCCAAATTCTTCATTGTACATCTTTATGTATCTTGAATTTTTTTTTTCCCTTTTCTAAGTGAGCGACATGTTTTTTCAGTTTCAATAAGTTCTTGTTTAATTTCCTCAAATGTGAAATTTTGCTATTAACAATATTTTTATTCAGTAAACACCTCTCAAATTCGGCCTCGGTAATCCGACCCCTAAGGTACTCATGCCTTGTCCTGAGTAATTTTTTTTTTTTTTTTTAATAACTAAATTCGTTTTCCTATTTTGTTTCCCTATTTGTGTTTATTCATTGTGAGTGAAAAAGAAAAAAAACTTTGTCACTATGGAACAGAAGTTTAATGCGTTAAGCAGATTGAATGCAGGGGAATCCGACATACTAGAGCTTGGTGTCGAAAAAAGCACATTTGTATTGTTTTTAATAAACATTTGAATGGAAAATTATGAAAATGGGGTTAAAGTAATTAAACCTGGCATTATGTCTTTACAAAAATTGATCTATTGAGTTATTTTAAGAACACTTTCGGTAGTCCGGCTTTTCTGTAATCCGGCACCCATTAGGCCAGATTTGAGAGGTTTTACTGTATACCGATTGGTTCTTGTGGATTTACAAAACACAAGACATTGAAAATATGATCATTGTAGATTTTTCAAAGAATTTACCAAACAATGCTTTGTTTTGTTTTTTGTTTTTTGGACAGATCATCCGATTTCCTAAATACAATGCAATTTGCTAAAAGCAAAATAAGTCAAACAATATTTCTTTTTTCCGTACATAGAATTTGTACTGTAATTCAGTCATTGGTGTTAATAAACGACAAGTCTTGGAAAATCTTCTTCCTTCTGTTTCTTTGGAGCTCTCTTAGTATCTTCTAGTCATATCATTATTCCTCCAATAATTTTACTTTTGTTGGTTGTACTGCATCTGGAATACATATTACAACTATTCCAGAGATAATTGCAACAATTTTAGTTACATTTTTTTTAGTAATCAACAATAAATTAATAAAAACTAACCAGTCGTTCTGTTAAAACTTTTAACAAGATCCTGATTAATAGGCGATTGGCAGGAAGTGAATATTCATCACTTTTTCTTATGTTTTGTTTTGTTTGTTCATCCAATTGCAGGAAACAACTCGACTTCCATTGGACCACTATACATGTAATTTACTTTATTGTGAGATTAACAAATTTCAATGACGAACCTCAGATTTCAAGACAATTTGATGAAAATTAATGATTTCAAGTTTCATTTTTCCTTACATTTTCACAATCATATGGGAAAGCATCTCCTAATGACTACTTTTGGAATAACAAAAAACTAACATACCTGATAAAGGCTGCTGTTTACTTTATATATTCTTATCACTACAAAATATAGTGATTACTCATATTTTTTAGTAGCCCCGTTTGTAAGATAATCTCTGATTTTTTTTATTTTTTTTTTTTTTGTTTGGAAGTTATAATTTTTGTGTATATTAAACTGAGTCATCCCTTGATGACGGATATATAAATGAAATACTAGACAACCAACAAAACACGATGGCTGTTTTGAAAGACGATATCGAAATTGTTGCGAGACTTTTAGTTCTGATTCCATGTGGGTAATGGCATTTTATATAATTCATATAATGTTAAAAGTTTTTGTTTCTACTTCTAAAACTGGCTTCTTTTTTTTCTTTCAGATAAGAAAGCTTTATTTTTGGTGAGCACCTCAACGGTTGGCCCACAGATCTATGAACTGGTGGCGATTTCATCAGCTGAAAGAAAAGCGTAAGTAACTGTTTGTTATCTATTATCTTGAACCCATTCATTAATTTTGGGCCCATCAGTATGTACATACAACACACATGTTTTCTTTTAAAGTTAATTATTTAGTTTTTCAAAAACATTGCCTGGATGATATCAATGGATAAGACGCCATTAATAACAAAATTCATGCATCTGAAAATAAGGGAGTTTTGAGAATGGAGAAAATACATAAGATAAAATTGTTGTCAGAAATACTGATTTAATCACAGAAGTAAGCATGTCCAAATGTAGCCATTATTATTATTGTTGTTGTTATTTTATTACTGTACTTGTTAATTTGTTCAGTTGTTAGCTTGAAGTATCCCAATACAGGCCTTGGGGTCGAGGGAAGTAAGGCTCCCAGTGTTCCGTGACCAACGGGCCTAAGTTGAGGTCGGGTGGTCAGCCCATTGCTCGCCTTGCTGTAATCCCCAGGCAAGAAATCTGGTACTGATTCTACAGAGGACTGGGTAGACCCTAAGATCTGTTTGGAGGAGTGTGGAAAATGGAGTAGAATGGAGTGTGGAAAAATTACTGCCTTCCACTGAGACCAGGGATCGAACTCGCCACCTCGAACCCATAGCCAAGCTCACTTGGCCTCAGGACCCACCCATTGTCCTAACAATAAATTGAATCATTTTAAATGAAGTGTCTGCAAGTTATATTTAAGTCAGTGTGGAATAGACCTGTTCATCAATACGTTTCTTTATATGAAGTTGACCTCCTATTGAAGTAATGCAAAGGTATATATATATTTATAGTTTTGTTGAGGAATCACTTATCAATGGAGCTAAATTTTCCCCAATCTTTGTTAAACATAATTGTCCTTCCATTTAAGACATTTATTTTTTTCAATATCATTTAGGCCATTTTCTTTGCAGTGACATATTATTAAATTTCTGACTTATTTGAAAAAGAAAGTGATATCTCAAAGCCCTGTTTTGATTAAAGATACAAAGACATGATTTGACAAAAAATTGATAATATTACTCCAGGGCTTTCATAGAAATACAGGCAGCTTCAGCCAATGATTACACAAGTGCTGCTAAGGAAAACATAATGTTTTAGAGTAATTTTGTCTACTGTATGGGGCTTTATTTCATTTTCAAAATAGGTAGCTTTTATTACTCCACTCTCTTATGTTCGATTTTTCTGTTTCTCTTGTAAGATGATGGAAGAGATCAAGGCTAGGAACACTTATTATTTAGTCGTATGTTTTATTAAACCTATGATGAATGGCATCACATTCTTTGAAGTACTAGTAGTGCATTTAAATACAAAGCATTATAGATGTTTATGGTTACTTTATCCTTTTTGATTGGAAAGCCATTGTTTTAGTGGAAAAAGACAGACTGAGACTGACCTGATTCTCAAAAAGCAGAATAAGAAAAATTACTTTTGTAATACACTTGATTGATTTATTTTTATTACTAAATAAATTTAGTACATTACTAAATACGGATCAATGATTTAGGACAGATATTGTATTATCATTTTAAAAAGTTCACGAACCAAGTCATTGGAATTTGTAAGTAAATTGAAGTTTTCTAATTCACAATCTATCATTATTTTGTAATTTATTTTAACGAGACTTGTGCCTTTAGATTTTTGATGATTTTCTTTTGACTAAAGTGAATCTTCTTCGTGCCTTGATTTTGTGTTTTGATCATTGAATCCATTACTCTTTTATCATATAAAGCTAAAGTTTTCCCACTGCAGGCCATAAGGTTATATAAGGATTTTCTAAATTTTCTATCTAAGCTATTTTGCTTTTAGAAAAATGAAATTACATTTCAGTTATCTTTTAGAAAAATGGAAGTGGTTATTTAAGTTTGCGCTCATCTCTGGCTAAGATTATCCTTCAGATTATAAGCTCAGTGTGATTACATTTAGGTACCTATTAAATATCTTTTTCATTCGTAACCAAACACCAAAGAGAAAATAATTTCACTACAGCAAACCTTTAGCATCATACTTTACTTCTTAGATCTCCTTAGAATATGACAACATTGTCACAACTTTACTGATGTGCTAACTTATCTATTACCATCCACAATTTGGCTCTTTTTGGACTGGCTAGAGCATAAGCAAAGTATACCTACTCTGTCTTTCTTTGAATTAGCTAAATTTTCCTTTCCCCATCCCCATCTAATGTTCTATGTGATCAAACTTCCGCAATTCCTACAGGACTCGATTTAATCCAAACTGTTTGAAAATTGACAAACATAGTAATCATGACACATTCCTAGGGTGCTAAGCCTATTCATTTCTACCTTAGTGGATTTGAATTAAAATAACCTGAGAAACATTTGTTGCCAATTAAAGAGGGACAAAGATATGATTTTTTTTAAAATGGAAAGGCAGGTCATAGTTCTTCTAATGACCATTGTTTCATATTTGGTTCAATTGAGGTTTTTATTGGTGGACGAATGCAGCTATATTCCGGTTATTAATTATGACAGGAAATCAAGTAAATTTATTCTGCAACAGTTGTTTTTCTGTGTTTTTTGGTGTGGTTCTGTTTGTTCTTAAATAACTTCCTGTCATTGAAAGATAATGAATTCATTTGAACATTAATTGATCTGAAACAAAAGATTTTCATAAATTTGACATGTCAGGAAACGATAAATTGTGGACTAATGTATTCCAATTACCTGGACTTAGCAACACAATGCAGATAGCATTTTTTTAATCCTGAATTTACATACAATAAAGAAACTCAATTATAAAGAAGTTTCACTCATTTAAAAAAGTAGAGGATTAACATTTATTTTAATTTTTAAATAGTATTTGTCAGCTAACATTCATCTTCTGTTGAATTCTGTTGTTAAATTAGTTCGTTTGAATTTTAGAAAAATCCTTAATTTATTGATGATCAAACTAAACAAAATTTTGTGTGGGTTTTCTCATTTTCAATAGTTTTAGTTTTATTTTATTACTATTATTGTAAGCATTCTTATTTGAAGTCCTGACTTATATCAGCTATCATATTATGGCTAGTCCATTTTCTTAAAAAGAGAAGAAAAAATGAAAAAAAAAATAAATCTAAAAAATAGTGAAAACTCCTTACATCTAAACAAACGATTTTCTAGATAAATCAGGATTTAAAATCATGCAATCGATACAGGGACTCTTTTTCCATTCAGGTCTCTTAATTGGAAGTCCACATTGTTGAAGTCAATGGTTTGGCAATGATCATTTTAATTCATAATTGGAAATCCACTTGATTGAAGCAGTTTGTTTGGAAGGAAAAAAAGTAATTTCGATTACTGTGCTTCATTCTGCTGGAGTTGAATTTAGCTGAACATTTCTTGCTGTAGATTGAGAGGACAGTGCAGTGTTATCTCAATGGCTTTTGACAGGTGTACATAGCAGGATTATATTCATTATATATTGTTTAGATTTTATATTAATTTTAGTAAGTTTTGGTAAACATCACTTGATTAAAAAAAAACAAAAAAAACATATTTTAGGTCATATTGTTTTATTATTTGGTTTAGTGAGTTGACGTAATATTCTTTAACTAATTCAGTTTTGCAAGGTATTCCAAAAATTTCTTAAAGTTTGTCAAACTCTTCCTCCTCCCACCAAAAAAAAAAAACGTGCATTCTGTTAATCCAGAAAAAAATTTAATTGTGCCACAGCATTGAGTAAAACAAGCTGATTCTGAAAAAGATAAAAGATTTTAGTTGGATAGAACAATGCCGATGAGCTGTAATGAATCACAGCAATGTAGATTTGTTTGGCCAAATAAAAAAGAAACGTTTTAGCATTATATAAAAAAAAAATCAGCTTTTGTAATGCATAGACTACTAATGCCATTCTAACAAAAAACAAAAAAAGAAGTTCCCTTTCTCTGTCATTTTATTTCTTCTACAGTTTGGTTCAAGATGGTAAATTTGCATTGAACTCCAGACACTTAAATCTGTGTGCACATGGCCCTTAATTATACAGCAGGATTGAGCAATTCTTCCAAGGTTAAATGAATAAAGTCAATCCACCCACAGCCAGTAATTAATGTAGAATATAATAATGGGATTATCTTTGTTTATTGATGCTGACAATCCTTCGCGTTTCATGATAATTCCACTCATTACAATATTCATGGAAGACGTAAGATAATTTCGATTAGGATTAGAACAGTTTTTGGATGTTGAAGGTTAAATAAGTGGAAATTACTATATTGTTTTCGTTTCA
>JAFIDM010001028.1:27640005-27659974 GCA_023159025.1 Thereuonema tuberculata | reverse complement strand
GGCTCCATTGCAGTCTTCAGTTACAGCGAATTTGGAAGTAATGGAGCTTATAAATTGGATTCTCTTTATAATAATAATGCCATAAAATTTGAGCATCCAAGGTTAATTGGTTTGATAAAGAATAAATAGACGATCATGTTTCTATTCTAAACTATTTTGCGCTCGCTAGACCTATGTTTTAGGCATAGGAAACCTTGTGCTTTTAATTACATGAATGTAAAAGAAACCTCGTACTTGCCTAGGGCTTCACATTATGCAGAGTCAGCCCTGATGCTAGAGTTTGGCAAAGTGACTTAGTAATTTATTTATTATTATTTTTTTTCCAAACAAATAATTACATATACTTAAAATAGAAACCCCGATTGCCTCACTATTTCTGGTGGAAAATATAGTTATTTTATTGCTATATCAAAATAAGAGTAAAATTTTCTGATATTTCAGATTTATCAACTTCTGATACTTCGTTTTAGTTTTGTGTCTCTGATTCTGTTACTGCAATGATTGTATAATAGATGGATTTAGTGTCTCATTTTTGAACTGATGACATTAGAAATCATTAGGGTTTTTACCAACATTTTTTATTTATTTATTTATTTTTCTTTATGATAACAAAAGCTTTGTTTTGTAATGGTAATAAATAGTTCTGTTCCTCTACAAATATGCATTTGCCTTAAATACGTGTCCTTTTCAACGGATCTTTAAGAGCCAGTTGGTATCAGCCGGTGTTTATTCGATGAGATCATCTGGGTCTGGTGCAGACGTGAACGTCAGGCGTTGTGGGTTTGGCAAAAGGATGGAACGATGATTCATAGCACAGTTGGGGCGGATCCACCGTCTTATTCAACCGCTTGCACTGAGAAAGTATCATTAAACTTTTTATCGTTTGGCAACGGTCACACACTAATTGATTAATTGGAGTTTTTATTTGTACTTGTTTTTAAAGGATTAATAAAAAAAGAAAATTATTTTATTTCGTAATAACTACAATTTCCTTCATGTAGAATTACTTTTCTTACAGTATTGAATAATTGGTGTTCGGAATTTTCTTTTGTTATTATTTTAATTAAAAGTTTAAAAAAATCTAAAGAAATTAACAATTTGCATTTAAAGCTTGGGAATTTTAGGTTCATGGAAATGGCTCATAAAGAAGATTCCTTTTATAAATAAAATAAAATAACAAAAGATAAAAAGCATATAAAGATCGTAAAAAAAAAAATCACTTATTCTTAGTTGTTGGTTAATATTAAAAATCTATGAAAGCTTGGTTCCTCACGTTTTTTGTTTATAAAAGAGTAAGTAAATATCAGTGAATTAGGCGGGAATATTGTACTAGTTTTTAATTTGAGCAAGAGAAAGAGCGCCGATGTTTTGAGAATAATAGTGGTTATTCTAGGAGGAGAGGGAATAAAAATACAACAACAACTACGGGAAAATGGAGATAGGCAGAAGCATCGTGTCAGCGCATCAGTGGTCAGCGCTAAGTATTGGCCACGGAATCACGGTTCACGGTAGACGGATAATCGCCTTCGAACACGAAGATCGGGCTTTAATCACTGGAGGCCTTTTTGAGAGGCGGTAGGGGAGGCGGAGGAGGAGGAGGGGTAGAAAGATGGTTCTGACGCACATGGGATACCGAGCGGAGGTCAGCTCGCGCTCTCCCATAGAGACGTCTTTGATTGGGCAAACAACCTTCGTAAACTGTTGCGAAGTCTCGACACTGCTATTTCGCAGCTGCCCCATCATCGTTCGCAGAATATTAACATCGTGCGCCCGCGCCTCGATTGCACTTTTCGATTCGGCTGCCTCCTTCGCCGGTTCATGGGGGACGCTGCGAGAACAGACTTTTGACAGAATCGACTAAAAGTCGGAAATCCGAGCTAAACCTTGGGAAGCTGACCTCGGCGGGAAACATTTCAAACCGAAAGGATTTGGCCGGAGGGGAAGTAAAAAGGCAGAGCGTCGTTTTCTGCATTGAGAAATTTAAATCGCCAGCTCTTCCTCTTAGGAACAAATACGTAAAAAAACCTTGAGTGATAACAGCTTCCGGAACTGGAGTTTGAGTCAAGTTATGGACTTAAGTGCGTCTTCGGCCTAGAAGCCCATATTCAGACGAAGTTCGCAAAGAGGAAGAAGGAATTGTTTGTACCGGGAAGTGGGTGTAGTTATGCTTCCTGCGACGTTTGTTCATGATGAGACGCAAATCGGTTCCCAATGTTCCCGTTGATAAAGAAAGAAGAGAAAGTTTTGTTCATAGATTCCTGCCATGGAGACCCGGAGGCCTGGATTTTCGCAGCTCAGGGTTAGTGATTATTATTATTTTTGTTTTTGTTTTTTGACCTCGTCAAGAACGGTTGTCAAAGGCTTAATTCGTAGATTTCTTTTACAGTTCGCTTACAGTTGATCTAAATATAATAATATTCAGTGAATTCTACAGTTAACATGAAATAGGATGTGCTTAAAAATAAATGTTACGTCATACTATATGTATTTATTTAAATTTGTTATTATTTTGATAAGAAATGTATTATGATGTCTGTTTCAGTTTTGAACTTTAATATTAAAAATTCATATCTAAAGAAACGAACTTTACAATGCATTATCATTTACAGTGCTTACAAAATAGTTCGAATGCGAAGGTCATATTGATAGAATATGATTCACAAGATATATATTCCATCACTTCTATAGCTGTAATTTACGATAGCAGCAAAAAAAAAAAATCTGATTTGATTTGGCTCCGTAGTAGCTAATGTTTGGGATTTTTGGACCAGAGAGAGATGCATGCAATTAATGACAATAATTTACAGTTTTCAAAAAGTCGGGTAGTTGATTGCTTTATATTCTACTTTCTCTGTTTAAGATCAAATGCCCGGATATTGAATTGTTAAACTGACTAACACAATAATACTTATATCCGGACAACAACAAAAGGCTACATATCTTAAAGGCTACAGAGAGGGGTCCTCACTTTGGTCTGTGATTGTGTTCGCCCGTTCGAACTCTAAGAACAGAAAGAGTTAATCAGTAGCAAAAATTCACAGTTTTGCTTTGCAATGTTTAAGTCTATAAATTAGGTATTGGTACAGTGGATTTCGAAAGCAACTGTTAGGGAAACGTACATGTAGTCGCAAAGTTTCTTTTTCATCTGTTGCATTTTCGGTTTCTTGTCCATTTATTGATGTAGAAAGCGTTGGTATTCTTGTAGTCTCCACACATTGTGATTCAATAATAACAATGTTAATTTATTGTCTTACGTTGTTATGATTCCTACAAATTTTTCTTTTAATTTTTTTTATCCATAGAGCAATAGGATATTCTTATATGTAAGGTGACAGTTTTTCTGAATGTTGAATTTAAAACAAGTATAAATTTAGATAGTAGAATTTGTTTCAATTTCATAAGAATTTTGCATATTAATTCCTTATGTAGTTTTAAAACGCCTAGAGAGGAAAAAAAAAATATCAATAGTGTCTTATGACCAAATGGATATTTGTGACCTAAATGCGTGTGAAGGTCATGGGATCGAATCCAATTATTGTTATCGGAATTTTTTTTTTCTTTTTTCCAATTACACAACAAAAGTAAAGTTTACTTAATTAAATTGAATATTAAAAAAAATCTTTTTATAATTACTTTATATAATAGTTGGCAAATTATTATTATTATTATTATTTTTTAATAGTAGATGATGAAGTTACGCTTAATAATAATAAAGAGATGTTTAAAAGTTTGCTGTTTTTCAATGAAATAAATTCAAGAGTAAAATAGTAAAATTTTGGATAACAGATGTAGCAGTGAGTACATGTGGGTCTTCGTAACTGCTTCCAACTGAAGGGAAATCTGTCTTGATGCAAAGATTGACCCGGATGTGGTAATTGGTATTTCTGTTGTTACTAAGTTACCTTCAGTTTCAGCAACTTATCAGTGAACAAAGTTACAGATGAGATGATGCCACGAAGGTGGGAGTTCAAGGTGCATCTGCTGACAAACCCTTAAGAACTGGTGGGAAAAGTAAGATATAAACAACTCGTACAGACAGTAATTGGACTGTTTTGATGAGTGGTTGGATTGATTTAGACTATTACAAGATTAGCACAGCATCTCCTTTAGTAGATGGATTTATATTTTAATTCTCTTCAATATCGATGTACATTGATTTTTTTTTATGTTGGAAGTATTTTATTTTTTTTTATTTTTTTTTTTTTAATATATATACTGTATATATATATTTACATATATATATATATATATATATTTCGATCGTGAGCTCTGATCAGCGCTTTTTTTGTATAGGGTTAACTTTTGAATATCCATATTAAATGCGTTTTTGATTAATACTGTATTGGGGGGGGGGGGATTCTGGTTTTTTTACTTTGATGTTCAGTTTTTATCAAAATCAATACGAATTTCACATTGAATTGCTAAAATTCACTATTCAAATTTCAGCTTTCAAAAGTAATTAGTTACTTAAATTACCTTGGACGGACGTATTACTTTATTTTGGCTTAAATAGTACCATTTATCTTTCTACGATGGGTATCAAAGTGTTACAGACGTTAGGCCTAAACAACCCACAGCTGAGACAGACACTTGAGTCATTAATCACATCTTAAGCAAATCTGATCTAGCTATTAAAAACCCTTAAATTAGTTACGGTATTTAAAGCACTTGTAAACTTCAAAGGTGAGAGACTAGTAAGTTACAAGTCATGGGTGTTTATTGATAGTGTTTATCGTGGTCTAAGTTCTATTGGGATGGATGTGTAATTTTTATCGAATGTAATTGAACTTATTGCGGTCAAATGTTGGACGAAGATGTTGAAACCGAGTTGCGTAGACAGGAGTCGGGTGTTGGAAACCTCAGCTGCTCGGCGTCAGTTGTCAACGACTTCAGCCAAAACAAACAGGCTGCAGGAAACGAGAAAAAGCCTTTCCACCCACTCTGCCGCAGCTGTTGAAGAGAGGGAGGGAAGCAAAATGGCAATTGCTACTAATTCCCCACTTCCTCCGTCCTGTAACGGCCCTCAAGGCCAGAGCAGCTTCTTTTGAACACTGGGTTAAAAGGGTTCAGGGCGGATCAAAACACATTAATATTGTACTCCTCTATTAGGAAGTAGAACCATAACCTCTCCTGAAAATTTTTAAAATTGCCACGATTTGAAATTTTGGGAATTTTTTTTTTTCGTTGAATATACTTTTTTTTTTAATTAAATGAATAAATATTTTATTCAACACACAATTCATTCTTCGATATTGAAGATTAAAAAAAACACACACATATATTAGGCTTAATGTCATCGATGACTTCTCCTTAATAGACATGAGAAAAAGGAGTGGGACTAGAATACCAACAGAATAAAATGTCATTTTCTTTGAAATGAATACACTGTTCGTTCAAAATCACCGTAAGTTCATAATATTTATCCTGAAAAACTCAAAATTACGAGCACCTATTGACTTTGATAAGGACCGAGGCATCAGTTGGTCCTTTCTCAGCATTCGAAATTGGGACGCCATTATTAATATTTAATTTATTTACGCCGTAGTTCCTTTGAACAGATATTATTTACTGAGCGGGCGAGGTGTGTTCATGGTTGGGAATTTAAGCATAAAAAATTAATTTTACACGACGCGTAAAAATGCGTAATTTGTCATAAAAGTAAAAAAAGTACTAAATTCATAACTTACTGTAATACATTAAATAATAAATTAAATTAAATAATAGTTTTATTAATAAATCAAAAAGTGTAGAAATAATTCACAGGTTACTAATCTTTCAATTTAGAAAAATGACAGTGAAAAGTGTTAACTTTTTTTTTTTTTTTTTTTTTTATAATAACGTTATATCCTTTGTTTGTTCTTCTTGGAATAATATTAATATCAGTGTTTTAATAATACTATGTAGTGTTAAAAAAAACTGCAATTCTAGTTTAACTATAAGAGACTTTAATTTTTCTGATTACTTTAGACAAAAATAATGGCACTGGAGTTGTTGATTTTAGTTTTAATCATAACAATTAACTAATTAAAATACACGTTAATCTTTTTGAAAAACAAAAAGGTTCTTTAATTCATGTTACATTCCGTTTCACCACTCGAATTATTTTCATTTCTGTGATCATAAGTAAAACTATTTAAAATAAATAAATAATTGCCAACTATATTAATATGGCGTTTTTATTAATTTATTTCCATGAAATTTTAATTTATTACACCGCGTAGAAATTCGTGTAAAAAATTAGTTTTTGTACGCGACGTAAATGAGGTGTAATTTACACGATCAACCCTGGGTGTGTTAATAAAAAAAGCTAAAATCGTCTTTTTTTAAAAAAAAAATAAATACTAAAATACTGATATTTAGAAGACATCATTGAATGTTTAATAAATATCTGGTATCTTAATTACACCCTCTGTTAACTACGTAATATCTAAATAACGGCTTTACAATTGATATTTTCTTGATATTTCTTATTGTTGAGGTGTCACTGTTGTCCCAATTACTTAATGGAGTTGGGAAATATTTGTTCCCCAAATTTGCCAACCTGAGAAATAGGGGGAGGGAGTTAAATCAGGAATCGTCCATTAAGGTCAAGGAGGGAGAGGTTAAATATAGCAGAAAACGTTAATTTTGTAAGTTCAGTGGGAAAACGGAAATAAACAGTTTTGTTCTTTGTGATTCAATGGCAAAAACAGCCTTTTCCCTTTCGAACGAAAAACCACATCAGAGGTCCAGGTGATTGAATAGATTAATTGTGACAGAAAGAAATTGAAACGTTACGTATTGAAAATAGATACAACCTATAATTACAGAAGCTGTGCGTTTCAATGTTCCATAAGTCGTTCACCTTCGATAACTGATGATCGAAATGTGATGGATTACTTATAATTTAACCTTTGCCCTTTTCTGTTGTCCTTTTTGCCCGAAAAGAATAGTCCAATGATGAAACACAAATGGCCCATCGTCAAAGTTTATTGCAGTGGTTCCCAAAATGTTTGGCCGTTCACCCCATTACGTTAAAAAGAATTGAATGTAAATAAGCCAAAAATAAGAAAACTAATTTATATTTTCAAAATGATTTTTTTTTTTCAAATTGAATTCAACTGATGGCAGCGACTTAATTCTAACTCGTTCTCAAACTGGCCTTCTACAAATGCTGAACAAAGTAATTTTTTTTCGCCTGTCATTGGCGGAAAGCAGCCGCGAAATTTTTATTAGATGTCTTAAAGAGAAAGAAATAAAAATTGACTTGAGTGAGATATTTGCTGAAATAACTTCATGTTTAAAAGATTTTTATCAGAAGCTTTGGGGCTGAGGGGGAAGACTTAAGGAAAAGATTATTGCAAATTAAGGTGAAAAATAGATGAATTTTGCGAAATACTATTCTAACTCGAATAATCATCAATGGGTGAGGCCAAATGTTTACTAAATGACATCCTAGTACAGCTGTTTCACGCTCTTGGGCGATCATCAGCTAGGAGTAGACAGCGAGGTCTCGGTACAGAGGCTAATAGGAACAACCGTCGGAATCAATGTGGGTTCTCTAAAGCTTAAAGAAACAATAAAAGACTCAATATAAAATATTGGTGAGGATTTTTTTTAATTACACTAAAGCTCGGTTATAACGCGGTCGTTTATATCGCAAATTCGGATATAACGCGATTTGGTCTTGGACCCCTTCTATTTTGGAAAAGGTGTATAATTGTAAAATTGCAAAATTTACCGTTTTTTCGCCTAAAATCAAATCAAAGGTGCAAATTAATATGCTTGTTTCCTTGTTATTTATAGTAATTGAGACTCTATACCCACCCTAATGTCATGAAAATGCGTCAAATACAATATATTTTTTAAAAAATACTAAAATCTCTGACTTTTTCGTTTGTACAAGATGGCGGCGCCAAATCGATTTTGGCTAATATAGATCACCATCAAAGTGTTGAAAAGGTAATGATTTATGTATTTATAAATATAAAATTCCCTCACATAGCTCTGAATGATGTAGCTAATCGCGAAATGACCAATTTAAATCGATTTGGAATCGTGTGGGCGATAATAGGGTGCGATATACGACATTTGACGTCGCGAAGTAATGAGAGTTCGGTTATATCGCGATCTTCGAAATCTTGGATCCGAAAGACCGCGTTGTAACCGAGCTTCAGTGTATTATTATTGTTTATTTTAAGCATTTGAGGCTCCACGTTAACTCTCGTCAATAGTCTTCTCTCCTTCGTTTCAGTATACAAATTAAGCCGATGGAGGTACAGACTCCGGCGTCATCCAATTGTAACAAGTTGTGTATAGGTGGTCAGTCCACCGCTCGCCCTCCTTCAAGCCCAGGGAAATCCTAAGTCCCATTACAGAGGGATGGGTGAATTCGCTTAAAAGCTCCTATGGAGGAACAGTATTTGAAACCTGTGCTGGCGATTGAACTGGGCTTCTCCAGCTCGCGGTTCATTCGTTGTACCACTGGATCACCAGGCTTGAAATGTTAGGTCTGCTTCATTCTTTCTCGAGAGGCAGAGTTAAGAAAGAAAAAAATCTTTATTATCCTGAAAGCTCTAAATAATTTTGTGATGGATTATTCGCCTTTTGTTTAAAAAAAAAATGAGCGATTCAGTTAATTAAGTGCAGTTATGTTTTGGTTTTTGTTGTAATTAGATTCGGTGGGTTTAAACGTTGCCGACTGAACTGTTGAGTCGATTATCACAGATGCAAAACCAGCGTTTATTTACATAAAGAACCGAATTTAGAACAGGGAAGAGCAACAAGGGATCATCTAGGTTTTATTTTTATTATTTATTTCGGCTAGACGGGGTCGTAGATGATGGAAATGTGTTTCTGTGTTTATCTATTATGTGGAGAATTATTTACAATGGATCTCAAAAATAGATTTAGAAAAACACGTAGTTGATTGGGAAGTAAGAATCGTACAAGCCGAAGAGTGGCTGAAACTTTGTTGCCTTCATTTTTCTTTTGTTTTTGCTTTTCAACGCTATGTCAGTGACACCTACTTCCTATTCGCTTGTCTCTTTCTACGCCCACATTCAAACTATGCTGTTTTGAAGCAGCTCTATCCAAAAATGTACCAGCTGCTTTCCAATTGAAAAATTGGTCCAGAAAAATTCAGTCAATTGGGCTTTTCATTGAAATAATAATTTAGAAGAAGCGAAGGAAAACAAAAACGAAATTGATCCCACGAGAATCCCAGGATAAGAGAATAATCATAATTGCCGTTCCAACTTTCAAAACTCCATATGGAAAACTTTGTATTTTTTTAGTCAGTTTATGATAATTAATTCTTTCTTTCATGCAACATGTTTTGGTGGGTTTTTGATGCATCTATTACCAATGTGCGTAGGTTTGTATCAAAATTAATAGGCAGGTTTTACGAAGTTCTAGATAAATTTTCAGATTCCGTAGATAACTAAGTTGTGGGATGGAATTGCTTCGATTTTTAAATTGCGTTCTAAAATTGTTGTAATATTTGTGTGTGTGTGTGTCTGATGCATATTAAAGAATATTAAACCTCAGAATTTCTTTTGGAAGGTCACCTTTTCTTGACTCTTATTACAGGAAACGAAAATCAAGACTGTTAATGTTGATAAGAAATTGAAATATCCATAAATAGAACTATACTGGTACTAGGAATTTATATCAGTAACAATATTACAGTATCCAACTTTTTTTTGTACAGGGTTACAACCCTAGACAAGTTAATAAATTATTGTAAATATTACCACCGCAGTTTTTGCTCTATAATAACTTTCACATTTCTAATTTGGTAGGTGCTTATCTGTGTTATGTAAATACACGACCATTTATTTTACCGTATTCTGTCCAGTTGTTTATTACGACTGTAAAGCAATTTCGTGGATCATATTTCTCTGAAACGCAAGATTACATTTTTAAGAATTCGGCGTACATAATATAAACTTGGATATTTACATTTTTCAGAAGACTCAGATTACGAGATTTGTATACAGAAATAATGCTCAGCGTCTACTTTGCTAATTGTCCGAGGGGGAGGGTCCATTGCTGCCGCCTCTGTAAATATATTTATTTCGACACCGCGCATACAGAGCGAGAATTGGCAGAATTTTTAAAGTTTAATTCTTGACCTCCTTTTGTTGATCTTTTAAATTGCAATTTAAAAATTTATTTTTGACTTTGTTGACGGATCTTATAATGTAAGATGCCTTTGTAGACATTAAATGCGTCATTCTAATTGAATCGTAAGCAGTGTTCAAATAAAAATAAATAAACACAGTCTCCTTTTGAGAGAAGGGGCATTTAATCGTGTTTGTAATCGGCAAATTATCACGTCCAGTATAATTGCACGAATTGTTGTAACTAAAAATACCCACTTTTGAAGAGAACTTTTCTCTTCCCCTACCCTAAATGGTGAGGGATATAATAGGGCCACATCACACCCCCTTCCTCTTGGGTGAATGTTAAGTGAAATGGAAGGGGTGATTTAGTTTGGGGAAATCAGTCGTTCACCCCTGTTAGGAATTGATATGTTGGAATACCTGTTTTTTTGGACTGTTGCATAGGCAAATATTTAATAAAAATACTTAAAATAAATATATATATATATATATATTCATATCAGATCCAGAATAAAAACAATGTTTTGGACCTTTTTTTATTACTATTTTAAATTTAAGTTTGTGTTATGTTAAGTTATACATTAGAAACAATTATATATTGAGTATTTTTGTAGAATTAAACGTTGATAAACAAAATATAATTTAGTCTTTTTAATTTCTTCAACTAATTTGGAAAAACTCATAAAATTAAAACCTAATTCTTCAGCTTTTCTAAGGATTTAATTTTTTATATTAAAATTAACTTATTTATCATTGTATGTATTCATGCTTTTTCATGAATTATTCTAGACGAGTTACTTTTATCTAAAAGATGAAAAACGGAGTTAAATTGACTTTTACATGTACACTTTATAGTTTTAAATTGAAAAATCAAGAAAAAGAATTCATTTTAATTTTTTTTTTCTTAATGCTTGTGTTATTTGCTAATTTTTCTGCTTCCTTCATCATGAATTCAATCTTACTAGCAGTTGGTGACAGCTATTTCCTGAGCGATTTCCACTTAGTTGACCCTTACCATTTTCTGGTTTGTGTTTTTCCATATGTTGTTCAAGATATTCTCAGAAGCCATAAGGTAACAGTTTATATCTGGTGGAGCGGCACCAAAAAGGCCCCAGCAATGTGTTGAAACGAAAGGCGTTAATTTCTTTTTGTCGGTAAACAAGTCACCTTGCTCTGGGAGAAGCAACTAAGCCTGCAGCGCAGTAACAGAAGCAAAATATATCAGAGTGAACTTTTTTAATGTGGATGTTTTTCAAATACAATTTATGAAGAAATCTGTATGTAAAGTCTTTTCTGAAGTTTACATTTAAAAATGCCGTCTTAGATTGACATCGTAGCAATATCTAAAAGCCAATTAATTTAAATCAAGTAAAAGGAATAAAGAAAATAATAGATATGGAACAATCAAACATGGTCCAGAGGACAAGTATCTCAATCATAAAAAAAAGTAAAGATTCTTACTTTAATTGAGAGAAGACGTTAAAAGCAATGAATCATTTCTGAACACTAATAATAGTTGCAGATTATCCTTCAAAATTCCTTACAGTTTTGGAATTTTTGTCCTTATAGTTGCTTGTAAAAATAATTGTAAATTGTTACTTCTGCAGTTTTCGTAATACTTCACATTTGTAAAAACTGAAAAATAATTAAAAAATTTTTTTAATTTAGCTAGATTAAATCTAAGTGTTTGGTTCTAAAACAATCGTTATGAATCAATTGATTTTTTTTTTTTTTTTTCTGAGAACTTTTAGTTTTGAATAACAGAAGTATTATTTTTCTTAATTTTTGTTTTCAGATTTGCAACTATGACTGAAGCAGTTTAGTAACTTGCCCATTAAAATATATATATATATCTGCATCTGCCCAACTATAGACTGTTCAGGAGTTTCAAATTTACTTCACACCTATTTAAAAAGAAATTCCACACCAAGGAATGCAAACAATACAAAAGCCCTTGATAAAAGATTGATATGCTAAAGAAAGAAAATATTCTTTTCTCCTTACTCTGTTTATCCCTTCATATTTTTACAGGCTTGCTTTTTTTTTCCCCTGCTTGTTCACATTCTATTATCATTATTCTTCTTTTATATATGTGGATATTAATTTTGTGTAATATGTAAGAAAGCCCAAAATTAACATTAATATCTTCTGTTTGTCTCAACTTTCAAAACAAAATGAAAAATATGTTTCTGAACCTTTCCATGCAATTTGCTCTTCCCAAAAATCCTAGTGTATCTTTTCTTGTAATTTTAAATGTTTTGGTAACGTTAACGTGATTATTTGAGCTGTAAATTTTAATGTGGGGATGAGCATGGGGGAGAGACATGGTTATGTTTTGCGTGTGACTGTCATTCAGGCAATGCTTCTGCTCCTTTGTGTATGGGAAGTTTACTGAAAGCCTATCTTGTATTTGAGTGCTAATAAAAACACCTCTTATCTTCTAAATGGGAGGAAGCCAACTCGTGTTGATGCTCTCTTGTTTCAAGTGGGGGTTCATGTTTCGGCACTGGCGCCACCCCTCTGCATCTGGGCAGAACACACAGTCGCCTGGGTTGGTCACCACACGGGACCTTTGTGTTGGATCAGACAGAGGCTTCTGTTTGGTACAAGACCGTTAACTTGCAACTCCACTTGAAGAAGCCCGGTTTCTATGGTGGGCCTTGAGAATACATTGGAGGATTATACAGTCGGCAACCAATCAATTCCAACGGTGTTCATTTGTTTACAGAGAGTTCAATCCATGAGAAAGTGTGTAAATTAGGGAAACTCTTATAGGCTGTTATTCACTTTTATAATATATTCTTTTTGATTTAAAGATAGAAAATATGATCCAAATTTTTCTGATCAAGATTTCAAGTATATTTTCAATTTTGCAAGCAGTAATTTAAAACAATAATCTTAACCGTACATTCAATTGTAGTAAAAAATTATTTTAAAAAGTCATTAAAATAATCTTTCACAATTGATTTTTGATATTTTTTTTGTAGTTGTGTGTCCTTGAAAGTTTTTATAGACTTATTTAGGCTGTCTATATTCATCTGCTTGTGTTATTTGCTTTTCAGATGGTTTAGGCATATCACTGAAGCCTCGGATGGTTTTAAAACAAAAGATGGAAAAACCAAAAGAGCAGAACAACCCCCTCATCACCCAACAGAAAAAGTGGATTCCACAGAAGAAACCCCTGAAGAAGCAGACAAGAATAAAGAGTGAGTCAGAGCAAATTTTAAGAAACTTCAATTTAGATAAAATGGTTTAAAATTGCAATTTGTTCAACCCTTTATTTGTTGTTTTACTTAATAGCACTAAAATCTACTTGAGGTCGAAGATTTTTAAGTGCCCTTTTATAATATTTTGCCTAATTCCTTTTTCTTAATTTTACAGAAATATTGAGTCCCAAGAAAGTCAAGATACCACTGAGGGTGGTGAAACTAGCGATGCAGGAGAAAATACCAGCGATGCAGGTGAGGTATCGGAATCTACATCAACAACCAAGATTCCTGCAGGAGCTACCAGTGAAGGTGAAGAAAGCGAGGAAGGGGCAGTGCCTTCCAAGGAGGCCTCTTCTCCTCTTACACTGCCATCACCAATTGCAGTGGCATCTGGAGGTGGAGTTTCTCCAAGCACTCAGAGTCCTGCACCCCAGCGACGATTCCAGCAGGTGGAATTTTTCCAAATAGCTGAAGGACCAACGCTGATAGAGCCCAGTGAAGTAGTCGTATCCCAGGGAGCAATACTTCAGACTGCTGAGCCAGTTTTAACTCCACTTGGTAGGTTGTTCATTTTCTTATCAGATAATATTTGATGGACTAAATGAATCTATGTTTTTAACTATGTTACAACTAATGCATCTCATAGAAGAATCAAGGGAAATTTTCGGTTTAACAGTACATCATTATCAGAAGATTGTCTTAACACATGTCATTTACCATAAAATTAAAACAAATATTAACTTCATTGTGCAAATTCTGATGATTTCAAATGAGGGATGGCAATTTTTTTGCTTTTTCTTTGGTAGCTTAGCTTACTGAAACTGTAAAGATTAAAATTTTACTTTATTCGCGTGATGGAAGCATCATCCTTTTATTCTCCTGAGAGGAAAGAAACTGCTAACGGTAAGGCTCCTGTGAACATCAGCCAAATAGGAGCAAGTTCAGATGAAGGAGAAAAGCTTCTAACTTTCACTGGTATCTAATTCTTCCAGCTTGTGCTTGAAGTCCTTACCACTATTTGGCAGCCTTCCCATGGAACTGATTTGCAATAGGTCATTTGGAGTTTTATTGTCATCACATGTTTCTGGCTTTCTGATTAGTCTTCATGACTATCTAAGGATATCTCAAGTAGCACAATGTTGTTTTCACTGTTTTTATACGAACCTTTCAGTAATTAGTTTTGTTACCCAATTTAGAAAGACTGCTTTTTTTAGCAAAATGTAAATATTTTTTTTAACATTTTTAAAGCTTGAGTTCCATTTTAATGTTATCCATCATCGTATTGCCTTTAGAAATTAAAAAAAAATGCAGCAATGCATTGTGTATTTATGACTATTTTTTTAGAATAAGTAATTCTGTTTATTATACAGTTCTGTAGATAAAATTTTAATAAATCTCTTTTAATTCAAACTTGCAGAAAAGTTAAGGCGTAAAGATGCAATCATTCGGCAGGAGTTGCAAGAGAAGCAGGCATTAATTGCAGATGTTCTGCACATACCAAGAGAAGAATTTGAGCACGTAGCTGACATAGCAAATGATGCAGAAGGTGACAAAGACGCAAAGGAATTAGTATTGGCGGCTTTAATGCAAGGTATAAATTAGCTTTGATATACAGCCAATCACAGTCACTAAACACTAAAAAGACATTACTGAAATAAGTGAAAACTCTAGGGTCCTTTATTAAAAAGATTTTATAATACTGTTCTACTAATCATATTTAACCCAAACGTAATTTAGAGCCTCTATTGCTTATGTTTGTGCTAGTAATAAAGATGTTTTAAAAGTTATTTCTATTAGCTTCATTTATAGGATACATGTCAATATTAAAATTCGATGTTTGATTATGAATGCTAATATAGTTGTATAGAGAACAGCCCTTTCTGAATTTAAATGGGTAGAGGTCCATTAAATTTTTTAACATATGTACAATAGAAATTGTGCATTAAAACATTGGAAACCCTAAACAGGTCTGTCTTGGTTTCCCAGTATAAATTTCTAAAAACAGATTAGTGCAATGCAAAGAAATTATTTTTCTTTCTTTGTAACTCTTTAGCTTGAACTGGTTTCAGGACATGTACTTAAGCCTGTTTATTATTGTTACTGTGACTTATTAAATGTAGCATTTTTTGAGAATAATCTAATCAATCTCAATAATTCTACTGTTGAATAACATATGTGAATAATAATAAATATATTTTATTTCAGCTAAACGTTTGACGGAATTAATTAACGAAAGTCAGACAATAACAGAAGAAGATGCTGTTACAGCAAGTGCAGAAGGTAAGTTTTTATGGAAAACAAAAATAGAAATTTTTACACTTGTATATAATAATAACTGAAAGGTTTTGAAATCAACAATTGTTTACTATGTAAACAGCAAAAAAAAAAAATGCCATTTTAGACCTTTTTACTATGAACTTGATCATTTTTATTTTAATTATCAGGTAGTTGCAGATGAAATGAGAACTTACGGCATTCGAACTTTAAGGTTGCATAAATTTATTAATAATGATCCAAAGATCAGGAAGCTGATGAAACAAATGTTAGAGTTTGGTGGATGTTGTATGTTTATGTTGGACTGCTTTGCAACATGAGGACGTGCATTGTCATGGAGCAGGTCAATGTCAGGCTCTTTTCACCATGTTCTGATGCTTCTTCAGCAGCTTGGTGTACAACTCCAAATCTGAAGTACATAGCAGCAGTGACTGTCTGGTCTGGTTACAGGAAGGTCCGATGGATCAAACATGCAATAGTCCACCATTAATAGGCTTCTTAACTTTGCCAATTGCCTCCAATGTGGCTAGAAATGGTTGAAGAATGGACACTGAATGTCTCGGCAAGCTGTAGGAGGTTCTGTTATGTAACCTTTTCCACACAAGGCTTCAGTTTGTTGTTGTTGACTGACGGTGGCCTACCGCGTTCTTGATTTTTCAGACATTTAATCACCTGCCTTAAATTTCTGGAACCAACGGCAGGGAGACGGGGCTAGTTCTTACAATTTGTAAGTTTTTTTTTGTATCCTAACATATCGCACTTGGTTTCTCTTATAAGATTCAATAAAACAATTTTATCCTAGATCTGAAGTCGTATAATAATTCAGTATATTAAATTATTTGTGAATGTTGTCACGTGTTGTTTTAAGGTGCACGCCATCCAATGCACCCCTAAGCAAGCCACCGGACAAGGGGAGGGAGGTGTGTAAGGTGGGAGTAAGGTGTTTGGACGGGAAAAGGGGTGAGTGCCGTGGAACGCTAGCCTAGTGAAGGGAGTTGGCCGATGGCCCACGCCTTCTCAAAAATGAGAGACAGATTGGCTTCGTAGAGTGAAAAGAAGGTTTTATTGCGGGTACGGGGAAGGGAAAGATTGGTAAATACAAATAACGGTAATCGGGAAGACTCATGGCGCCGGACTAAGCAGGGCACAGGCAGATCTTGAGAAGCTGGAGATCACCAGCGGAGGGACGTTCGCTGCTGTCGTCAATTCGTGGGCGTCAAGCCGACTCTGGGGAACAGGAGGTCCAGATGCGAGCGGGTACTCAGGACGCTCCACTAGATTTCTTGTCGGAGAAGACGCAGCGGGAATCCAGAATCGCACCAAGTATCCTGGTGCTCAGCTTTGGGATTATTCCGACCTCTGATCGGGGACTCACAGACCAGAAGGGCGGTGAGGTTCCGAGAAGCGAGGAAGATCGCGCAGGGTTTTTTGAACCTGCTCCCTGACAATCTCATTCGCCGACTGTCCTTGTTGACTTGTTTTTCCTCCCAAGGAGAGAGGTGTTCGTCGCCTCTGGTCAAGAAGGGGTGGCATCCCTACGTAGTCCCAGTTGGCCTTTCCTTTTGTTTTTCCTCTATTGAGAGCAGAACTCTGATGCAATGCATAACAGGGGGAGAGGGAATTGGCTTTTAACATGGGAAAC
Source organism: Thereuonema tuberculata (assembly GCA_023159025.1). Taxonomy (NCBI): domain Eukaryota; kingdom Metazoa; phylum Arthropoda; class Chilopoda; order Scutigeromorpha; family Scutigeridae; genus Thereuonema; species Thereuonema tuberculata. Next base: position 27,642,743 of record JAFIDM010001028.1, on the reverse strand, counting down.
AAACAGTTTTCACGGGCTGGTTGCCTTTGTGTACCGGCCATAAAAACACTTAGTGGTCACTCCTAAAGTCGGGAAAACACAGTTTAATAGGCATAAGGGCGCCGTGTTGGCGGGGAATAAGGGAAGGAGAATCCTTGCAGCACAAGGAGTTGATAGGAAGGTAAAAATGATGGAAATATGTAGAGGAATATGTAAGCAAGAAACAAGATGTGGACGGAAGGAGGGGAGAGAAAGGGTTAGGGGAAGCGTCGAGGCACGAACTACGTTTGTGACAAAGTGCATAATGTAACAACTTATCCCAATGTGGGATTAGTTGTTATATAAGTTGAAATACAGTAATACACTATAGACATGATCATTCTTTGTTATTTATTTATTATTACTATCTACTCTGATGAGGAATCCAGATATTCATCATCGGAGTTCCAATTTTGGAGTCAATTTTGATCAAATCGTAGGCTTAGCAGGACCCTTTTTCTCCAATGGGGTGCCGCTGCATTGAAGGTAGACGAGGGGATCTTGTTCCCCTCCTCTTTGCAAGCTTTCCAGAGCCTGTTTAAGTAACCCGCAGGAGTCCATTGGAGATGCATCAGTGGATTTTACAGGAATCATACTGTATGGAATTGCTCGTATTCTGGTTTCAGTCACCATATTGACCATGTGCAGCTGGGTCGCTGCTTATGTATGGCTCGACGCCTTGTCCTGATGAATCCACACTTTCCTTTTGTCGCTGCCATACAATGCGGGAATATCGTCATGATACAAGGGTTCCAGGACATGATCTCGGTAAAAGGCAGCATTATATAACAAAAAATGGAAATACGATGAGATGCACAATCGTTTGCTTTCATTAATGGGAATCGGGGACAGCTGTCCCAGATTCCCACTGATGATAGCTGTGAAAGCAAACGTTTGTGCATCTCATCATATTTCCAGAAAGGCAGCATTAATCTTGACCTATGCAGGTACCTTCCTCTGTAGCTGTAACCTGTAACAATCATGAATTCTCTTGAAAAGTTTTCTTTGCATTCGCGGTATCACTAGAGTGACATACTTCCATTTATTACCCGATAAGTGGTTCTCGTAAAGCTTTCGGCTGTTGGTCGTCGAGGAAGTAGGTGATGAACGCGAGCTTTATGATGCTTTTCTAATTGCTGAGAAACTCCTACAACCGGCAACAGCCCATTGGGTCCTAGGGTTCTCTCGCCCACAATCATAGCCTTCACTTTCTTAATAATGTTAGGAGTTGTTTTCGGTCCTGTGGCTTACCACGGTTGACGGTGGACTTGCAAACATAAAAATCTTCGGCATTTGCACATATTTACAATTTTTACCATCAGAAAGGGCAACTATGTACCCTCCCACCAATTTCGGATTTTTGGCAGCATGTTTCGAATGCATCACAATTCCAGCTACCAGATAATCAGCTACAACCTTATGACCTCGGATTGAAACGCAACAATGCTGCGTCATGTGCACGAGCGGATAGCACTTACCCATGAAATCCACTGAATAAACGTGAATCAACCTTCCATAAAACAAATGTAAAATTTTTGTTATACTTGGCACAACAATCATGGGTACATTGGAGGGAATTGGGAGTATGGTTCGGCACATTCAATACAGCCCTCTTCTTCCCCACTACTGTTGATTTCTTCTAACTTTCTTATTTTTATGTCCTTGAGGCAATATTTGCTTCGGTGCCTCGACTTCTAATGCCTAGTTTTCCTTTTCTGAGCAGCTTTACGAGCAGAGGCTTTTGGAAGAGGTCTCAATACTTCCAGGCTTACACAAAACTTTTTTCCTTCAGTCGTTTTACTGTTGCAACGCCTGATGTAGAGGGCATGCTGAGAAAGTTTTTTGTTGTTGCTAGTTGTTCTAGTTGCAGAATGTTCTGATGGTTCCACATAGTCTTCATTCGAAGGTAGTGTTTGAGGCCCAGTTTCCATAAATGTGCGACTTCGTCTTCTTTGTACAGACGATCAATCACAGCAGAAGGCAAGAAATCATCTTCTGTAAAGATGTCTCCATTAAATGGCCATATGTCTGGCACTAAAATCCAGCCTTGATATTCTTTGGAGTGACAGCATTAGGAAATGCCTCATGCATTATGGATGGTATATTCACCATAGTCACGTTCCATAGTATTAAATACACAAATTCAAATTTAATTACATTTCTACATACATCGTAACTGCTATATAAAGTATAAAAAATACATATAGAAGAAAATAAAAAAATGAAAAAGAAAACAAATATTGGACTAATTATTTTGTATTTTTTTTTTTTTTGAATTCTGTATTTTTATCAAGAGACTCAATGCCACTCAAAGAAAGAAAGGGCTCGGTGAGAAGGGGCCCTAAATATAAGGTCCCGGTGATGGTCGGGTGTGGGACACTTATGCCCTTGTGTTGCCATCCCCCCACCCAAGTGTGGTGTCCCTGCCCCCTATAGGAAAGCGAATTTTTCCTTATTTGCAATTGACTTGGGGGCCCTAGAAGTGGCCCTAAATATAAGGTCCTGGTGTCGGTCAGGGTGGGACACTTCAGCCTTTGTGTTGGCTTCCTCCCACCCAAGTGTGATGACTCTGCCCCCCATAGGAGAGCGAATTTTTCACTTTACACAATATTTGTGTAGTTCTTATTTTCACCACCAGGTGGATATTGGTTTTTTTCAGGGCTTTTTACCCCTTTTCAACCCCTTGGGGGGGGGGGGGGGGGGGGGGGGGGGGGGGGGGG
>JAFIDM010001028.1:27624895-27639905 GCA_023159025.1 Thereuonema tuberculata | reverse complement strand
GGGGGGGGGGGGGGGGGGGGGGGGGGGGTTCGGGTTCTAAGGTAGCCTATCTTTTCCGCAGTGTCCTAAAGAGTAATTCTGGAAAGTTTGGTCCAGATAGGACAAAGGGCCTAGGAGTGTATAAAGGACAAAGAAAGAAAGATACATTCATTTTTATATATATAGATATTGGGAGCCGCACTTAACCCAACGAAGAGTGCATGCGGCTCCCACCGCATTTGCCCACGTGTTACAGTAGCGCCACAGAGCGTCAACAATTGGAACTAAATTGTTGTTGTTCAGCACAGTAGCGCCACACCATGTCGACAATCGGAACTAAATTGTTGTTCTGCACAGTGGCGCCACACCATGTCGACAATCGGAACTAAATTGTTGTTCTGCACAGTGGCGCCACACCGTGTCGACAATCGGAACTAAAATTGTTGTTCTGCACAGTGGCGCCACACCGTGTTGACAATTAGAACTAAATTGTTGTTCTGCACAGTGGCGCCACACCGTGTCGACAATCGGAACTAAAATTGTTGTTCTGCACAGTGGCGCCACACCGCGTCGACAATTGGAACTAAATTGTTCTGCACAGTAGCGCCACACCGTGTCGACAATCGGAACTAAATTGTTGTTCTGCACAGTGGCGCCACACCGCGTCGACAATTGGAACTAAATTGTTGTTCTGCACAGTAGCGCCACACCGTGTCGACAATTGGAACTAAATTGTTGTTCCACACAGTAGCGCCACACCCGTGTGTGTTCAAGTATGGGCATACATGAGGTCATCGAGAGCCATATTTATAGTCACATTCCATAGTATTAAATACTTAAAATTTAATTACATTTCTACAAACATCATAACTGTTATATAAAGTACGGTATAAAAAAGAAAACATGTATTATTTTTTTTTAATTCTGTATTTTTATCAAGAGATATTGGGAACATTTGCCCACATGTGGTATATTGTATAAGGTCATGGTTATTCCTGCCTTGTTTCTCATCCAATCACCCGAGACATTGTTGACAAATTTCTTAAAGGGTCCTTTATTGTAATATCAAGATGCTATTGGTGATTACTTAGGAGGACTTAAGTTTATATATGGAATGGCATGGCTTATATTATTACATTTCATTGTAATAACTAACATAATATATTCCATTTTTGTGTCCATTGTTACATATCTGAATGAGATTTCTGTTAGCTACGAAATGAATTCCTCAGAGAAGAAAAAAACACATTGGCTTACACCACTGCCAATTTCATATGAGTCGCATAAGTCAGCTTTTCAACCTCATGTCACTGTAGTTCTTTCGTCTTTTGTTGCTTGCTTCTTTCACGAAGACCAGCACAATTGCTATTATTCTTTTCAAAATCGCTTTCTTCTTATGTTCTGCTTGCCATAGGTAAGTTATGTTTCCAATCTTGTCTGTTCATCCTTCCAATACTTTTTGAGTTTAGTTTTTTATCAAAAAAAACTTAACCATATGCACCTGGGATCCTTCCACATCATGAATTGACACCAGAAGACCCTGAAATACAACAAATACAATACTTTTTATTTTATACTTTTTCGAAAATACACCAACGTCATTCCATGACAAATTTTTTTTTATTGTCTTATGATTAGTTCATTTGATGTGTAATCCATTGCGTAGAAAAGCTTAGAAGTAAAGTACAACACCAGAAATCACACCTGTTTTCAATCTCTTTACCCAAAATTCAAAGTTAATTTGACTAGAAAACATTTAAAATGCAAGAACATACCTGATTCTGAAGGATCCATAAAAAAAAAAAAAATTCACTAACTGCAAATGGTTATCGTGAGAGCACATCGGTACACTGTTAGTGAACAGTAACTTCCTACTGGGCTAGTCTCTCGGTGTGAGAGTAAAAACAAATTACTGTCTTGTGTTTCACTGATCATTTAGCTGTACGAGCAACCGGCTTTTTATTAAAAATTTAAGATTTTAAAAAAAATGATTTTTGGCCAGCTTTTTAGTACAAATACCTGACTGTGCATTGGTTGATTATATAACAACTAGCCCCGGTCTCCCCTACAGCATGGTTTTAGATGTGAAATCCTCCCCAAACGCCATGTTGATTTTCCTTGTCACCTCGTTCGCATCGCTTCCCAGCTTCCACTCAAATTTCGTGACTCTCCATCTTGGGGTTTCAGGAACCACTGAGATACTTTGGTATCATGATAAGCCTACTTTCTAGTCACATGTCAAAACATTTGCAGTCCTTCCCATCATCCAATGCCAGGACTGGAAATTGCCATTTTCCCAATTTCATCTGCAACTATCTGATAGTAGAGAACTTTTTTTTTTTTTTTTTCTATATTGCAAATTTTATATAAACCAAGAAAAATCTTTCCTTACAATTTATAAACCTATCCAACTGGATAGTTGGGGTTTGGGGGGGGGGGGGGGTTAAGAATATCTGCTTGGGACGTTTCCAAGAAAAAGCTCGCTCTAAGATTTTCACTGAACCACCAATAATCCCAAAAAATGCTGGAGCTTATAAAAGGAAAAACTTTTAAATTAAAAAAAAAAAATTGTTTTGGGGCTCACAAAGATTACCAAATTAGTTATCGAGATAAAATGTTTTCATGTATTTAATATACTTTTTTTTTTTTTTTTTTTCAGTGGAGGATTCAGCCACACCACAGGTTGCTGCAGCACCTTCCCCAAAACCATCAAGGAAAGCAAATAAAATGCCGGCAGTTCCTGTTGACAAATTGTTAAACATTTCAAATACACTAACATCCCATCTGACTCAGCTTTTGGTAAATTTCCTCTATTTATTTTGCTTACTTTTTTTGTAATGAAACTAAATATTCTTTGGACATTATTATAGAGCTTATTCTTTTTCACAGGCACAAGTCAGTGAGCGTGACGAAGAAAGAGAGAGGCTACGTAAAGAACTGAGATATTCTCGTGAACAGATCCATCAGCTCCACGAAGCGAGGAGGAGGACACCAGTGTCACAGTCACCCAGTAACAGTGTGTCCCATAGCCGTCCCAACAGCTACATTTCTGTCACTTCTTCTACTTCAGAATTCTGTGAACCTGGAGAGTGCATGCAACAACTGGAAGATATTAGTGGTAAGAAGATGCATGTAGTTTGAAATTAGCTTTTTACGTCCCCTATTATTATTCAAAGATGTAGCAGATATAGGCTGCGACTTTTCATAGAATGGTTTAAATTTGATAAGATTTTTCCAAGCAACTGTTGACTTGCATAACAGTGAATAGGGAAAGACATGTAACCTTTTCTGCCTCGTCTTTGAAAGCCTATTATTATTCGTAGCAGTTGACAGTTTAGTTCCAAATAGATTGTTTTAGTAGTAACTAAGAAAAAAGAGGATAAATAAAACAGTCGTTTGCTTTCACACCTTCAACTATTCATCAGTGGGAATTTGGAACAGCTGTTTCGTCCTTCTCAGGGCTCATCAGGCTGGGGATACACTAGAAGTTAATTTGTTATCTACTAGAATACTTAAAATAAATATTCAGATTACATTTGTTAGAATTTGAGTAGTGTTTTAAATGTCAGTTTTTTTCAATTCTGTGAATAATCAAAAAAAATTCTCTCTTTTTTTAGGTTTCCAGATATCACCTTTGCCAGCTGAGGTACAAAAAACAACTCCATCTGAAAGCTGTGACAGTGAACCGCTACCAATAGCCACAAATGATGAAGGAGCATCGTGTGACGATGGCACAACAGAAGCATTTGTGGACGTACCCAGTCAGGAAAACCCTGATCCGACTCCTATCGATCCCCCTGCCCCGACACTTCCTAACGTGGAAATAGAAATTAATGTGGATGATGGAGACATACAAGTTACTGCTGAAAGCAGTAGTGAAGTGACCAGTGACAATGCTGAAAACCCAATGTATGGCGCCATATTTTGACTGATTTTTTTAAAAGACAATTTTTGTGAAAGCCAAACCAAAAATTCTGTGTAGAATTTTGCACTGAGGCAAGAAAGCCCAGTACACAATGCCTCATCCTTTGCGAGGCCAAGGAAATTGGGAATTTTGCCAGTGCCTAACAGACATACTTGCTGTCCTGAATGTTATTTGCAGGCAGTTCAAACAGAACAGTTTGCAATTGGTGAGAGACTACAGTCAGTGTGATCTTGAAAAGCCAACATGAGTGGGAACGGCTTAATGCTGCAGAAAGAGAGCTCTGTCAGTTGAAACAACCTATCTGTTCCTTTGCTTGTAAGTTTAACCTAATACAACCATAGGGCAAGAAACCATCATAGATGACCACAGAAATTTAAAAAGATGGCAATCACCATTAGATACTGTATATCATATCGAGAACATTGCTAGTGATGTTAACTAAAAAATAAAAAAAAAAAGTGATTGACTATACCTGTGAAAAATTGATGTCCTTAGTCAATCTTGTTAAGTTGGGGCATATTTTTCTTTTCTCTTTTTTCTTCTGCAGTATGCAGATCAAATCTGTTTGATCATGCAGATAAAACTCTGTAAATATAATTATATATCAATTGTATAGCAAATTTTAAAGTAAATATATTTGGGGTTATTTAATTTTCATCTAAATTGCATTTGCAGCAAATTAAGACAAATTGATAAATTTTCAGTTTTAAGACATTTGTAAATACAATGCCTTACAAATAATCAGGTTTTTCTTTTCTTTTTTTAATTCTAATATCTGATGATTCATGAGTTTATGTAATTGCATGTACAATATTCCAGTAAATAGTGCTGTATCTCCTTTTACATGGCCTGTCGGCAGTTGTAAGTTTTTGATGTTAGCAGGTTAACGACTCAAACTGTTTTCATGATGAATTGAAGATTTCATCCGTATGGCCTTAGAGATTTGTTTCTTATTTACCAATAAGGTGTAAAATTTTTATTATTTTTTTTATCCCTTTCATTCCATCCCACCTCCCTTAGTTTTAAAATCATATGGTTTTCAATTAATAGAAATTTTAACGTACATAGCCTTTTATTTTGTTCATTGACAGAAGCCTATTATATCATCATAGAGATGTTTAGAACCATTACAGAAGTGCTAATCTAATGCAGTATGATTTTCTCAGGTTGTCAGGCAAAAACTCACTTTTTTGTAGAGGTAATATTATAGCTCTGAAAGAAACTATCAAAACTGGCATATATAGGAATAATGCTTTATTCCATTGTAAATAATATAAATATATATTTTAGAAATCAATTATCAGCATCATCTTGTATCTACTCTTTTTGAAATAGATCCCAACTCAAACTATCTTTTAATTGGAGGAGAGCTACTTGGAAAATATTGATTACTAAAAATAAAAACTTTTGTATCTAGAATCATTAAAATAACAACGGATCTATATGATTTTAACTCTGAAATAATGGTAAACATAGACAACTGAGAATTATGTGATTATTTAATTGCCTAAACAAAATCTATGCACAATAATCTTAGTGTCAGTATTTTTAACCCCCCTTTTTTTTTTCCCCCGTTAGATTTTATGTCAATAATTTTCAAAAAATATTGTTATTCTAATTTGTTTATTTATCAGTTCTGGTAAACGTACAACAATTTTCTCTGAAATTTGGTAGATTGAATTACTAAGAAAAAACAACTTAGTTTTAATTGCCTGCCTTTGTTTGAATACATTGACCAATGTAACTGAAACCATGTCTTGCTTAGTGCCAAATCATGTAGCAATTGATCTTCAGACATATTCATTGTTTATCTTCATAGATAAATTTTAATCATATGTAGAATTAACAATGTATAAAAATAGTAGCAATGGAAGTATAGTCAGTTTTTCCAATTCACAAATGTTCTGCCATGTCATGTTGTTTGGAACATAATTCAGAAACTGCATTATGCCTTTTTTTTTGTTTTTTATCATAAAAAAATTGAATCTGATCATTGAATTTTTAAATATTACAACCCTAAATACTAAAAAAAAATAATCATAATTTGTAATGTATTTAATATTAATATACATTCCCTAGTTAATTTATTGTATAAACTTTTATTTATTATAATCGGAATGTACTATCAATCTTAAATTCTAGGAGGGAGGTGGGACAGAAACTGCACTTTGTTCTTGCTTTTGTATTTTTAAACCTCCAGTGTTGCGTAATTATCCACTCTAGATGGTGCATCAAATTTAACTGTTTTAATTGTGCCTGAGAAAAGGAATCAGGATAATGGTACTTCTATATTAGAGAACTATACTTACTCAGCTAAACAGCCAATATCTGGGCTTAGAAAATACATATGCAATTCATTTATGACAAATACTTGGAAATAAAACAAAAAAGCCTGCAAATTAGATTTTCAAAAGCCAAAACCATCTGCCGCCATATGATTTCGTTTTAACTTTTGATTTCTGCTTGTAAATCAAGCTTACTAAGGGACAAATTTTCTAAAGGAATTTTAAACAAAGTTGCCATTCTAATTGCTGTAAATGCTGCTTTAGTGTTTCTCTAGGAATTCTCCTTGGGAGTTATAGTATCTTCATAATAAATGAAAACCAATCTGTGAATAATCAGTCTATTGTATTTTTTTTTTTTCCTTTTCATCTACATATTTATTTACAAATTTCAGATAATACTTTCAGGATTTACTACCATTAATACAAATTTGCGCTTGATGTCTGTAGACAGTTGTTTTATCAGTATAAGTAACACACAATGGAATGAAACTGTTTAGCAATATTGTTATCATTGATGTGTTGAGTGTCCAAAATCCTGTATTTATTTTAACGAGCAAGTGCAAATTTATTTAGAATTCCCTTCTGTAAATCACTGTTTACTTACCAAATTTGTTACAATGTAAATAATTAAAACTTGAATTCATTACAAATGTAATCTAGCAATAATGTACAGCAAGCCTTAAAAATCAAATAAGCACTTGCAACGATGATAACAAATGCCACGCTATTAACTGTAAAAAAAAAAAAAAATGAAAATAAGTTCTACAGGTTCATTATTACACTCCTTAACCAAATTAACAGAAAGTAATTAATATGATATCTATGTAAATTTGAAAATTTTATTTTTACAAGTAGCACCATCTACAGAATTTACCTAAATGTAATGTAACTCAATTTACCATATTTCACATCTTTGTTTGTATTAAATATTCTGTTATGTATTTAATGGAATTGAACTTCATTCATCTGTTAAGACACTTAATACAATGACAACATTTAATTTGAAAGGCAGAAAACAGCCTGAAATACTGGAACCAAAATCGTGAATTTGTCTTTGATACCTGTCATTAATTTCTAATGTTATGAAATCCTTATAACAACTCGATCTCAGTTTAACATATAAAAACAATTAATTTATTTGATGCGTAAATTTGTACAGTCTTTCCTTCAAATTCCCCATATATCAAAATATGGATACGAATTCATTGCTTTCTAATGTTAAATGTATAGAGATCATTTTCCTTATTTCATCCGCACAGATCAAGCTTGTAGATATGGAACAAAATTACAAGATTGCAATATGCATATTTTAATTGTCTCACAAGAAACACCTGGTATTCATATCATACAATGCTTTGCCTAAACAACTGATTACACTGTAATTACCCTAACTGTTTTCTAGATTTAAAAAGGAATTTAATTTGTTTCAAAAACTTTGAATGATTGCTTTGTATGCACATTAATCTTTTAAGAAATGAAGAAAGGCAAAAACCTCAATGGAATTTAAAACAAATTTAATGAGATAAAGCTGTATATTAGCATGTGTGGAAATGTTTAAACATAAAATATAGAGGACAACACACTTGTCTACATTTTATGTGTAATAAGACTTTGATTGGACATATAAAAAATAAAATATGCATTCTTATCATTAACTTCTGAGCTTTGACAGTTTTCGTGTTGGGATCGACAAGTTTTCCATTATCTTTAACTGCTACACGAACCTCACAGGATGGTTCATGAGCTACATAGAAAGACATCTCTGTTTCTCCCTCGGGTAGTTTAGTTCATACAATGTTCTGGGAAGGATTAATTTAACTTTCCAAGCATATTCAATGGTTTTAATTAACCTGCTCTTCGCCACATTGAGCATTAATCATCCATTCTCTCTCTAGTGATCATTAGCAAGACACACATATACATCAGAAAACCAGAATCTATTATTGTTTTTAGAGTGTTTGAAAAGCCTTTTGGATACTGGCACCTTTGTACTGACAAGTGAAGGTAGCTTCAAGGAGAGTTCAAGACTGCCTTTTATGTTTATTTCAGTTCATCAATGATCTTGAAAATAATATCATTGCTTCAATATGACAATTTTCAATACGTCTGGCAAAAACTATTCGACTAACTGCTTTCTTCTTCCTATAGCTCTTCCTTTCAAACAGTATTGTTAAGACATTTGGAACAGTAACTGCAAGAAACGCCTGTAGAAGACTTGGTTTAATATCTCTAATTGACATAGGATTTAACAAAAAAAATCATTCCATCTACAGAACTGGAAATCAACTTTGGTTCTTAATGAAGCTGTTTGAATTCATAGTAGTATTTGAACTAACTAAGGATAATAGCCGTGCTGGCGTGGCCATGCGGTCTCGGCGGCGGCCAGTGCGCTAGTACCTGGGTTCGAATCCCGGCAGTGGCATGGCTGTTTCAATTTCCTTTCCTGTGTTGTCCAGCCTCTTCTTCACTTTCTCTTCGGTCTGACGTCATTCCTTAATGGCGTCCTGGGGAAGGCCACGGGAAACCACCCTAGTATCTTTCCCTTGAAATTCTAGGGAGTCTGCTAGGGGTTCGCCATCTTGGGAACACTAGCGCTCCCTGGAACACGGAGACTTCGGTGCGTACCGGCCATACATATATAAGGATAATAAATGACATCTTGAAAATACTCCTGAAACATCCATTTAATCATAATATTTAGTCTTATCTTAGCGATTTTAGATGAAATAGGATAGGAAAATTATTTTCCCTTTCCACTAGAATCTGTATTACATGAAATTCAATTTAAATAATAAATATTAACAATATAATTGGTGTAAGTACAATAATGAATATTAATCAGACTTTTAAACAATTAATATAGCTTATGAGAATAATGGTAATTACTATTACTATTATTTTTTTTAAAAATGAATAGCCTAACAATAGATAGTTCAGTATAACTACAAGAATATTTCTTTGTTTTTTAATATATTGTTTAAAGGGAATTCACTAACTTTTAAATACTTTTCTTTATTGATACAAGGGAAGCTATTTATAACAAAGATTTATGGTTGATTTAAATGGAATGTTATGTAATACAGATTCTAGTGGAAAGGGAAAATAATTTTCTTATCCTATTTCATCTGAAGAAGTCTTATCGCTAGAGTATTTTCAAGATGTGTCATTTATTTAGTATGAAGTTTAAAAGGTTTTTGGAATAACTTAGGATACCGTATATGCTCCAATAAACGCCGGTCTCTAATAAGCGCCGGGCTGCAGAAGGGACACGGCCAAATAGTAGCTGGTCTCTAATAGTAGCCGGGTCTTTGATATTTGCCTACCGGTACTACTGTAAGTGTTCATATCTTTATAGCCGTGCGTAATACCTTACAGTACATTGCCTTACAAAATTCCGCCGAAACGGTCATTTGATACTGCCTTTAAGATTCGCGCAGTGGAATATGAGAAAGAAACTTCCGGTGAGGCAGCCGCCCGTCACTGCGGATTCGGACAACGAATAGCAGCGAAAGGTACAGAAAGACATTGCCATTTATCTTTAACAGTCTTATGTAGCATGTGAAATTCAAATAAAGTAGCTGTATGTAATATTAGCCGTTATTTATATGTATAAATATTGCATTCTAAAAGTTTTTGTTAATAATGGCTGGCCTCTAATAGGCACCGGGAGCCAAGGCTGGTTTTGCAAATAAACGCCGGGGGCCTCTATTGGAGCATACACGGTAATTCTTTAATGCAGGAATTTAAGTTAAAAATAATAATAAAATCACAATAATATGAATTGATTAAGTTGGCATAATTTATCTCTTTAGTCCAATTTAACAATTCTGAATGAATGTTCGAATAAATTTAAAATATAAAAAACTACTTTAGGACATCTACAATTACCTAAATAGTAAATATATGCAAAGTTTTGATCTTTTTCATAAGTTGGTGCTTTATTTTTACAATATATACAATACAATTCAACCTTCAAAACATCTGCTTTCATTTTCTACGACCTCTGCTACCTACTGAGTAAGTTTTACGTTTCTTCATGAAAAAAAAAAAAAGATATCAGCTTAGAGGCAATGAAAGTATCGATCCATTTTCATCCTCGGGCAAATTCAAAAGAGCTGTCCGATGACAGAGTTCTGCATCTATCCAAAGGAACCAAGTTAGCCAGTAGCAAATATACAGCTTTTCATTGCTCATTGTAAGTTCACTACTGTTTCCTGAGGTTAGGTTTATCATGACATAGAATCTTTCAAAGACTTCGATGCCAAACCATCAAAAAATGCAAACAGATGGGAATTTATTTGAATTTTAAATAATTGTATCATGAGAGCTGAAAAAAGAAAACTTAAAACTTTGCATACACCTAGTATCAATTATAATGACTTCTCATCTGTCATAATGATTTTGACATATAATTGCTTCTAGTAAAAATATGTTTGTCCTTAACTAAAACGGGGGTCAGTAAAAATAGCTAATGTAAGTGGGGAGGGGGGGGGGGAACTAACTAGCCATAATAATTGCACTAATCCATATCATATACACTACAACCTCGTTGATCCGGATCTCTGGATAATCCAGATCAGATTTGTAGACATTTTTTTATTTAATGTTCACATAGATAATAATTTTAACTATGATAACAAGAACATAACTATAAGTTCGCCAAACATTCGCTTTTTATTTTGATTAAATGTACAGTTCCTGCATAGATTGTACAATAAATTATGGTAATAAAATGCTGTTTGTCGAGTTTAAGAAAGCTTTACTAGTGTCATAGTGACATAGTTTTTTATCGTAATAAACTTATTTAAGGATCAATAAGTCGCTTATTTAAGGAATAAGCATACTACCCATACTATCCGAAGTATGTTATAGTATGTTTTGCATACTACCCATATTATCTGGATTTTCGATTTTCCGGATAAACTAGGTTGTAGTATATATTTAAATATTTCAAATATTTGAATTTACAGAAGAAGCATAACCTGAGTTTAAAAGTAGTTTATCAGACAGTTACTTGTAATAACTAATGTATGAAACTCTTTATTATTATTATTCCCATTGTTTTGGAAATACATCATCCCAATTACATCACACTGTCATTGTAGTTCAGTTAAAATGTGCTTTAGTTTTTGAAAAAGTTGTTTAATTTGTAATAACATTTCTATATATTACTTTCCTACATATCATCACATATTAGTTCCAAAATGCATTCTATGATATTAACTGCTATAAATACTAAGTTACACACTTACTCTTTTCAATAGAAATCAGAATTGGAAAAATAAAAGAATGGAAATAGCAATCTTAAATATTAATTTTCTTTAAATCAACCAATTAGATTGTTACATTTATTTCATACACAGGAATTATTAAAGCAGCTAGGGATACTTTATTTTTATTTTTTTAAATTGTTAAATTTAAAATACCTGTATTTGTTAAATTCTTGTGTAATTATGGCAGCAATCTTTTCTGGTTTCCTTTAACTATGTATCTGTTTTCTTTTAATAGCATGTAAAATTATAATATCCAATATTTAAATATCTTAGCACAAATAAAATCGCTTACCTTTCAGTAGCCGACTTCCTCTACTGCTTAAAACATCTTCATCTTTAATTTCAAAAAATAAAAAATATATTGTGAAAAAAAAAAATATCAAATCTGATTCTGAAATTTGAAAGATTTAGTGTTAAAATTCAGAAATTCTAACTTTCAGCAAATAGTAAATTGAAGGTCGACATAATATATTTTAATAATGACATAAGAATTTCACCTTATTTTTTTCGTTTTGCTGAATGAAGTTTTTAAAAATCAACTTTTATTTCTATTAAGAAATAACCAACCATTTTCAAAAACAAAGAAACTTGCGATTTAGATTTATTGCGAGTTGTATTTTTTTACATCACTTAATGCACAAATTATTCACAACAAATTATTTCTCAAAGTATTGAAGAACCTTTAAACATGGTTCGTTTGTTTTTGTTTCTCCTGTGGTTCACAAAGAACTGCCCTGAACAACGGCATATTTGATCTTTTATTATATTTTGCATTACATGCATAGACGTGACTATTAAATAAAGTAACATAAGCCATTTCTAACAGCACTACTGTACAATGCAGTAACAGACAAAATCTGATTTTCTTGCAATAATCTTACCTCGTACTGACTCCTCAAGTTTTCTTAATATTTCCAAAATACTAATGAAAAGCAATGCAAGTTTTCCTCTAAATGTTTCTTATGTTCAGATAAAAATATATATATTTTCCTAATAGCTCAGTTTGTCTGAAAATAATATTTCTTTCATATTTTATAAAAAAACAAAAAAAAAAAAAAAAACAACATAAAATTAATCACTTCACTAGAACCCCTCTTCCTTTTAAGATTCATTGTGTATCTTACAACCATCACATGTATTTTTTTAAGCTAAATACTTACACCTGTCTGCAATAAAACAGATCTCCCAAAAGTAAGACTTTTTGGAAAATTTTGCTGATCAAATCAAAATAAACCACAATTATTAGGGGTTGTTCTTTGCTCTCAGTGGACAAAGAACTCAAGATCAATCTAGCATTTGCTTTCTTTATCATCCTAAATTCTTTTGAATTCAAGTTTCCAATACTACATCTTTGTTTAATCATCTCATTTAGGTCTTTATTTTCCCAATAAAATATGAATTTTACAAAACTAGAATTCATCTCTTTTTTTGTTGTTTAGAACTCTTCAGCAATTCGTTGGATTTTCAATTCATTTTTCAAAAATTTTATTCACGTTAACTGACAGTAAATTAAGAAAATCTGTCTGGCAGATTGTAAAAGACAATATTTGATCTTTAAGGTCAACCAACACTGGATGGTAATGATGTTACTAAATTTCATCTCACACCTATAACATTTGAAAACATCAGAAGTGATGCTGAACTGTATATCCATTTTTCTATACAGCTTCCCTTCAGAAAATAATATTTTCTACTGGAGAAAACTGTTATAGACATGAGAGGAACAGAAGGGCACATCAATGAAGGTTTCTGGTCGATGGTTCTTGCTGAGAAAAACAAGCTTTGGAATGATTCTCATGAGCAACATCAGACTTATTGCATGAGCAGCGCAGCAGTCTCAAACATGCAGCCTGCCATGGTTTTGTAACTTGAATATTTTGCAGCCTGACCTTTATTTCAGTTAAAAATTCATGTTTGGTTTCATAGTAATGGTCAGGATTTACTTGGAAACTTATAAAGGTAATGTATAAACAGGATTACCTGCATTGTATTCAAAGGGGTGACCAACAGCAAAGGGAACAATTCCTGTTGAATCAGGACTTTTCTTCTTTAACAAATCTGAAAATTTTAATTTTTATTAATTAGTAGAAGAAATCATGAGATAATTTGTTTTTTTTTTTATGTTCTTGCTAAATTAAGAATAATAAAAACATTGTGTGACAGTGGTGTGAATAAGCAGAAGTAATAACAGTTAAAATTGAGTCGCATTAAAATGCTGAAATGAAAATGAGTATCTTAGTATACACTCACACTAGCAAATCCCCGTTCTTCATATTGATTACAATAATGTGGATGAGAAAGAAATTGAAATTGTAAGATCACTTCAAAATGGCAGGGGAAAGCATTGCAGACCATTTAACTCTGGTATATTGCGGGTTGCTGCCACACACCTCCCCAAATAAAAAAAGTTTATTTTTTATACTTTTTACATTGTCTACACTATGGAACCTACCCACATGCCAAATTTAAAGTTTGTAGCATGATGGGAAGTATGCTTAACATTTCGACAGACACACACACATATATATATAATATCCACAAATTTCCCTTTATATTATAGATTTTATTACAGTATTAAATAAAAAAAAAATGAGAGATACAATGAATTAAGTTATGGTATATCTCAATAGAAAATGTACTATACCAAGGGCTTAATAAAAAAAATAACTGAATCAATAATGACAAAAAAAACCCAAAAACAATATGTAAGTCATAAATCATAAAATGTACTCAGATAAAAAAAAATTAAAAGCACAGAGATAAGCAGAATAGTGTTAATAAATCTAAGAAATATAGGTTTAATATCCATTATCAAGTAGCATAGTAACATAAGTGACAGTTTTAGAATTCAATCAAAGACGGACATTGATTCTGATGCCCCTTTCTTATCATATTCTGAATGTGTATATTGCTTTATCTCTGTCCATTGGATGATGCAGTATTCTGAAACTGCCTTATATAGGCATCATCAGTGATGTCATATCAGCAAATGCATTTTCTATATAGTTCTTTCTCAGTAAATTCTACATTATTTGTTCATTTTGACAACCTTTACTATGACATGAGAAGGATCCAGAAACATATCTAGGTCTAGATCAAACGAATTACTTGGCTTCTATAAGCAGATGAATCATCTTCATATAATTCCGTCACTCAGGGTGGCCATATTTCTATAATCGCAATGTTGGACAATACAACCAAAAGAAAAGAAAAAAATTAAACACAATGCCAGACAATTTATTCCTGTAATGCAGTTCTAAATCGGGATAATCCCAGCCATATCTGAAAGTTTGGTCACTCTGTCCTCACTAATATAGATTAAGTAATTAAGTCAAAAATAAATCCACCATGTTATTCAGTATTAAATTTATGACGTCTTATTTCCTGATTTTACTTCATCAAACCCCATAATTATTATTTTTATTTTTTTTTTTAATTTTTGGAGACATTAACCTAAAGGCCTATCAGAATAATTCTCTTCTACAACAGAAGAATTTACCTAAAAAAAAAAAAAAAAAAAAAAAAAAAAAAAAAAAAAAAAAAAAAAA
>JAFIDM010001028.1:27552925-27624885 GCA_023159025.1 Thereuonema tuberculata | reverse complement strand
AAAAAAAAAAAAAAAAAAAAAAAAAAAAAAAAAAAAAAAAAAAAAAACAATAACTGGATAGAAACATTGTAATTTTTTAAGGTTAATTGTTTTCTTCTCACATATCTGCTTTAATTCTCACCATCATATTAGTTTAAACACATTAAACTAATATGATGGTGAGAATTAAAGCAGATATATGGTTATGAGATGGAGTTAATTATTCAGATAAACATATTAATTTATTGAAAGGAATTAACTAATTTGTATTAATCTTATCAAATACATTTACTGTTTTTACCTGGCAAAATGTCTACTATTATTCCTTCATTTTCTAAATCTGAAAGAGGTCCGAAGCTCTCAAACTGATAGGCTACATCTGCAAGTGTAGATAACACTCTGCTGCTACAGTTTTGTAAATTCATTAAAACAGCAAAACTGTCCCTGAGAAAAATAAAAAAGGAACAATACAGAATTGTGTTTCAAACTGGCATAGAATTACAAGCTAATACTTTTTTTCTAGAAGACTTAGTCTCATTTTTTTAAAAGTTAAAAAGTCCTTCTACCACCTAAACTTCAACAATGTTATTCAACAATTATCTCATTTTTTTTTTTATTTTCAAGCTTTTAACGACTACCTTTAATTACTCTTTAAATGATATGTTAACCCTTTCATATTTAAAATTGTGGAAGTGATTGCCAACAATGTATTTGTACATTAATTTAAAGTCTTCTTCAATTCATTTGCTTTTGTAATCAGAAAAATGTATCATTAAAAAGTTATCAAATTATATCATTCATTTTCATTCTATTAAATGCTGCTGTTTTTTCCCCCCGAAGGCCAATATTTTCTGTTATGCAGTACATTTTTAACAGCATTTTATTGATTAAAATAATGATTAGGGAAAACAAAACCCAATTTTTATTTCTTTTTTTTCATTTAATTGTTGCTTAAGGAGTAACTCCAATAGGAATAAGTTATCACACACATGCTGCAAATCACAGATTACATATTTAATGAAATGGAAAAGGGAAAGTGGAGGGAGAAATTGACGACAAAATTAAAATCCAAATTTTTTTGAGTTTTGTGAATGTTTGAGTTTGGATGAGGGGATGGAATTATGGGAGTTAATACAGTAATTAAAGGGATTCCCATGCAGGGAAAATGAATTTTGCATTTTTATATTTATAGGTTTTACAATGTGTTCTTCAAAAATTAAGTATAAAAATAAACGGTAATAGTTTAATTTGGGATAAAAATTCTCAAAGTTTATCAATATGAGATGGGATCAATTCAACAGTTTATAATAACAAATGTGTGATTGTTAAAATAGTAAATTAGTATCCTTACTTACAAAACTACAATTGGTGTAAACGAATGAAACATACTCTGATTAAACTGAAATATAGTAATTTAGACACAAAATTTTAACTTTGATTTGTGTGCAAGTTTAGGATTAATAGTTGGAACAGAATATTTTCTGCAGGTGTTTACCAAAGGGAAATAGAAAAAAGGGTCGCACAAAGACAAAACAGATGGACGAGGTAGGTAAGGAAGCTGGAAAGGAATGGATGGAGAAGGCCTTTTCTCAGCAGGTGGATAGAAAATGGCTAGGAAAGAAAGAAAGATAAGAATTAATTGTGATTTTTTAAAAAAAAAAAAGAAAATTTTGTTATCCTCTCTATTCCTCTTATATAATAAAATGTATTAAAAAGTCTAAAAAAAACACAAATTAACTAAAATAAAATTAAATAATAAAGTTCAAAAACTGTATCTTTTTAAACTTCATTATTTAATTTTATTTTAGTTAATTTGTATGTTTTTTAGACTTTTTAATGATTTTTTACACGTTAAAATTCGCACTTATAATAAAATGTTCTTTTTTATCTATAAATCTAGCATTAAATATAATTTAATGCCACACACAAAAAAAATTATAATGCTTTATTTCAGAACTGAAATTTTTAAATCTACTTGGCTATTTAGTAATAACTTACAACAGGACTTTAAACTGAATTAGTATTTTTTAAAACAGAAAAATGGCTGTTATTATCCAAGTAATAAAAAAAGTTATCATTAGCAATATAAAATATACTGTTTTTTTCGTACCTCAGCAATGTTGAATGACTGAAAATACTTGTAAGTACTTCAGGAGATAATCCACACAAAATGTTCCTTAATGCCATTATTTCTTCTACGTTAATGATTGTATCTGGAGTCCAATTTGTAATAGACAGGTATTTCTGACCCAAACATTTGAGCTAAAAAGAAAAATAAATAAAACTATGAGAAAAATAAAAGATATAACAAAACGATTATTGGCAAGTGTGCAATAGAATTTAACCACCTTTAGATCTATAGGTAACTGAATCAAACTCAAAATCATTCATGGAATGAACTGCCAAAATTTGAACATTGTTCAATTAAGATATAAAATGAAGTTTTATGTAGAAATATATATTTCTTTAGAGAACTGATGTATGTCCTTCATATATAATAATGCCAACTCACTGTAGAACAAAATCCAGAAAATTACCCCAATTAATACTAATAGTGCCCTACATTGTTAAAATGGAAAAATCCTCGTTTTCCAAAAGACTCAGATGTTTTAATTGTTTGCCCCCTTACTTCTTATACTTGACATTATCGCATCCACATCTCCCAGTACTTATGACACTACAGAAAGAGTTAAACATCTGCAAGAAACTCATGGATTAATGGAGCAACCTCAAATGGATTGATATCCAGGACTCTATAATAAAGGTATATTTCTAATGTCTAAGTATTAGGAAAATTTAAATTTAAAAAAACTGGATTTAATGATTATAAAAAGATTGAGCTGAAAATATGATAATGAATACTTTTCAATTTGCAATTAAAGCTAGAAATCTTGTTTTAATAACAAAGACAGAAAAAGACAACTATTAAAGTTCATTCATCAAGAAATTTGGCAAGATCTCAACTTCCAATCCCCAATATTCTTGAAAATATGTTTGCAAAAACACTATTAAAAACTATCAAACTTTCAAACTATGAAGTCAAATGATGAACACAATGCAGTATTTTAAAAGTAACTATTTCTTTTAATTACATTGAGGCTGCATCTACAAACAATACCCTACTTACTATGGTCATACCTACACCATCTACAAATGTAACCAGTTTAACCACAAGTAACAGGAAGTGTACATATCTTAACCAGGATAACAGTTGTTGATGGTTTCATTAGATGGGTTGTGTGTGTTTAAAGATTGCATCAGAAGTTTATGAATAAGATCAAAAATAGTGTTTAATTGTAGTAATGCAAAATTTCACTGAAATATGCAGAGATGTTGTTGACAAAAGTAACTGAAATATTCAGGCAGCAAAATTACTCAACAGTTTTTATTATTACAGTGAAACCTCCACTAACGGACACTCCCGAAAAGCGGACACCTCCCAATAGCGGACAATTTTGCAATCCCCAGTCCTTTAATATACACATTTCCATGTATTGACCTCCGATTAGCGGACACTCCCAATAACGGACAACATTCTACAGAAAATGAACGATCTTGTGTTGCTTTTCAAAAGCAATAGAATCAGGCTACAGTAATACGTAGCGTCTAGAGGAAATTTTGAAATTTTGGATCACGAACTCCAACGAAAACTCCAAACACATCAAAGTTCGAAAACGGAGACAAGTGCGATCGACTCTTTTGTCTTCGATTAGTTTTGTGCTGCACGAGCAAAAAACATTCCCATTAGTGGGCCATTATTGCAAGAAAAGGCGTTGGAAGCAAAGGGGACTCTGAAGGCCTTGCAAAGTTAAACAATTTAAATATTCATATTGAGAAACATGTTTTCAATGCAAAAAAGAAATGTCAAACTCTATTAACTGATTACTTTAGTTAATAAAATTAATTTTCTAATCCGTTGTCTTACTTAAAATAATGACAAAATTAATACTGTAATTAATTTTGTTATTATTTTAAGTAAGACTAATGGATTAGCATTCATTTAAAAAGGAAAATAGTAAACAGTTTGCAATTGTTCATATTTTCTCATAGGGCAATGTTAATTGTAGAAATTTAAGATTGTACGTAATTTTTCATTAAATGACATACTATAAGCTAAAAAATGAAAAAAAAAGATAGTCCTCCCCAATAGCAGACACCTCCCAATAACGGACGAAACTTCCGGTCCCTAGACTGTCCGCTATTCGGAGGTTTCACTATATTATTATTATTATTATTATTATTATATCGTAAAAGTTTCAAACCAAGGGTTTCCCCAGCAAAGACAATATGGCGGGTCAAGGACCAAAGCACATATTGCCAAGTGTAAAAAAAAAAAAAAGTGTGGAAGAACTTATAATTATTATTATTATTATTATCTCGAAAAAGTTTCGAACCATGGGTTTCCCCAGCTAAGACAATATTGCGGGTTAAGGACCAAAACACATATTGCCAAGAGTAAAAAAAAAAAAAAAAAAAGTTTGGAAGAATAGTTAAGGATGAGTGCTTGTATCCATAAATTTCCTAACTATGTGTGTTGTGTTGAGTACCACAGCCTTCTGGAGTTGTGCATAAGTGTTTTTATGAAGTCCTAGTGTGCTGAGGCTGTGATGCAATGTGTGAGGTACCAGACCAGTGGCGGACAGGATGATGGGTACAACACGTACTCGGTCCTGCCTCCACTGCTTCTGGAGCTCGTGTGCTAGGTCTGTATATTTACTTACCTTGTCTGCGTGAGTTTTCTGCATGTTCTTGCTGGTAGGCACTGCAATATCAATTAGATAGGTCTGTTTATTGACCTTATCAACAAGTGTGATGTCAGGTCTGTTGTGATGTATAGTTTTGTCTGTGTGAATGGGGCGGTCCCAGTACAGCTTATGTGAGGTTGACTCTAGTACGCTTTGTGGTGTGTACTTGTAGTATGAGACTGTTTTCTTAATAAGTGAGTGTTTGTGTGCTAGCTGTTGATGAACGATCGACGCTACCTGATTGTGTTGGTGGAGGTAGTCTGTTTGGGACAGAAGGGACAGCCAGATATTATGTGGTCGATCGTCTCATGTGTGGCATTTCCTGCATCTGTCATCATGTGTGTTTGCATCGTGTAGAATGTGTTTCTTGTAGTTGCGTGTGGGGATGACTTGGTCCTGTATCGCGATCATGAACCCTTCGGTCTCCCCAAACAGCTCACCATTCGTCAGCCATCTGTTCGACGCTTCCATGTCGACATGAGGCTGGCTGAGTTCGTGGCGATGTCTGCCATGGAGTTCCTTACGAGCCCATGATTCATGCAGCTGCTGTGTGTGGGTGTCGGGGGTGGTGAGTGTTAGAGAAGGGTTTGCGAGGTCCAGGGGTGTGAGGTGTGTGTCAGCCTTGACAATGGCTGAATGGAGTGAGGAGTGTTGTGCTCTTTGGTGGAAGTGTTCCCTAAGTGTGTGTACTTGTTTTTCGTGTAGGGTGAAGAGATTGATTATTATTATTATTATTATTATTATTATTATTATTATTATTATTATTATTAAGCTGAAACTTTATAATAATAATAATAAGTTCTTCCATACTTTTTTTTTTTTTTTTACACTTGGCAATATGTGCTTTGGTCCTTGACCCGCCATATTGTCTTTGCTGGGGATCATATATAACTATTCTAATATGATCCATCTACAAAATAACTCATTCTGGTCATGACCAAGTCATTACAGCATGGTAATCAATCACATCAGAACGACAACCTTGATTGTGACAGGGGATTAGTTTGTAGAGGAACCTTATAAGTATTCAAACAAAATGTATATGAATAGTGTTTCAATTTATTAAAACCTTTTTCAACTAATTAACATTATCATTTTTAATAACCATACATATAATTATATACAGGGTGCATAGGGTATTTGATGATACATCATTTCCAAGCTATTGCTTCCTTTAAACAAATTTATATGAATTTTTTTTTTTTTTTCAGATAACCATGGGAGATCACAATTTGACTCAAGAAAAGAAAAGGCAGGCTATTATTGTTGCTTTAAGCATAAAACACAGTGTTTTAAAGATTGCAAATTTTTGAATGTTGTCAGGTTATTTGTTCATAAAGTTCAGAAGGAATTGGAAGGTTGTGGCAGGAGTGTTTCACCTATAGCTAAGCAAAAAGGCATTCTCAGCGTTCTGGCACTATCCGGACACCATAGTTTATGCAACACGTTCAGAACATTATCGATGATAACCCAGAATGTCAATGAGGGCCATTGATAAACATCTGAGGTGTTCGAGAGCACTATCAGGACTGTAGTTCACAAGGATATCTGTTACAAGTCATATGTGATGAGGAGAGGTCAGTTCATGTCTGTGAAAACAGGAAAATCAGCTGATCTGCACAATAAAATTAAAAACCCAGCAGAACATGGTATGCTCTGGGTTTGTTTTTTTTTTTTTTTTTTTTTTCTGATAAGAGAAATTTCAACTAAGACAAAAGTTGAACAGAAGAAGTGACATTTGGTTCAGATTCTTTTGATGTCCCAAGGGTTATGCACACCAATTTTCTAGCAACTGTGATGGTTTTAAGAGCAGCAAGTAACAAGGGACATGTCACCCCACTTGCTTTCACAGGGTTGTAGAGTTAATGCTGCTGGCTAAATTGAGGTGCTTGAAACAGTTGTTAAGCCCTGGATTGAAGGAGTAAGCAATGGAAGGCTGTACATTTTTCAGCAATACTCAGTACCTCCTCACAAAGCTCAAGTGACCCAAGAATGGATGACTGACAATCTTCACGATCATTAACCCCAACATTTGGCCTCCAAACTTGCCAGATTTAAATCGACTCAATTGCTACGTATGGAGCATCGTTGAGAGGGAGATTAATCAACATCAACACAATACCAAACATTCACTGAAGGTTGCCATTGTCAAGGTAATGTCCAAAATGAATCAAGTTCATTTTATTCAGGCATGTCAACCCTTCAGGTCCCACACTGAACCAGTCATTGATGCAGAAAATTGTTATATAGAATAAACCTGTAATAAAGCCATGTAAGAATATGTGCACAAATTTTCATGAAAATATATTTGTTTTTTAAGTCAGATATGTAGATATTTGATTATTCCCAAATAATCAAATTTGTCCTCAAATACCCTACTATTCAGATTACTATCTATTTACATATATTGCATACGACTGGGACAATTCACATTTAAAATAGGGATGGTTATAACATGAAATTTCCTCAGAACAGGAAAAGGTTTTATTCGAAATTCATGTTGTTTAATCGCTAATGAGACTAGTTTATCTTTGTGGAAGTATAATAGCAAAAAAATCTTTCTGAAATCCATTCTGGAATAAGTGCATTGAAACTACAATTATTGAAGTTAATGTCAATCGAAAAAAAAAGCAACTAACCTCCTTTGAAACTGGAACACAAATGGAAATAATTATAAAACAAAGACAATAATAATTACAATAAAAGATAGAATAGAGATCCATTTCAATACCTTCCTAGCAAATATCTAACAAAAAAAGCTTATTCAAAGGGCAAACCAGCTGTTTTAGAGATGAAATATGCTTTAATAAAAAAAAGCACTCACTGCCCTTTCAAATTTTTTTTTCTAGAAATACAGTGTTTCTTCAATTTCAATAAATATCTCACTTTACAAGAAAGTTGCTGTATTGTAAATGGGATGGATGAATACCTACCTGTATGGATGAATTATTCCTGTAAGGTGATTAAAGATATAATAATACTATTATTTTATTATTTGAAAAAAAAAAAAAGAAAGAAAAAGAAATAATATAAGAAAAAAAACTTCTATTTAAGTTTTTCTGAAAATTTTACATATTGTGCATTCTTTTTTTTTGTGCCCCCGAGGCAAATCATTTAAAAAAAAAAAAATAAAATGAATATCAGACAAAGCAAATACATTTTGAAAATAAAAGTGTATCCTTGTGTATCCTTTCATAAACTTGAAGCATCACTAAAAATAACAAAAAAAACCCCACATTTTTTCTGCTAATTCAAAACTAAACAAAAAGTCATTTCATAAAAGCCTCTAAAATCCATATACGATATTTCGAATGCATCTTCTCGAACATTCTTCATTAGGTAAACTTAATATAAAAGGGGAAAAACATTTAAGTCATTCCTCCTTTGTTTGGCTTTCTAAATAGGTATTGAACAACAAATTTAAAATATACATTTTTTTACTATTGCTATTTTTTTTAATTCTTATAGACATAGTGAATCCTTTAAACAAAATGAAAGTGAAGAATATTCTTAAGACATCAAGAATTTTGCAGGATCACAAAGTTAACTTCATCATTAGGTTCTTATTCTTAGATATTTCCTATAAAAGCATTTGGTATCACAAGGCACAAAAGGTCTAAACATAAATATGATGCAGGATTACTTTATTGAAATTCCTCTTGCTAAATCAACAGAAACACAGTGGCAAACAATGACAAATAATGCAGAACATTTTAATGGGAAAAAATAAAAGGAAAAGAAACTGCTAATTAACCATCAAATATTATAATTCATTGCCCCCATTCATTCAAATCTAAGAAACCTTACAATTAAGAATTGGTTTATGGAATGATGGAACTACCCATTTTAGTAACTGGTTGAAGACAGCTTTAACTTCCAGTAGGATTATGGTACAAAACTGAAAAGAGCTAAGGACTAAAGTTTCTTCAACAATGTGAATGTAGAAATATGAATTACAATACACGTTTTACTGTGCCTTCCTTTTTATAAAAAAGCTGAGGAAGGCACGTAAGAAATGCTTTGGGCACTGCCTGTTTCTGACTCAAGATTATTTAATTTTATTATCTCAACTGTTTATTCTCATTCAGATTGCTTATCCTATTTCAATTTTTTTTTAAATTTTATTGCTTTTTTTATATTTGTAGATAAGAATACATGTTTTACAACACCAACAAATGCGACAATTACAATTTTTTTTTTAAAAAAAAGTATATGAATCTATTATTGATAAGAAATAGGAATTGGTTTATGTTTAGATCTTTCATACTATTTGGCTTAAAAAAATTAAAATGATTTGAATAAGGGATGAGGTACACGACTGGTTTTACTACATCCATGAAACACCATGAACAAGAGATAGAAATTACTTACAAGGAAAATAATGAAATAATTTTGTGCTTTTTGGAGAAGAAACATAAGGTATGGTGTTCCATAAGGTTTGGCGCTCAGATCAATTCTATTTTTGATATACCGTACGTCAATGATTTAGTCTTATATCAATTATGGGAATTTGAACTTTTTTTGCAGATGATACTAATGCCTTTATATCAGGAAAACATATTAATAGTGTACAGTTATATTTAAAAGAAACAATAAATCAATTAGCTGAATGGATTGAAAGAAACAGGCTGACCATTAAGAAAATTAATACAACTTTAAATAAAAATAGTTTTATTCATGCTGGTCTGCATGTATATAACAGCTTACCAAGTTACCTTAAAGAAATATATGTACTTAAAAAATTTAGGAGAGTTTTATATAAGACTTTAATTAAAAACTGTTTTTCTAGTATGGAAGAGTTTATTGGAAAATGCCAGAACCAACTTTAGTTAAATTCTCTAGGTTAATTATATTGTAATATTGCTCATTTTAGTTTATGTTATTTATTACTTAATGTAAGAATAATTTACTTCAAGAAATATAATGGGGGGGAAGGGACCAAATTGACTCCCTATCCTGTTGTTTGAGGGGGGGGGGGGGGGTCGGGAGAAAAGACTACACATCTGCCAGTAGTTTCATAGTTGATTTAGATATAGTGATTTGGATTACCAAAAAATTTTTATACTAAATTTTGTTGTGTTGTTGTTATTAATTTAATTCTATGTTTTCTTTATTGTTTTATGCGACATATCACAATACACTTACATATCATTTGAATGATCAGGTGGACGAAATGAATGAATGAATGAATGAGTCTCAGTGCTCTGAAAGTCTGTTTTCTACATTACGTGTTTATGTAGATTTGCATGTACAAAAAAAAAATTGAAAAACTTGTGCTAAAACTTATTTTCAACACAGACAATATAGCTAATCAAACATGTACTTGACCAAAATTATAGAAAGGGGAGAGAATTATGATTTCTCAAGGATATAACAACAATTTTAAGAATATGCTAAATACAGGAAATCAGATTTCAAAACACATGTATTTGTCATTTTCCATCAATTACAGCAAATTTATATGCTTTGGAAGTACTTACAAAGTTCTAAGTCTTCCAAAGCTGTTTGAAAAAGCCATTCAAGAACCAAGAACCACAATATCACAAGTATTGCTTTTTCTCCCCTTCCTCCATAATGCTCTCATAAGAAATGATAAATATCTACAATTTTGTCACTGGGCACATTGAAAATAAAAATTAATTCCTGCTAACTGCAGCTTTGTTAATGATTATCATTTAACCACTATTCACCCCTACTGAATTTTAAATGTAAGACCGCAATCAAGTTAACATTTTACACAGAGTAGTACGTATGTGAATGGTTTTAATAATCTACAGAAGAAATAAAAATGTCCATAAAATACATAAACAAAAAAATAAATAAATGTAGCCCAGATAATCCAGATTGGGAAAGAAGGTTTTGAGAATTTACTGAGAATATGTATTTGAGTTTCATCGACGTATAATTCATCGACAAGTGTCTTCACAGATGAAATACGAGAGGAATCACATTTATTATAGTTAGTTCCAGAAAGAGATAAAAAGGGAGTAAGAAAGCAGATGAGAAACCATAAGTTCATTAATATACTCGAAGTTATTGCTTAGGAAGAATAATTGTAATTAACCAAATTAAGATATTAGTAGATTGATTTAGTTAATAAAACCTTTGATGAACCTTTATTTAATGAAACCTTAATAAAACACTAGTTGATTTTCCAGAAAAAAAAACTGAAATTGTTATGTCTTGAAACATATTTTCTTTTAATTATGAAAAACAATTATTTATTTTATAAATAAAATTAATTGAATTTCTACAGTGTGGCCGGGAAGTTTCCATACCTCTTAATTGATAGTCATATTTTAAGAAAGAATTTACACATTAAGTGTTCGATGTGTCTGTGTGTTCACCATCATGCTGAACACACAAGATCATAGGCCGCCACATCCTACTTAACATTTTTTGGAGCATGTCCGGTTTGAAATGGGTCCTCAACTGCATTGTGCAATTCTTCATTTGCAGCGTAACAACCTTCAGACACATAGACCTTAATGATTCCCCACAATGAGTTGTGACTCATTTTGTGGTGATCACTTTAATGGAGCTGGCGATGCTGGAGTACCACGACCAAACCAATGTTCTGGAAAATGTTCACGAAGAAACCTGCCCACAGTAAGAGCGAAGTGAGTAGGTGCCTCGTCCTGCTGTAGCCATACGCATTCCATAATACCAATGTCTTCAAGGTGTGGGATTAACCATATTTGTAACATGTGTAAATAAGTTTCGCCATTAGTATGACCGTCAAAAAAATTTGGTCCAAACAAATGATGTGATGTCATTGCAGCCCATATCATTACTTGAGGTGGATTCTTCTCCAACTCAAGTGTGTAATGAGGGTTCTCTTTTGCCCAAAAGACAACATTCCAACATGAACGCCTGCATTCTAGCCTTAACAATTGAAGTAACATTCAATACTAAATATTTACATTTCTTACTACATAGGGGGTACGTAACTTCCCGGCCACACTAAGTAATGCCAATTTTAGCATTGAGCTGTTCGCTATTGATAATAATAAGCTTCAATATCACTATATACATTGTATATAGACCAAGGAAATGTCCTGCTTACTGCAAACAACATTTGCAAGCAAAGAAGAAAGGGTATTCATGTTCAATGTTCCATTAAATTATTGACATTTAATTTCATACCACTGTAAAGAATAATAAGGACTGAGTTAAGTTAATGGACATGAAATAAAAAGAAATAGTATTTTAAACTAAAGTTTTTAAGATGTTTCATTACCTGATTGCTTGTCCAGTCGTGCTGCTGTCCAAGAACAGTTAAAATTTCCAACTTCAAATTACTGAAATCTATACGCTTAAGTTCATAGCAATCCAAAGCTGTAACTAAATGGTTCATTTGTAGAATAGCTTCAGAGGACAAAATATTTTCTTTAAATATTAACTAAAAAAAAAAATCCCACATATTAACATAAGATCTATACATCTTAAATAATAATAGTAATATGTAAAACTAGATATGTAAGAATTGCTTCAACGGTTATTAATCAATCTGACCGCAACATAATTATGAACAAAGAAGTAATGAAAAACAGCAAAAAAGAGGTAATCTTAAAAATGAATTTGCAGTTAATTAAGATCCTACATAAATTAAAATCTGATTACATTTATATATAGAACAAAAGACACTTCTGTTTTGGTTGAACAACAAAGAATGCCATAATTTTCCACTTTTGTTTGCATACCTATATTCATGCCTCCTTTTAAAACAGAATATAGAAAATTTCTCTAATTTTGTATTGGTGAAATGTAAAAACATGTAAAACAAAAAATAATAAATCTAAATAATCAAATAATTCTAGAGAGAAAGAAACAATCATAATCACGCAAATAGTATTAATCTAAGCACAATCTTTGGATTTTTACTGAAAATCAAGCCTTACATTACAACCTATTGAGTTTTAGGCTTCTGAAAGACGCCTTATATCCCCAGTTTGTCTGTCTGTGGACACATATCCCATAATGCTTCGCAACGGCTTCTGTAAGCTCAGTTGTAGGTGGCCTGAATGTTGAACGTGGCTTGTTAGCTCAGTTGGTTCGAGCGTCATGCTAATAACGCAAAAGTCGTGGGTTTAATACCCTCATGGGCAATTCTTATTCTTCATTTTTTCCTCCCCATTTTAAATCTTTTCACAGTTTCTCAACTTAAGTTTTTGTTTTAAATCATTATTAGGAATCCAGTGTATTAACAAGGTTTGAGTTAAGAATGATGATTATTCCACATAAATAGGGTTGAGTAAGATAGCATGGGGTCACAAACAGACTCGCGCGAGCATTTTCTAGACCACCCCGGCACAGTCTATTCTAAAGTAAAGGTGACTCAGAAGCCATTGCGAAGCACTGTGATTGGCTTACTAATCACTATCCCTACCTTGTTTATTTCTTAATTTTAAGAGTTAATTTTTCCTTATTCCAATCTTGCTTATAATTATAACTTTGTAAATTATACAACAAAATTAGCAGACTTCTTAAATCTTGTTTGCTGCAGTCAACCAATTAAAACCCTCTTGTTAAGTAATATTATTAGTTATCTTGAAACTATATCAGTAATGCTTACTTTGAATCTAATATTAGTATGAATATAGTCTATTTACTAAAGAATTCCTCATACTGACTACTTTAACAGGAAAATAAAAGTTATTACAATTATCTAATTTGCTTAAATATTTTAAAATATTGCACGCATTAAAGTATACTAAATGTTAAATTTGTGCAAACTGGGCAGAAGCTCCTAAGAGTTGCTATTGGGATCATTTTCTTAGCATTTATGATATCTATATGTATATTATTTTGATTGAAATGTCTATAGCTAATCACCAGACAACATGCCTAGAAAAATGTTATGAACTATCTGATAAAATATAGGAAATTCAAAAATTTAAAATTTTAGGGAGAAGACGGAACTCTTTCAAACTCTTTCTCTCATAAGCACCCAAACTTGGTTAAGTAGCAATTCAAAAGGAATCAGATATAAACGTTACAAATTCTATGTATGCAGGACTGGTGCAATATGGTAAGCAAGGTATAGAAGAGAGTAGTGGATAGTTTCTGGGTTTTTTTTTTTTTTTTTTTGGATGGACAGTCTCTATATCAAATGAAGAGTAAGTTCATCCATATTAACAGTAATGGATGATAAGGGCAGCAATCTGTAAGCTTCAGGAGATCGTCAAAAGGCCTAGTGTCAACCCTGTGTAAATACATAAGTTTCTTCAGTTCTGAAACAGTTTTAATGGTAGTAAAAGTGAATGGTACAGGCCTTTCAGGGCAGAAAAGGAGTTAGAGCTTTAAAAAATAGAAGCAGAAAAGATTCAACTACTACTTTGTCATCCCTTTATCAGATCACGCTGAAAATATAGTAAGTTTTACAGCTATAAAATTAATTTAAGATTACCAACTTAATTCAGATAAAATTTTGAACTTTGTGTTAGTTTTCCTGGTAGTAAAATTGCAAGAAAATTTGTGGAACTTAAATGGTAATTTGCATCTTGACAGCAAATGCTTCTCTGCACTTCAAAGTAGTTTAGCAAGAATTATAATTTCAGTAAGTAATCAAAGTTAACATAAGTGTATTTTAAATGAGATAAGCCCGCCAGGCAGCCGGGGTTGTTTCTTTGCCCGAATCGAATACAGCACATTTACTTTTGAATTCAAAAGGTTGAAAAGAAATCAAGCAGTAGTGAGAAAATATGCCTCCACCCATTTTTCAAAACATGTTGAAAAACTTTTGGAGTTTTAAAATTTAAAATGCAGTACGCAGCTAAGTCAAGAGATAGAAGGTCAGGATCAGTTGGATGGTAGAAAAAGATCCCCATGAATACTTGTCACAATTTTAAAACTTTGCATACCACAACATTATGACCAAATGATTAGGAATGACCTGGAGTGGGACGTATTACCATAAAAACATATACCTTAAACAAAACTTTTATAGCTATACAAGCTACATTGTTAAGATTCAGAGCTAGGTCAACAAAGGACCATGGGCACAGAGGGAACTGAGAAAATACATTTACAAAACTATGAAAAAAACTTTTGATTTCTATAATATTTAAAATATTCAGAATTTTATCCAAATTCGTAAAATGGTGTTAAATATAATTTTATGTTTTCATTCTATCACTGGTTAATGGCTGCTTTTTAATATATACATTGGCCAAAAAATTGAATATTTAATGTAAACCAGTCCATGTCGAAAAAATATATGCAAATGCAATGGTTATATGGGCTTCTAACTTGCTGCCATAAATCTTAT
This sequence comes from Thereuonema tuberculata, assembly GCA_023159025.1. Classification (NCBI taxonomy): domain Eukaryota; kingdom Metazoa; phylum Arthropoda; class Chilopoda; order Scutigeromorpha; family Scutigeridae; genus Thereuonema; species Thereuonema tuberculata. Next base: position 27,609,891 of record JAFIDM010001028.1, on the reverse strand, counting down.
AAATAGCACATCACCTATTAGATTGCAGTTATTTTTATATAAAAATAGGGATAAGGAAAGAACTGTTAGAATTTAAATAAGGCCTAATCATCGGTGCGTGATTAACAAAAGCATCTTGAAGGCTTTTAGTGACTGTTTCCTTATCCAAACGGTACAAATTTGGCAATTGTGTTATGACAAGGAATGTGTAGAAGCACAGGTTTGCCAGCATGCCACAAATGACATTAATTTCAACAAAGGGCAATTCCATACTTTGCGACTATGTTAGTTGAAGAAATTGGGTCTTGCTAGTCTTTTACCCCTTCAGAAGCCATAGCCTGATCAGAGAACAGAATAGTATTGCTTACAATGGTGACAAGAACATTGTGGTTGGACTTTAGAATAGCAGAAGAGAGTGATGTAGATCCGATGACTTTCACTACACTTATTAGTATCAGTGACAGCCGAGAAAGAACCTCGTGAAGTGCTGGACATTGTGAACGCTATCCAAGGAGGTGCTGGAAATGATTGTTGGAGTCAAAGCTCTCGTCCATCAATGATCACAGAATAATGTGATATTTTGTTGCATGGCTGCCTTTGGACCTAAGTAACTTCACGCATTTCTCATAATCAAAGCCATTTCGAATATACACTGTCATTCATAATTAATACTGTGTATTAATAAAGTTTTGTAAGTTTTATCTCTGGAATACTTAATTCCACTGTTGAGCCGCTACAACAACTGCCTACTCAAAAAAGAAACCAAACAAATGCAGATGTTTTCTCGATAACTCAAATAGAAGTTCTCCAAAAATTGAATAAAACAATTTTTTTAATTCTATAAACAAAACAAAACTTACTATAATACTAAAAATTCTGTTATTTTTGTATTTTTTTAAGAACGTGTAATTAAATGAAGTTTGTTTTTAAGAGTTAAATCAAAAATGAGAGAGAGAGACACACAGACCTTTTTAAGATGTTTCCAGATAAATGCTTTTTGACTTTTAGGCCAACTAATTTGTCCAACAATCTCTAAACAATGTCGGAAATCTGTCGTCGAGAATGATTCCAAATCTTTCACTGTATAGGTATTAGCCATCATGCCTGCTATTTGTAAAGTTTCACATAAATTCCCTGAAATTAAGAAATTGTAATTTCAGCTTAGTCTTTGAAAAATGTCATTGCTGATCACATGATATTTTATAAATACATAATTTTTGATAACTAAAAATATAATCTAAAAATAAGAGTTTCTTAACAATATAAGTGATCATTTCCTTAATCAATTCTGATTTTCAATTGTTACAATAATCTTCTACAAAATGTTAAAACAAAGATTAGGGGAAAAAAAAAAAAAACTGAGTAAATTTGGTAGGGAAGAAGTTTTTCAAGTTCTGAATTAGAAATAATTTTTTGTTATTTATAAGAAATACACTGCGTACATTTTTCACATCGTAAACTATTTTAAAAAGATATTCAAGAACTGAAAGAGCTTAACTGAAAAAGATTATATATAAATTACTATAATTCAAATCCAGCCTACAACGGAAGAGCAGCAAAGCAAAGTTCTTTGCCCATGACGAAGACCTTTAATTTTAACCAATTAACTTCATTAAAAAAATTTAATTTTCTTCCCCCCCCCCCCCCCCGTTTCATTTTTCTGGGGCTCCATGCATAGCCCGAGGCCCAGGTGCCTTGCAACCACTGCATCCCCTTATGGCCGATCCTGCTCATAGCTAGCTATATGCAATACAAAAACAGATTTTCTTATAAAAAATGTAAATATATATTATTTGTGCTTGATTACAATACTTATACAAATTTTCATAACTCACTTGATCTGCTGCTCAAAACTGAACTTGTACTCCCTTTCATATCTGTTCTCACCATTCGCACAAAAGCCAAATAAGATTCAATTTCTTCTATATATTCAATTCTTTCAAAGTGATCCAACAATGAAGCACATTCCTAATTTAAGAAAACAAAACCCACAAAAATCATTTATATGTTTTTGTTTGTGTTTATTATTGTTGATTTGTTAGATTTTTAATTTCCTACCTAAATTAAAATATTAGCTTACAAGAAATCTTGACACTTCTCACCCTTACATAAACTGAAATGAAGTTTCATTATTGTTTTATCAAAAGAATTTAGTTTCAAGAGATTTACCTCCCATTTAATTTCTGGTGACAACTTACTTTTTTGCAAGATATTCATTTTAAGCCTTAGAATTTGGAATGGGGATTATTATGATCCTCACCATTTAATGAAACAGTAATTTCTTTTTTTATAGATGGGAGTGGGTGTTACAAACAACAAGAAAAAAAATGTCAAATGAGGGATTGCTTCCTTGTTTTGGGGGTGAGGGGACATTGCAACAGTATTCCATTACAAAAGGATTAACTCTTTGATTCAAGATCAATTGATCAAATCTTCAATCAAATTAATGGGAAAGAAACTGAGTTCCCATTTCAGGAGGATCCTAAACTATTTTGCGGAGAAAGAATCAGAGAAAAATCCTGATCAAGATCCTGCCAGGATTGAAGTTCGTTAGCACTTGATTGACAATATAAAGGACTTAGTTATTTAAAGATCTGATTTTAATTGCAAATGGTCGTGATGTATTTATTAAATTAAAATTATTTTATTCATTAACAACAATATTTCCTCATACTTTTCCTTTCTTATAAATAAATTGACGATTTATAAGAATTTACTTTTATATTCTCATAAGTATCATCTTCAATGACCAAAATGACAATGAATCAGTGTCTAAATGAATTGTCCAAAAATGTGTATGTCTTAGCCTCACGCTGAAATTCGACAGTTCAGGAGATGCCTAAAAAAACTGGGCAGATGTTGAAACAAATATTCACCACAGGATGTGCTAGAGCTTCAGCATGAGGCTTCAACATATGCATATGAAGTAATTATCATCCAACTTAGTAATTAAGTCTGCGTTTTAAAGATCCGTGTGTGAACCCTATACAAATAAAAACAGTCTTCTGCTCATCTTTCATAATAGAAAGATGTTAAATGGTTTTCCTTAAGTCCTAGTAAAGTGGATGTGATAATGAATTTTTTTATAAACTTCCTTTTGTATCAATAAATGAAACTTTCATTTCTTTTCCAATATTTCAGTTAAGAACTGAAAATGAATATTAAAATGAACTTCTTTAGAAATTATATCTACTTAGAATATTAACAATAATAAAGTAGACTGTCTCCAAAACATATGATGCAATTTCATTCACTGCAAATAACCATACCTGTGCATAAGTTTCTGAAGATTCCTCTGAGATCTTCATAAATGATGGATTGTCTTCAGTTAAATGCAATGCCAGGTCCTGAATTAAACTCTGAAATATACAAGATAAAGAAATATATAAATTTTTATGTGAAAACGAAATGTTTTTATTGAAACTTCTCCCCTCTCAAATGATAGTTTTGATGAAAACCAAGAGAATCTCAAACTTTTTACAAAGCCTTATGATTGTATTACAATAGCACAAGTATTTTCATACATTTTTTTCCACTTAAAAAAAGCTTTAACTATCTACTGCTTACCAAATTTAATTTTGACAGTTCTGAGGCTGGAAGCATCACTAATAAACTGCCACTTATGTGTAGGTCATCTGAAGACCATCTTGATGGATTACTAAAAAGAAATATATACAAACAATATTAGCATTAAAGCATAACTTAATTGAAAAAAGAAAATATACCATCATTATATATACTACCAAAAAAAAAAAAAAAAAAATCACTTTTTGGTTTTGAAGTTTATTTAATTTATAAAATGATATAAAATAAAAATTAGAAAAAAAAGAAACTGTTTTTAAATTTATTTCATTATATATTTTTGAGAAAGACCCTAAATCATTAGATATATAATTCCATCACATCTACAAAATGGAAAAGAAAATATTACATTACATCCTATGTCAAATTAATCACATGGTTGTTTAATACTAGCATTTAATGTTTAATACAACAACTGAGAAATAAATAAGCTTAATATATTATCTATACAAAATAACTGGAAATTTGTTTCGAATTAAATATAGATTGTTTAATGGATTAAAATAATGTTATCTGTTACATTCAATATAATCAGAGGACTTGATAAGAAAGATAATTTTCATCAAATAGGGCTTCTTAACATATTTGAAAATAAATACTTCTGCAACACCTCTTACTATATTAAAACATATATTTAATATGAATTTTCGGAAGATAATTCCTTTCTTCCTTCTTCAAGTTTTTTGATGATAACAATACATGTTCAGGTGATGTCATTCAATTACACATCTTAGACATAGTTATTAACAAACATTTTTCGCCCTTAAATGCTACAAACATTTATTATTTCAATTAACGTTAATCACAATTGTTTGAACTCTTCAATTATTACGCTTTTTTTGTTTTTGTTGATACAATTCCTTAGCATTTCATTAGCTAAGTATACAAAAACATTCTCTACCTCTAAGCCTTTACTTCTGTTAAAATTTATATTTCTTGTGTTTCTTATAATCAGACTTTCCAATAACTTCCTTGTTTTACCATCTTTTTCTAACATCAAAATTTTGACTTCATCCTTAATACAATGCCCTTTTTTATCACAATGATCTACTACGTCTGATTTATCTCTGTTTATTTTTAATGCAATATACATGCTCCAGGACCCTTTCCCGGGTCGTTCCTTTGCTTTCTCCAATATAAATTTTATCACAATTTTGTCATTCCAATTTATAAATTAATCCCATATTAGCATTATGTTCATTCACATTTACCTTATGACACAAGATATTCTTCAATTTGTTGTTATACTCAAATGCTATCTTTATCTCAAATTTCTTGCAAATCTTCTTTAAAACCCAGCTATTATTATTTAAATAAGGGATTATTATTGTTTTTTTATTTTTGCTCCTATTCAATTCTTTAATCTTAAATTTATCATAATAATTTTTCTTCAAAATATTTAATCCTCTTCATATTTTCTATTCCCTTCTTAAAATCTGATTCCCAACTTGAATTTCTATCTAATCTGTGAATGTAGTTGTCAATAATATTCTTTTTTATCACAAAACTATGCCCAGATTTGAAATTTAAAGTATGATCACTGAAATTGTTTTGGTAATGTATTGTTATCATCAAAAACTTTGAAGGAAGAAAGGAATTATCTTCCGAAAATTTGTATTAAATATATGTTTTAATATAGTAAGAGGCGATGCAGAAGTATTTATTTTACAAATATGTTAAGAAGCAGATGGGAATTGAAGAAGAAGTATGATACTGTAACTTATAAATAGGGCTTCTGCCCAAATACTGTAATGTCATTTCCATTTTTGAATTTAGGTACATGTGTTATATAGCATATATATTCATTAGCTGTTGATGCTATACACAAATTATCAGCCTTTGTAGGATGGAATGTTAGAAATTATCATCAAACTTACGGAATTAATGTCACTACTATATAAAATAATTTCAAATACAGAATTTCAAATATTTACCCAAAAGCTCTTGTGAGTTTCCTGGCTAATACAAATCGAGTTTTTCTACCAACGCAAATATTTCTTTTAAATTTCAAAGTCATTTGGAGATACTTTTTAAAGGATGGAGCACTGATTAAATCTAAAGTTTTTGGAGGCAAATAAAATAACAATTCTCCCAGAATAGAAAGATGATTGTACGGAATTTGCCTTTCAATATCTGTTGCATTCTAATCAAAGAAGAAAAGAAAATAAAGACATTGCTTAGTTCTAAAACTATAATTATTATTAGTTTAAGAAATTTTCGATAGATAAAATAATAAAGCAATTTAACTTGTGGGAAAGAACAATAAATAAACTAATGACCAATAACGCAAAAAAATACATGATAAAAATGCATTAAATGAGGTTTTATTGTGTATTTTGTGTGTTATTGGTCATTAGTTTATTTTGATAAAGTAATATTTTACATACAATGATAAAGTGACAGACAAACTATAAATTCGTTAAAGCAAGCTTTTTAAAATAATATTTGCAGTAAAATAATTACTTGTATGTTCTCTCTTCATTTGAATTATAAAAAAATTATAAATATTAAAACATCAATTTTTCTTTACCTTTTTATGTTCCTTATTCTAATATTTATTCTAATGCTAGTTTATATGACAATTTGTATTTGTAAAATATTTATACTTAATTTTATATAATTTAGCAAAAGAAATAATAGCACTTACAATTCAAATAAACCCAATGAATCTATGTAAGTTGGTTGTTGTATGTCATGAAGCCATTAACACTAAGTAATGTAGGCATGTACTTGGTAGCTTTAAACAATGCAAGTGAAAAATGGTATATACATTCATGAGTCTAGGTTCATTGTGGAATCGGATTTTCAGAATCTTCAATATGATGTTATCTTGACATTTGCTTGAGATAGTATCCATAATAATTAGACCACCATGGACACCTCTCCATCTGCCTCTCTAAGAATTTAGAATTTCAATGAAATTCATGAAATTTCCTTCTCCCAAGATATATATATTTAAATGGCAAATTTTAAATTGTTTTATTTTACTTGTGTTTTATAAACTTTGTCTTATCCAGAAACAAAAGTTCTGAGATCCATGGCATTGACTTTTGTCAACAGGAACTTTCCCTATAAATTAGTATCTTGGTATCTGTGGCAATACTAGATTCTGCTCGAAAATTAGCGAACAGTTCTTTTTTTGAGGTTGGTAATGCCAGCTAGGTCTTGATACACAGTGAATGAAAAGAATATCAAATTCAAACCTGTCTCTCCCAAACTGAGTCTATCTAAGAAATATTTGGAATATTCTGAGAAGATGCACAACTGGACAAAAAAACCACCTCCACAGATTCAGAAAGTATCAATTGCATTGTGTATAAGAATCCTACAGGACTCCTCAAGTCTCATTAACTAAATGAAGCAAAGATATAAAATATGTTTGACAGTGAAAGTTCACTTGCCATGTAAGAATCCATGCTGAATCAATTTATAAGAAATTAATTTGCATTCTGAGAATTTATCCTTTTGTTTTTTCTTCTACCTGTTGTGTGATCAGCAATTACTATGCTATGATTGAAATAATTTAGCTTCTTATTCTTACAAAACTATTTTTTTTTTTCATTATCATTTGCAAAGGATTGCTATTCATGCCAATTTTTGAATGTTGCACTTGGATATACGTAAAGAATAACATTTATTCTTGGGTTTGTCAGATCCACAAATGCTTGATGTACAATTCCCTAGACTAAGGTAAATAGTCTTATTGAAAAATTATTTTACTGGTCTTTTTATAATTTATCATTTGCTGATGTAAAATACTGACTAATATTTCTTTACTCTGCAACAATTAAGCAAAATCTGAATCCGACTCCATTCTCCCAAACTCAATTTTGCAACAATTGCTAATCTATGATAATAAAGACAAAAATTTCAATACCAGACACTGCAAAGCAGCAAGAGATAAATTCTGCAATTTTTCCAGGGACCCAATTCTCAGCATTTTATTACTTGGCATTCTTCCAATGAGCTTAAATGCAAATGGGCAAACAGAACCAGAAAGCATCTTCAATTCTTGAATACTAAATTATAAATAATAACAATTATAAGTTTTACAGAATTAACTGGAAGAAATACAAATTACCTAAACTTCTTTAATATTACTACAGAAAAAAGTCGAAAGTTACATTCATACAGCCTTTCCATGGATAAAAGTTTATCAGGCAACGAATACTAAAACCAGAGGTTAACAATTGAAAGACAACTGCCCAGGATAGGATCAAATGGAGACCATTCATGGCTTCCTTTATTGCTCTACAAGGGTTGTAGAGCAATTGATGATGAACTAATATTACAAGTTGTCTAATGCCATCATTAAAGGCAACTCCTACACTGTAAGGTTTAACAAACAAGAATTAACTAAGTCTGTGATGCTTGTTTCAACTTGGATGAATTATTTATATGGTAAGTTACATGTGTGGAAATTTACTACACATTAATCTAATACTAATCTAATCTAAGGAATACTGCTGGCTTAAGGTTAGATCTACTAATAGATCTTCCTTTACAGATCAAGAAGGGCAACAGCAGGACAACAGTCCCAAGTGTATAAAGGTTTTAATGTACATAAGAAAAAAAGCAAGAGAGTTCCATAAGTCTAACAAATTAATCAACTCAATTAATTGAGGAACACTAGCAGCTAAGGCCGTACTTATACATGAGGTGCCAATTTGGGGCCTGCAAATGTCGGGGGCCCAAAATTAAATTTGACAAAAAAGATTTTAAGAATGTATTTTGTACTTCAAAGAAATTATGATAACACAGGCGGATCCAGGATTTTTCAAAAGGGGGGGGGGGGGGCTAACTTTTCTGAAGGTCTGACTATACCTGTGAGTCAGAAACACACACTATTCGCCAGCTTTTTATTAACAATTGAAATCATCATCAAGGCAATATTAATGTCTGTCAGGCAGCAGCCTTTGAATACCACATTTTATCCAATCTATATTCACATCTAAAGGGAGGGGCTACAGCCCCCACTAGCCACACCTCCCTGGATCCGCCTATGTAATGAATATCAAGATCAAATTGAGCTACTTTAATAGATTAACTAATAAAAATCAAAACAATACTTTACCAGAGCTCTAATAATTGCATTTTTATAGTATATTTTTTTTTTTTTAATTCTGACTCTGGTTTAGGACCCTACAACTAAATTGCACTTATGCCCAGAGAATGGTAATACTGTCTCCTGGCAGCTCTTATTAAAAAATGAATCTGTCCTTGATATTACACATCTAAATTTTCCAGATGCCTAGCAATAGGCATCTCCTAGAAAAGCTTCCTCTTCAGTGTTCATGAAATAGCTTTAATCATATTTTAATCTAGAGGGAGCCTAAATAAAACTAAGTGTACATGCTTATATTGGTGTGTATTGCTTCATTTGTGCATATGCAAGAGCAGTGTGTGTGTGTGTCTCATAAGATAATTAGTTAATTCATAAAATAATAATAAATTATAATCATCATCATCATCATCAATAAAAGGAAGTTTATTAACTCGAGTAACCCCCTAATGCTGCATCATTGCATTACTAACATACTACATTAAGGTAAGATGATACTGTTCATTGATAATATTCATTCTGAATAGGAGTATTACTAGTTTTATCTTTGTAATATGGATTTCAACAAAAAGCATATCAAATGAAATTTCTTCCAAAACTAAATCTTGTATTTTATATTGAAAAAATAGCTTTTCAGATATTTATATATAATCGAACAGGCAAAACTCAAAGCCTTATTTTCGAGTTTCGCAAAGCAAAGATTTCAATCAATCTTTTGCAATTTAGAAAAAGTAAAGAACATAAGAATAAAATTAACTTATATTACTAAACTATATAAAGCTGGACAGTATATATAAAAGAATCGCTACATTTAAAAGACAATACTCATAATTCAATATTCAAATCAATTCTGGAATCTTCTAGATCTTGTTTAATATTTCCTCTATAATCTGAATATGATAAAACTATCTCCATCCTAGACTTTACAGTTCAATTTGCATTTTGCAGAAAACTTAGTAAATAATTTAACTTTAAATACTGTTTCTGCTATTTGTATTAATTTATTTTAATTAATCAAAATATTATCCATGTTGTGCGTGTAAATATTAATATAAAGGACCAAACACACAAAGACAAAATAGATATAAATAAATAATTTCATAATAAATAACATTACATGTTGCAAAGGTTCTATCCTTCGTCGTCAGATGATCATAAATAAATATGGAAAAGAGAAACAGGCTCGGAATTGAATTTAAATATAACAATAATTTAGGATAATAATAAGTAGCAAATATGACAACAAATAATCACCGTATAATTGTATTACAGCGCGTTAGATAAACAGATAATTGTTTATCTATAACATATTACAGCGCGTTAGATAAACAGATAATTGTTTATCTAACGCGCTGTAATACAATTATACGGTGATTATTTGTTGTCATATTTGCTATTTATTGTTATCCTAAATTATTGTTATATTTAAATTCAATTCCGAGCCTGTTTCTCTTTTCCATATTTATTTATGATCATCTGACGACGAAGGATAGAACCTTTGCATGTAATGTTATTTATTATGAAATTATTTATTTATATCTATTTTGTCTTTGTGTGTTTGGTTCTGTATATTAATTATTAATCAAAATACACATGTCGTCAAAAGTAATGCAACCCCCCCCCCCGGATACGCAAGTGTGCCAAGCCAAACTGCTGTCATGGAAAGCATATATAACAAGTTGTAAATTATCAAAATTTAACAATATTGTGCGGCAGTCCAGTGTTGTCAAATACCCTAAACCCCCCAGGCTCTCCTATCAAGGTTTTTTTCACATTGAAATTTCTGTAGTCTGAACTTCCATCGTGACCACTTCAATGCTGTGACAGTGTCAGCGCAGGGTGTTTCATCAGCTGATCCTGTAGGAAAGAGAATTCATTAATGGCCTTTCCAGGGCTGGTTATCACATCATCTTACAGCCACTGAAGTGGAGCAAGACATCAGTAGTTTCAAGGTGTGTGCGTCGGTGGCATGAAGAACATGCAGAACATCGCTATGCATGACCAGGTCATCCATGAATAACGAATGCAAGGAAAGATCGGCGCATTGAATGTGCAGTAAGTGCCACCCCCTCGTATATCCTGAGGGAAGTACAGAGTTCTTTGCATAGACCCGTGTCCAACAGCAGTATTCTTCGTAGTATCCACACATGTGGGCTTCGTGCTCGGCGCCCAAGACGATGTGTACCGCTCACTACAGAAGAACACCTGAATAGGCTTCTCTGGTGCCAAGCCAGACGCCATTGGGAAGCTGAATGGAGATGTGTAGTCTTCATTGAGGAATCCCATTTCTGTCTTGATACAGATGATGATAGAGTACAAGTGTGGCGACATGTGGGTGAAGAGCTTCAAAATACACATCTGGCTCAATGCAATACAGGGCCTTCACCCCTGGTGTCATGGTGTGGGACGCTGTCTCCTATGACTATGACTGCTGTAGTGTTTAGAGTGGACAATCTAACCGGTCAACGATATGCAGACGAGGTGGTTAGGCCCACAGTACTCCCCTTCATGGCTACCATCCAAGGTCACCACCAGCAGGACAATGTGCGACCACACATAAGCCGTACGGCTGCGGCTGCTTTACAGACTGTGAATGTCTTGTCTTGGCCGGCCAAATCACCAGATCTGTCTCCAAATGAGCATGTGTGGAACCACATGGGGAGACAGATCTGTCGCCTTCCACAGCCACCAAGAGATGTTGTCACCCTATACCAACGAGTTGAAGCAGCATGATGGACTGTACCACAGGACTTAATCTGCACACTTATGACAGTAGGCTGCATGGGAGCAGCTATTGCAACATGTGCGAGGGCTACACAGAGTACTGAAGTTAGCACTCTGGGTGCCATACTGTGAGTACTGTATATTGCAAGGGTAAGCAAATAAAATCAGTTCTTTTATGTGACATGTACATTTCCTTCCTATGCATATCTTACAATTTGGACGACTCTTTCTATAGATTGCATTACTTTTGACGATCATTTATTAGTGTCCATTTAATAGTGTCATTAGGTATAGTGACCATTTAATTAAAAAAACCTGCAGCATAATAAAATGCTATAGTTGTTTTGTTTTTTTTTAAGTTTAAGTTTACTAGCAACTACAGTCATCCCAAACAGAATGAAATGAAATCGAGTAGATAGTAATGAAAAAGCATGATTTATTCCTAAAATAAAATTGTAAGCTATTTACTTTACTCAACTCATTTGGTAAAGATCTTCTAGAATGGTGTTTTAGCATTACACAAGGCTTATGGATAAAATTAACTGCAGTTTTAATATTTTCAAATGCACACAGCACTGAAAATAATCTTTTGCTCATTATTAATGTTCAAAATGGTTTACATAAATGTTAAAACAACTTCAATACATGTCACCTTTAGAAATTTTGTTGGATTATTTATGATTTATTTTGGTTCAATGCTACATTCCTCTTACACAAAAAAAGCCAGAAGCGATTTCCTCTTGCAAATAGACAAACTTGATTTTTCAAAACTTACGACAAAAAATGATAAACACTCAATTATATTGGGACATAATAAAATAGATGAATAATTTTTACTATGTCCCAGAGAAATGTGTTTAAATTAATATTTCTATGGTTCCTTTAGGATTTCAAGCCTGTATTTATTCAAAAGTCAAATAAGAAATAATGCTGATGTGGATTAAAGATATTAATTATGCATAATTTGATAGAAACATAAGTCTGGTTTCTCTATCAAAGGCTTCAACATACTTCATTCATTATAATATACTTCTATTTATAATAAAACTAACCTAAATTCTGATAAAATTTCCTCTCTCATTACTGCAATTTCACCTTTTGATAAAGATTGTACAATTTCTTTCTTTCCATGAAGAGTAGGTAGCATAATGTTCTTGTATTCCAATACTTTTGTTTTTAAACATCGTTTCAGATTGGTAGTCATCAAAAGATTCTCCTAAAATAAGAAAATAATCAAAATAAGGTATTTTAAAATTCCTCAACGGTCTATTTTAATGATTACTATTAATTAAGAAAAAAATAGTTTTTAGGAACAACTCTTGTCAACAGCAAGCAGGGATTTGACTTATGGAAGCTTCAATGCATGAAAAAAGAAAGGCCTAAAAACTTTTAGTACACTGATACAAAGTTAAAAACCTTCCCGGATTGGCCAGTTAATTTGCTCTGTGATTGGCTGAACCAGGAGGCCAATCAACTGCGCGACTAGCAATTTGTCCCAGTGACCGACCAAAGAAGCAGCTCCGAGCAGACCTTGAGAATCCACCAAACATGTATATAAACTGTAAATAAAGCATGTGTGTATCTTAAGGGTATGTCCACGGTAACTCAAGTTACGGTTTGACATTTTAAATCAGATTCAAAGGTACAGTGTTCACCAAAAATGTGCACACTAGTCCAAATTAATTTTTGATATTACTACAGATTCAATGAACCTTTTTTAACACCTACTGGTTTGTTGTAAACATGTGATATTCTAAAGCAAAAAATTAATTTGTGTTGGTAACTCATGTTACAGCCAAAGAGACATTCTATTTCTGCTTAGTAAGAACATATGGGATTTCTCCTTAAAGAATTATCTTCTAAAAACTGTCATGGGCTAACATTTTGACCAACAGTCCAAGTTAACATAAAAAAAAAGAAAATTGTTCCAAGATGACATTTAAGATATTTTCTTTATTTAAAAGTGGGTAACTCATGTTACACGAAGTCGGTAACTCATGTTACTTTTAGGTTAAAATCTAACAAAAGAGTATACACACAACTCAGTCAAAGGCACAAAAACTGGTAACTGGACTATAAAAAAATGTCATCTAGCAAAATTTACATCATTAAAAAAAAAAAATTAAAAAATAAAAATTTAATTTTTTTTTTATTTGTCCCTGTTTTTGTGGACATACTCTTAAGCTGTAACACCGATGCTAGTCTCTATTTTTCGACCACACATCAATACGTATTCTTGAGAAAATGTAACAGATTACGCTATCAGATGATTATATATATATAAACAAGAACTGGGCTTACCATCTGACCTCAACTAGTCCCATTGGTCGAGACACTCTGGGAACCTAAACCTCTGAAGCACCCCAGGTCCTGTATGGCCTGTTGCAGTGCAATTTAAATATATTTGGATACCAGTAAATATTAAATTGGAATATAAATAGGCTCATATCCCCTTCTCCCCTTACCACGACCACTGCAAACATCTGTATGGTTTTCAAAGCATTGTTTCACTTCCTAAATTTTTTACAATGTTCCCTCAATTAACAGTGCTTCTCGTTGATCTACGGAAATGTCACAAAACTTCTAGTAGATACTAGTATCAAGTAGATACTAGTCGAATCATATTTCAATTAGGATTCATGTAGGGAAATGATTTCAAAGGAAGCAGAAAGAAAAAGAACAAATAAGATCAGACCAAACTGATCTTTATTGATAGCTTAGAAAAGACATTTACTAAAAAAACCTGCTATAAAGGTATGTCTATAGATACATTCTGAAAAATGGCTGCAAGACGACTGATGATTAGAAAACTGATAGTGGATTCCATCAACTTCTGTTGGAAAAGTGAAACATCAATAGAAAATAATACTGCGCTTCCGATATATCATCATTGTTATTATCAATAGAAGATATTCAAATATATTTTCAATATTTTAGAAACATGGTTTCGTTATCACAACGCACAAGGCATATTTTAAAAAGCATCACAACATTAAGTCACATGGAATTAGCATGAAATGAAGTCTACAAAAGTACAGCATGCAGATTAGTTGGTCCGACTATTTCTAGTCAAGTCAACGTTGACTTACCAAGTTTGGTATGAGGACAACAGAGTAATTTGAAATGGAAATCTCAGAACTGGAAGAAAGCCAGGGAATACTTATGATTTATCTAATCTGTTTTCATTTCAATTAAATATTACGAAAAGCCTTTTTCTTTCTTTTTTTGCAATGGAAGGATAACTAGAATGCTGTTAGTTTAAAAGACTTAATTAATAAGATTAAAAGTTTAATACATATGAAAGGTTAACCTAGAATAATGATCTCAAAATAACTATTCTAAAGTTGTATTAAATAAACATTCAGTTTTTTCCACTTGTGCTTTACTTCTATTAAACTCTTAACTTTTTAATTATTCAGTAACTATTATATAAATCAAGTATTAGTGAAAAACTTTATATATTATTTGATGTAGTCAATGCACAGAAGAACTTAATATATATGGTACCCTTTCTTCTGCAAAGTGATGATATAATTGTAAAAAATTCAGGAGATCTTCATAAGCAAGAAGTTGGACATCTTTACAAGTTGTACCTAACACTGCAGAATTTATTATCCTAAAAATATTAAAATTCTTATCAATAGTAATTAACATATTAACATTGGATATCAGGGAAGATTGGGAGCAAGACTGCAGCATTAGATAATCTGAGTAATTCCATTTGCAAAAATTATTAGAAAAAAATTAAAATTCAAGTTACTAAGAGCACTATTAAAAAAAAAGCTATTTACAAAACTCTGTGGAAAAGATAAAAAAAAGCATCATACTTACTGAAGACTGGATAAATCCCAAATGCCATGATGGAAGTATTTTCGTCCAAATGCCATCCACATTTGCAACTAAAACCAAGTATTTTAAAAAATAATAATAAATAAAACAGTAAGGAAATAAAAATTTTTTTAAAAAATGACTGCATAACATTTATTAAGCTGAAAAGTGTAAACTGTATCATTAATTATGAAGTGGTTAAAATTTTGCCATTTCTTCTAAAGCAATTTAATGGTTTTAAACAATCGTAGAAGGCTCATATTTGATTTTCAGGTGTAACTTTTATAGGTCTAAATCTAAATCCCATCATCAAATGTTGCCCCTTTTGGTCAATATCATTTCTTGAATTGCTTGTAGCTATTAAATTTGTTCTGAAGATAAAAATTTCATTAAAAGCAACTTAAAAGAGAAACATCAAGAGAGGAGGAAGAGTAGAAAAATAAATGTCTAATAATTGTAAATTAACTTATTTTTGAAAATACACTGGTGTGGAACACTTAAGGACGAGGCAGATTGTTGTACGCAAACCTCACACCGTGCTCCATTATTACACATGTATTACCAGACATAGTCCTGAGTTATTTTGAGTTTGGGTACTGCTTATATATATGGTGTTATATCACTTTTTCCACTCGTCATTAAATTTTGCACACCAGTGTATATCAAGTATAATAGAATGTACATTTTAAATAAATAACAGTCATTTATAAGTTTCTATGTTCACTAATTTCAAGCGAATTCATTCCTTGTTCAATCGATCACTTCTTAACAAATATGATCTAATAAAGTGATCTGATTTAACACACATTTTTCCATGGCTCTAACTATGGAATTACGGATACAGAGAAGCAAGGTCTTTATTTTATGAAAACTACTTCCAAAGATTACCTCATTATGCTCTTATGGAGCCTAGAATTTTCCCTAGGAAAAGTTCAGTTACAGATATTACAATAAGGATTTTAATACATTAAATACAAGAATTATCTAATCTCTTTTTAACTTACAATAAATTTTGGTAGTTTTTGGGCTTCATTCATCAAGTTCAAATTATTCTTCCATGACAATAAATAATAAACAAATTTTCTCAATTCAACAGGTGTTAAGAGGGAGACTAAATGTGTAGCCCCACTACCAGACAGTAAATCTCTTACAGCAAACTCAAGGAATGGTTTAATCTACAGAATAAAATGAAAAATAAATACGTAGTTTGTACTTGAGCAACATAACTGAACAACTCTTATTATTAATTTTATTTATATATCTAAGAAAATGCTAATATACAGGGTGTTTCAAAAATACACGGCATAATTTCAGGTATGTATTTCCCACATGTAGACAATCAAAATAGTTCATTACAACATATGTCCGGAAATGCTTCATTTCCGAGTTATGGCCTTCACAACATTGAAAATCACCGGAACGTTTTTCGTTCCGCCGGTCGTTGCCATTACAGAAGATGTTCAAAATGACCACCTCCTGCTTGAATACAGACCTCACATCGATGTCTCAATGACCTGCGAACACGATCCCACACTCCAGGAATGTTGCGTATGTCCTCAGAACGTGCCACAATTCGATTCCGAAGGGATTCCAAATCAGGCACCGGAGACGAATAAACCAATGATTTTAAATGGCCCCACAAGTAGAAATCGAGAGGGTTCAGATCAGGTGAGCGTGGAGGCCAAGCAATTGGGCCACCTCTACCTATCCATCGATCAGGAAACGTTCGATCCAAGTACCGGCGAGCCGTACGACTGAAGTGTGCAGGAGCGCCGTCATGCAAGAAGTGAGCGTGCTGACGATCGATCAGTGGAGTGTCGTCATAAACATGAGGTATGGTGTTTTCCAGGAAGTTTGTGTACGCCTGCCCCGTAAGTCTGTTTACAAGTACATGGGGTCCAACTAATCGATCACCAATGATACCGGCCCACATGTTGAGGGAGAACCGCACCTGGTGATGAGATACAACAGTTGCATTTGGGTTTTCATACGCCCATACATGCTGATTGTGGAAATTTGTTATGCCATCTCGTGTGAACTGTGCTTCATCTGTAAATAATACTAAGGCAGGAAAGTTCGGATTTGCAGCACACTGCTGCAAGAACCACTGACAGAACCTAACTCGTGCAGGGTAATCTGCTGGTGACAGCGCCTGTACACGTTGCAAATGATAAGGATACAATTGATGCTCTTTCAGCAGTCTCCAGACAGTCGTATGGGGAACATTCACTTGCAACGCTAACCTTCGTGTGCTGACAGAAGGAGTTCTGTTCACAGTCTCCAGAATCTCCTCCTGTTCTTCTGGAGTTGTAGACCTTGGTCGTCCCCTTCCCAATCCAGGAGAGTGAAATTTTCCATACTCGCACAGACGGTGATGGAGACTTACAAATGTCTTCCGATCTGGACATTGTCGCTGTGGGTACCTCTCCTGGTACAAACGACGAGCCAGCGCAGCATTGCCGTCTGCCTTACCGTACATGAAGTGCATCTCTGCCAGCTCCTGATTTGTGTACATGACACACAGTCGAACGCCAAACACACCACTGAATTTAACCTTCGCCTCGGAATGATCTGTCAGAGTGCCCTCTTAATGTGTCCTTTGACGGCAACGACCTGCCGAAAGAAAAACGTTCAATGAGACATCGATGTGAGGTCTGTATTCAAGCAGGAGGTGGTCATTTTGAACATCTTCTGTAATGGCAACGACCGGCGGAACGAAAAACGTTCCGGTGATTTTCAATGTTGTGAAGGCCATAACTCGGAAATGAAGCATTTCCGGACATATGTTGTAATGAACTATTTTGATTGTCTACATGTGGGAAATACATACCTGAAATTATGCCGTGTATTTTTGAAACACCCTGTATAATTCTTAAATTAATTTTTCCACAAATTTTAATGATACCATTACAATATTTTGGATACAAAGTGACAGCAATAAACAAAATTAAATTTCTAAATTCTGGCCACAATAGGGGCTTTGTACACAGACTAGCAAGAAATCTAGATATAATATTCAAAACAAATAGAAGGCATTAGATATTAATGACAGTCTTATTGCTACTGAAAGGGTAATGAAAATGAATTAAATAGAAGTGAAGGTCTACATACCTTGCTGATGATTACTGATCTTTGTGGTAAACTCATATGTTGTGCTTGTGAAGACAAATTCCTTAAATTTGTCATGAAAACCTCTGGAAGTAAAGAACTGAAATCCCTTATATGGAGACCAGGTAGTAACGCTACTGGAATATGAATCAAATCAGCTTCATTTATATAATCATTCTTCACTAAATGCTTCTTTATTTGTTTTATCAAAAACTGCTTCTAAAATAATAGAAATATTATGATAGCATATATACTGAGAAATAATATCTTTAAAAAATCAAATTGGCTTTGCCTTTCAAAAAATTTCATATTTTTGATGATAATAGAAATAAAATTTGAAAAAAAAAAAAAAAAAAAAAAATCTATTACAAAAAGCAATTACAAAGGAACTTTTCAGCTGTAATAAAACTCTGGGGGCAATTAAAATCAGCTTGTTGTACTCATCAGCCAAAGCTAGCAGATTCCAAGTCACCAATTTTAAATAAGGCTCATCTTATTCATCTTAGTTTAATCATAAGCATAATACACAAAAATTCAAAACTGGATTGTAAATCTCAATAGACACAATCTTGTCAATTAAAAGAAGTTCTAGAAATGATACTTGATAAGATTATTTAATGTAATTTGATGCAATATTTTTAATTAAAGATTACTGTAATCATATTACTTACTGCAACACGGGAAATCCTTTCGTTATTCAAAGATTCTAAATGAGAATATTTTAAACCTGTCCAATCTATATTCTTTATCTCGTAAACAGTGAGAAGTGGCAAGAATGAACCCAACTGAGTTAGTTGATTAAGTGTTAAATGGAAGGGGCGCTCTTCTTGTCTCAAATATTTCTTTAAAATTATAAGTAAGTCCTATAAAAGCAGAAAATAGATGCATCTTAAATATTAAATCTTGAAGTGAAGAAGTATCACGAAATGTATTGAAGAAAAGGTTTCCATTATGTAGCTATAAAAATATTCAACACATTTTAAAAGATTCTTAATTTGTCAAGATCTGACCTACAGAAGAGCCCCAACTTATGTAAATGGAATTACAACTACACACATAACTCGATGCAAGTATAATAATATTTCACCTGGATGATCTTCAATGTGCACTGTGATTGTGGGAGGAGTATAATAATGTATCCTTACAGTACAGCATACAGTGCATTACTGTATATGAATTATAATAATAATGCAGCATCTTTGACCATCGTATTCCTAATATTGGTAATGTATTTGCCATGTATCTGAAGTCATGCTTTATAGATGCAATGGGTTGATAGCCTTCAAGTTTCCTAGTACAGTAGCACCTCGATTATCCGTCACCTAAGGGACCCGAGGACGGTCGGAACGCTAAAAAGGTCGGATAATCAGAGGAGAATGAATTAAGCCATTTACAGGTAGACAAACGATGTATTTAAGTAAAAAATACTCTACTGTAACTTAAGGACTATACAGTGTACGTTACAAAAACCAAATACATAAAGAATAAAAGTGTGTTTAAGTTATAAGCAAAGAGTGAAAATATGTTTAAATCATGTTAAAACTACATAAAAAAAATCAGAAATGTTTTTCTGTATCAATTTTTTAAACGCGCCGCTTATCTAGACATGGTCGGATGACGCGGGGAGTCGGTTGATCCGAGGTCGGGTATGAGAGGTGCCACTGTAATTTTCATATTTGTTTAAATGTTTATCACTTGACATTTCCAAGCAGGCTCTCTCCTGCTATAAGCTGAATGTTTGTTACCAAATTAAACGTAAGAAATTTAATGTATGAAATTAACTAATGAAAATGTTCAAGAGAAGCTTCTTACGTACCATGGGTAAGCTGAGTATTGTAGCACAGTTGCTACGCATTGTAATTTCACACATTTCTTGACATTAGCACACATATTTAGCTTTATATTTTTTTTTACTCTGGAGTTGTGTCAGTTGCCACAACACAAGTCGAGACCCTTCTGTATCTTGTAAATAAAATTGGAAAACTGTAGGATCTTACTATAGTTGAATATTTTTCGAAAAGATTTTTGTCATCGCTAATATTTTTGAAGAAATAGTTGAAATCTTCTTTGCTGATTTGTCCTTTTACAATTCCGGATACATTCAATCGGGCTCCAGTATAGTTCTTTATACTTTTATGAAATGGACACAAGTTGTATTCTTTCACCTGTTTTATTTTGCATTTACCAATTCTATTAGGAAGTTTTGTGTTTTCTCGAGTCGGCGTGTCTAAAATCAAGTCCCGAAATGTATCTTCGATAATGGCACATTGTCTACAACTCACATTCTAAGGAATACAAAACAATTCATTTAAAAAATGAAAATCAGCCCACAATTAATATAATGAACTAAGAAAACTATTGTTCTAAAATGAACGGTATTTTAATGCTTCTGTATCTTACTTTTTTTTAATGAAATTTAAGTAAGAATTTTGTAATAAAGAATAATAATAATGTTCAGTTTTTAGATAATCTGATACAGCAAGTTTGATAATCCCCAAAATTAATATTAAATATGCTACATTTTAAAAATGTTACAAAATATATTTTAAAAACTTACTAGGGTTTTTAAGAAATTCTTAGTTGAATTAATCGCCAGTCTGGAAAATAAACATTTCAATTAAAATCAATGTTTAAAATAGAAGAAATCAAACTTTAAAATTAGGAAACTTTAAAACACTTGTTAAGTAGGTTGAAATTTACTTTTTGTAGCTTAGTGATTTTAAAAGCCGTTCAGTTATGTCTGCATCTGGAATGGTACTGATGAGGATCCCTACTTGTTCTTCTGAAAGGGTCAGCAAAATATTTAGCTAGAAATAAAATCAATAAAATGATTAATAAAAAAATAAGTTATATAAAACGTTTAATGTATGTATCACGATCTAATCTGTTATTTGAAGCTAATTAGCTTATTAGAAATTGAATGTTAATTTTTACAAGCTATAATAGAACGGGTCTTATTGAAGATATCTGCTCCTAGTTTTCTTTATTTCTCGTCTGTTTTGAAAGGAGAAAAAAAAATTAAAAAAAAAAAAAAAATTCCGCTTTTCAGTTTATATAATGGAAATATCGATAAGCAAATAATCTGTGCATAAACAATGAGATGTAAAATACTGGGCGGATCCAATGTACCCAAAGTCAGGAAACCAGAAATGGTCCATCTTGGATTCCCGGTATCACAATTTCAAAAAACAGATCAGTGAACTCTCAGTCTTGTGCGATTTTTAAATTTCTTTCTCAAGTAAACATCAGTCTTTTACAGATGTGATAAGCAGTAGTTGAGAGTGGGCTATAAACATTTTGCAACATGTGGCTATAAAGTTATTAAGATATCACAGGGGAGTCAATCCATATGAAATCAACCAATAAAAAAATAATTTGTTGCTGACATATTTTATTTTATTTTTGATAGTATATTTTCTGTTTATATATACATTTGGGAGTACAAAACGATTTTTTTTTTTTTAATTTATTATTATTACTTTAGCTTTTATCGGCCATTTTGTATACGAGGATCGACCATTTATGGCGTTTTCAGAGGTTAGCGATAAGTTAAATAACTTTTTGGCAAAACTCCGAACGGCGGTCCCAAATTATGAAAACCTTTTTAATGACAAATAACAGTATGACTGTGAAGGATAACACATAGTCAGAGTTATTACATATCAAATCATATAATTTTCGCTCAACTTATTTAAGTATTGTCCAAATATGTGCGACTTATGACTAAAGCGTTATTTGATGCTTGCGATCTACCAGCCATGGCACCAGGCAACCACTCCCACATCAAATTCCGGGCCCAGGTACTAAATGAAATACCGAGCCTTTCCCCACCCCCACCTCCACCTCCCATGTTATGAAAAAAATCATAAATTCTTAGCCAAAAATTTCGCAAAAATACCACACGATTTCATACTTCTACAGCAGGGGGTGGGCAGGTGCTGTGGGACCAACTGCCCCCCCCCCCCTTTGTGGGGGCCCTGCATGGCACATTTAAAGTGATTTTTAAGCAACAAATCACAATGTTTCATTAATAACAACGTTGGGATCGCGTTCGGAGGTTTTCATAATTTGGGACCGCCGTTCTGCCAACTTTTTTGTTTATTAAGATATCAACTTGAAATAAAAACCATCTTATTCTAAATAAGGTTAAACTTGCGAATCCGGCTCAGCTGTCTGTTTTAGGACTATATTCAAGATGGCGGACAGGTTTGAAAGGTTGAAATTGTTAGGAAATTTACCAATACATACATTCTGCAGCTGAGCAGACCTAATCTTACCTAACTTACAGCTAATTGTAGTAAACGATTCGGTCCTACGGACCTCATTAGCATGAAAGTTGTTTTGAAGGCCGTACGAGGGTGGTGTATCGCTCCGCGCAATCTGCACCGAAGCACAATATTAGCCGTATTCGCAAGTCTAGCCCTACATAAAACCATCTACGACGGGATTAAAACACAACTTTATTATACTTTTAAGGGGAAAAAAACATTAAAGTTGTGTTTTAATCCCTGCTTGGAAAAAAAATTCCCTATGCCTTCAATTTATTCTAATCGAAAACACATTTTTCTAATTAAATTTTACGTTATTTCCTTACAACTAAACACATTTTTGGTCATAACATGATTTGTAGATGGTTTTATTTAGAATAAGATGGTTTTTATTTCAAGTTGATATCTTAATAAACAAAAAAGTTATTTAACTTATCGCTAACCTCTGAAAACGCCAAGAACGGTCGACCCTCATGTGCAAAATGGCCGATAAAAGCTAAAGTAATAATAATAATTTTTTTAAAAAAAATCGTTTTGTACTCCCAAATGTATATATAAACAGAAAATGTACTATCAAAAATAAAATAAAATATGTCAGCAACACCCATTGGTTAATTTGGTATGGATTGATCCAGGGTCATCCTCCTTCTTGGTAAAATGCAGTTTTCGGCTCACCTGTGGAAGTAATTTTTTTTTTGTAAGTTGTGATGTCATCGTTGTTTTGGGACTATATCCAAGATGGCGGACATCGATAATTGTGTTTTGGCGGTAAAATTAAGATGATTGTAAATTTTAGGGTTATTTTCCAATACATACATCCTGCAGCTCAGTCAACCTAATCTGACCTAACCTACAGTTAATTGTAGTAAACGATTCGGTCCTACGGACCTCATTAGGATGTAAGTTGTTTTTGGTGCATAAATGAATGAATGAATTTGTCTTACCTTATGTTTCTTCGTCTTTTGTGTGGGGAGGATAGAGTGTCGTAATAGCTATTATGAAGGCTTCAAACATTTCTTTGAAGTTTCCTTGAAATTTCATCCATCTCTCAATCGCGCAAGATAAACAAAATGACATTTACCCTCAGACAAAACATCCATTGTTTGGCAGTTGAGAAACAACAAAAGAAATCACGTGACAAAAAAAATAAAACAAAAGAAAGTATCTCTCCGTACAAAGAAACCAATAAAACACATTAAAAAAAACCACGTGGTGTGTCGTTCCGCACCGAAGCACAAGGTGAGCCGATAACTGCATTTTACCCCCCAACTGGTATAAATTGATATATTAAAGTTTAAAAACCCTTAAAACTATTGAAAACAGCAAAATTAGCTAATAACGTCCATTTCTCTTCCTTTTTCAGTGAAAACTTATAACTAAAATAAACATTTAGCATTAGTAAAAGGCTAAATTACCTGAAAATTACGAAAAAGAACAGTTGGTAAAAAAGTAAGATCATCTGTGGTCAAATTTCGCAGATTTCCTGAGAGAATTGCAGTAAGAGATTCCATGTTCAGTTGTCGTAAATAAATCAAAAACCTAAAATAAAAAATGTTTTTATAAACAAAAACATTAATTGTACATCAATTATATTAACACCTCAGTATGCTCGGTCTGTAGTCATTATGAATTTAAGTAGGAATTCAATTTGAAAATTAAGGTACTTTTCTTAAAATATTTGATAAAATGATAAATAAGAAAACGGAATTCAGAAATTAATGTTTAAAATTAATAACAGTTCTTATTTTCACATTTTTATCTTAAGAGATTTGTTATTAAAACTAGCCGTAAGATTACCTTATAAGATGATGATCGTAACTCACGCCTGGAAGTTCACGTGACAGTTATTCAAAATTTGAATTAAAAAATTCAATTCAAAAAATTCAAAATTTCAAAAATGAAATTAATAGGTTTCAAAAATTAGATCGATATTTTCTATTTATTATTATTATAGCAAAATTTTAAAATATAAGGAATTATAAAAATAAACAATATTGCATTATTTTTACATTCATTCAGTGTGTTTGCAATATGTTAGTTTTCAATAATAGATGTCGCCGAGAAACCTGAAGGAATTAAGCCATTAGTAATTTCCACTCATTTCTCGGCTGTTCATTTAAAAACAATTTTTGAAAAATTCTCAACTTTTAAAAACAATTAAAATCTTTATTTAACAATGATTTAACACTATCAGTTTAATTTGAGTTAAGATATCAATTTAGTAAATGAATATATTCATTCTATAAATGTGATGAATGAAGTTCTTTGATTTTTCATTTTTAATTTAGTTAAAAAAGCCAAAAAAAAATGGTAATCAGAGGAGAAGAGATGTTGAAATAGATCCTTTCTCTTCTCAGATTCAGGACAGTTACAATATCTTTAAAATTCGTTTGAACAATTTCGGTGATAATGTAAATTTTTTGTTGTGCCTATGATACGTAAAATAATGGAAGAGATCGTCATTATCGGAAGCTCAGTGGTGCCTGAAAAGAAAAAATGAACAATAAAAAACTCTGTAATGAAAAATTAGTGAAAAAATTGGTAAACAATTCGGTCTCACCCATTGTTGTTACTGTATGTGTTTGTTTCCGAGAACTTTCAGCGCTTTTGCGCATGCGTCAGGTCTCCTTCGATTTTATCAAAATAGGGGGGAGTAGAAATAAAGAGAGGATATTTACTTTTATCAGTGTTAGTTTACTAGTACCTGCGTTCTATTTGCGCTTTTCGGGAAAGAATTATGGAAAGAAGAAATACTATTGCAAAAATAACTGGTACTAAAAAAAAAAAAAACCCACAGGTCTTAGGAAAGTGCTCATCTCAGCGTATCACCCCTTTGCGGAGTAGAATCGTCCGCTTGTGGTGAGTCTCGCTTTTGAAAACGAACATTAGATCGTCATTATGTTTATAAACATATGTATTATTTATATGTTGGATTAATTTTCCATTGGTCATTGATAGTAAACATGACAAAACACTATGAAGTAGATTGTTTAAATTTTGATTCGTAAGTATATTTGAAATTAAATTTAAGTCAGAAGACTTTCAACTTTCATTTACGGAAAATATATTTAATATTTTAGCATTTGAAGTTTCCATAATGGGAAGTACCATTAGTAATGGAAATCTTGACTGATCAGTAATAGACCTAGGATATATTTGTTTGTTTGTACCATCTACTATTTTTTTCAGTGTTAATCCACAAATCTATTAATTTTTATCAGATAATTGAACCGATCGTAATTTGACATGAAATTTCTAAATGATTTGACTTCAAAATAAGTTATATTTATGTGGGAATTTTTACACCAGGGAGAAATTTAAAAAAAAAATAATTAAGAAAATAGAAAGTTTCTTGT
The DNA here is from genome assembly GCA_023159025.1 of Thereuonema tuberculata. Classification (NCBI taxonomy): domain Eukaryota; kingdom Metazoa; phylum Arthropoda; class Chilopoda; order Scutigeromorpha; family Scutigeridae; genus Thereuonema; species Thereuonema tuberculata. The sequence continues at coordinate 27,583,984 of JAFIDM010001028.1, read as the reverse complement.
CATTCATAAATATTCATGCTAATCTTTAGGAAGTTCAAATTCTGGTACAGAAGTTCTTGGACCTGGAGACTTACTGATTTAAGAAGGATTCTCCTTAGGAAAATTGGAGAAAATGGTGCAGGATATCAGATGATTACGAAATTCTGTCAATCATAACAATTGATTATTACAAAGATAGCCCAAAGCAAAGAAAGCTACAGTAATAGAGCCGTGGGGCCAATAATTAATTATTAGAATCCTAAGATCATATCTTATGCAAATCAATCTCAGAAGAAATTAAAAGGAAAAGAAAAATACAAACTTCTTTTTTGTTTTGGGAGGGAATCTGATAGAAGAGTTTTGGTACAGGATGAAAATAACACAAAATGGTAAATAAAATATTTGAAATAAAGATTCAGAAAATAACTTACCTTTGCAAAATGCCTGAAAGTAAAGAAAAAGAAAATAAAATCAATTGGTCAATTTTTTTTTTTTTTAATCATAATAAAATTAGTAACTAAATTTATAGGAAGAATTGATTACTCAATTTTAGATTTAAAATAAGTAAATCAAACCAACCATTGTTTCGTGTTAATTCTGGTATTTCAAAGATAACATCCCAGAAGTCGTTGACTGTACCTGAAATGAAAAGAATGAAAAATTTTAGTAAACTTAAAAAAAATATAGAAAGCTTTTTCCACATTTCTGCATTTTCAAACAATTTTGGAATAAATGTTTCAGTTAATCAGGCAGAAATTTGTAGAGCAGAAGCAAGTAGCACATAACATTTTGTAAGAAAATGTAACTCTAATCACATCCCACAATTATAGTTTAAATATGAATTTAGACGTAACTCACTGAATTATTCGTTAAAAGTCACAATAGATACACATAATCATTTTCAACCATTTTCAGTTCACTGCAGGATGAAGGTCTCTACAAATTTTTTCCAATTCTTTCGGTCGGAATTTTTTCTCTTCCAATCAAATCCAACAAAACTTTTAATTTCATCCACCCAATCTACCCTGGGACCCCTTCCCTTCCTCGGAATCCAATTTAGAATTTCTGTTGACCATTTATTATTATTATCACTACCCTTGCTACATACATGGCCAAACAAATTCAAAATTTAGCGGTAATAATATCAGGCACTCTGGTTCGCTCTCTCCTTCAGTTCATTCCTCGAAAAAAGTGCCGTGTGGTTGTCGGCCATAGTAACAATATCAACACAATGTCTTACCGTGGATGTCGTAATAGACGAAAAAGTTTACATTGATATCACTAATTCATTTGATTTCAACTCAAGAGATTCGTTGTTTAGATTTCGGGAGGGACCTTCAGGGATCTTGGCTGACTAAATATAGTACAGGTAACCCGCGAAGAACACGATTAATTGGTTCCGTGTTCTTTGAAACCATGTTGTTCGAGACTACAAAAAACGGGATTCCGGTTCAATTGTCAAAATAAAAAAAAAAAAGTTTCGTTTTAGTTTTTTTTTGTTTTTTTTTTTTTGTTAAATATAAAACTAAAAAAATTTATTTTTAAAAAATGTAAAATACTTATTAAAGAAAAAATTATTTATAAAGTAATTATGAATAACATTTATAATGTCAATAGGGAAAAAAATAATCAAAATAATGAAAAAATAACTAGATACAATTGGTTAAAAATCTTTCAAATCAATAAATTGAATAATAATTTTGGTTTAAGATTGGAAAACTATATAAAATATAAATTATTCAGTCAAATTAATTGGAAAAAATATAATTCTAAAACACTAATGCTTAAGTGCACCAAACTTCAATTAACTTTGACGGCTGCATTGTGGACGTAGCTGAAATTAGTGGGGGTGTGCTGCTGCAGAAAAATTTTAGCCTTTGCTTTAAAATTGTATTAAAGAAAACAAACATGTATAAAAAGAAAATTTATTTATAAACTTGATAAATTTCTTTTTATACATGTTTGTTTCCTTTCACACAATTTTAAAACAAAGTCTAAAATTTTTCTGCAGCAGCACCCCCCACTAATTTTAGTTACGTCCACAATGCAGCCGTCAAAGTTAATTGAAGTTTGGTGCACTTGGGCATTAAAGTATTAAAAAGGTTAAAACTTCATTAATCGCTGACGCAATTGATGATAATATTACTCTAAATTTTTAACTACTGTAATTTTATATTAAATATGTATTTTATTCTTTTTCAAAAGAATTATTCGAAAATCGTGTAGTTTGAAACCGTGTAATTCGGGGGAAGATATCAAGTGTTCTTCGAAACTCGTGTTCTTCAAGTACCGTGTTGTTCGAGGGTTACCTGTACCTTCCTACTTACATAGTTAACAATGACTGACTAGTTATATTCTCACTATCGTAAAATGTCAAATACATACTCAGAATTTATAACCTATATATGATGGTCTTTCAAATTGGCGACTAAAGACCTCTCCTTCAAAAAATAACAATGGATGAGACCAAATTATTCACAACTGAAATTCTGGAACAGCTGTTTCACGCTCGTTGGCGATCATCAGCCAGGAGAAATCACTGTAAATAACAAGGTCTCGCTACTTATGCTAGTATGAACAATACATCGGAAGCGCAGCGGTGCCTCAAGGAATAAATTACACAAAGAAAAAAACTCACCAATGAAAAAACGAGTGAGAAAAATCCATGTTCCACAAAGAGCGGCCTCAATGAATTTTTTGAGGCACACTGCGCTTCCGATGTATTGTTCATACTAGCCTCAGTAGCGAGACCTTGTTATTTACAGTGACTTCTCCTGGCTGATGATCGCCAACGAGCGTGAAACAGCTGTTCCAGAATGTCACTTGTGAATAATTTGGTCTCACCCATTATTATTTTTTAACATTTCAAATGCGCAGTTTGAAGTCTTATACTTTAAAAAAAATTCATTGAGGCCGCTCTTTGTGGCACATGGATTTTTTCACTCGTTTTTTCATTGGCGAGTTTTTTTCATTGTGTAATTTATTCCTTGAGGCACCACTGCGCTTCCGATGAAAGAACCTCTTTCATTAGACACCATTCTGAAAATATGTGCCAAATATCCGTAATCGAATTATTTCGACTATTTTCTATTAATGATTATCGGGGGAAGCCCAAAAGTACAATCATTTGAACAAGTTGAACTACCGCTTATAAATATCAAATTGGTACAGAATGTCTCAAAGGTAACATCTCCTAATTGTCCTTTGGTGATCAACCAGAATAAAACAATTAAATTTGTTCTTAAAAATAACAAAAATGAAGCCATATAAAACTATCTCTTCAATTTTATTCGCCACATTCACCGAATATCAGCTCTATTGTTTGCTACAACTAAATTCATCGTTTACACTGAAGTCATTCTCAATATTAAAGTCATAAAAAAATAAGGAAGCTAGAATAAAGACTCCGTAATTCTTTGTAACGGTGTTCAATTTCATATTAAAAATCTAGCGGCTTAATGATAATATTTATAATAACTGAAGATTCTTCATATTCTAAATAGTTTTAATCTTACCATTGTCTCTCAAAGCAATATGAAGACCTTTCAACTTTTGTATAAACTGGCCAATTATTGTTAAATCAAATATTCGGTCTCGAACATTTTGAGTAGAATTTTGCGACGAAGTCACTCCAGAAACAACATTTGCAGATTTATCAACTGGTTTGGGTCGTTTCATTTTAATAGGGATAGAATTCGAGGCAGGTTCTTCATTTCCTAAAACAAATTCAAACAAACTTAAGAGAGAAGTTAAATTTTAATATTTTATTTTTCTATGAACTACTAGTTAGACCAATCTTAAGTTCTGTTAGTTAAGAATTAACTTTAAAAAACTTAAAAATATTTGCTAAATGAAACGTATTTATTAAAGTAAATACTAATTATTTAGAAATATATTTACTAAATAACATTTGATTTAAAATAATTGTGACAAGTAATAAAGTACCGGTAACTAAACTTTGCATATTTGGTCACTGTTAAATAAAAATAGTATACTGCAGTAATTTAATGCATTAACTAACTACAGGAAAATGAATATCGTAATTCAAAACCGTAGTTAAACAAAGTGGAATTACTGTTTTCATAATTTTTGTTTAATAATAATTAAGTTTAAATACGAAACCAACTATCATTGTAACTGAAATCAATTATATCTGATAATTATAGATAAATTTTCGTGAAATTACTCCCATTTTTACAGGTAGTTACGCAATAAGAGCTTATATAGTAAATAGTAATAATAACCTGATTTTTCATTTTCATTTTACGGGATATAAATAGGACAATTGGATAATTAAAAAAAATAAATAAAGCAAAATTAATCCTCCTCAATTTGAAACCCTATCTACATTAATCAAGGGGTTCCAACTACTGATTTGAAATGGAAAGTTGTAATTGGAGTTATTTCATTTAAGTATATATACTACTTACCAACTACATTTCTACTTAAACATATAAACAAAATTATAAAATAAATATTAAGATTCATTGAAAGACTTGACTGCAAACTTAGAAGAGCTTCGACTACGTCAACTAGCAACAGACTCTTCGTGAGCCTCGAAATGAACTATTCCTTCGAAGGGGTGTTCAAGAATTTTAAAATTTGAATTGCTGCTCGATTCATTAATTTCGACTTCATATTGGTTCATTTCGCGTTTAATTAAAGTGTTTATGTTAAAAGTTACATAATTTCGACTGAAAGAACAACTTTTTGCTGTCAAAATATTAACTAGGGTAATATAGGATGAATCCTCGATAAGGTTAAATATAAATGAAATTTAAGGCTACAAAAAAAAAATAATTATGGCTTTGAGTAATAATTCATTTTTGAAATTCAAGTGCTAATACATTTGCAGTTAAATATTATGTTAAAACAGTTTTAAATATTATATTAATTTTAATTAAAGATGAAGACTTTTCCTATCTTCCTAATAGGAAGTAATGTCTCATTATGTTATTTTTTGACGAACTCTCACATAACTAGAATCAGGCATTTTCATTAATAAAATGCTCCAATAACAACAGGCATGTTCACTGAATCAAAAGTATTTCATCTTAATATGAATGATTATGTTTAAATTATGAATGATTAAAAATGAATATGTTGTCCGAAGCCTAACGTTCTCATACTGCTTGACTTATCCTGATGTTTTGTACAATAATTGCGTAGGATCTTATAAGATGTTGAAGTAAATATTGATTTTTTTTTTTTTACGTCTAATGAGTATTTTTTATCCTTTTCTATCATTGATATGGCCAATGCACCACAGCCCACCTCAAAGTTTTAGTCTAAATAATGGCTAAACCGGAGAATACGGTACTGCCAAACAGTCTTCGTAACGATACACCCGCGCACGGATACATGATGGTGCATACTGTTATCTCAAGATCGCAGTTAGTCAGATGAGGGCTAGCTTTTCTAGTAAAAGATCGTGCAAAACCATTTTTAAATTAGTTTACTTGCAAATCTCATCCTACTTTTCACTAGTTAATTGAAAAACTAAAATTAATATCTTAAAAGTAGTGCCAAGGCGGCCATCTTGTCAAAAGTCGGCCGTAATCCAAAACAGCTGATACCATAATCGCCGTTTCACCTAAATAATTCCAGTGTAGGTTGCAGTTATGGCTGGAGAATATAGGGGATAAAACTTTAAATTTTATCGGGCAACATCGGCTCGACGGCTGGTAGTCAATAAATCAAATATTAAGAATCATCTGACATTCAGTGTTTCCTCCAATGACGTTTCTTACTTTTTATAATAACAGTATTATATTCACTTCGAAACCCAGCTTGGTTGAGCCGAATCCAAAGTTTTGCTCAAGCGATTAATATTTCGCTTGTGCTTCTTTCTGATACACCACTGAGTGATAAACGGTCTCGTATAAAGGATTCTAACACGCTTGGGAAATAGGTAATTGTAAGTTTGGCTATCTACTCTGGATCGGTTTGGTTAGAAGTTAATCAATGGTAAAGAGTATCTGGTAGTAGTTATGAATATAAATATATTAATTTTTTGGAAAGAATTTTGTATGTTATACATTTATAAATTACTAACAGAATATCCGGGCTTCGCGAGGGTTACAAAAAAAAGTTGTCGTGATGTTCCTTAATTTGTAAAAATAGACGTGATGATTACAAAGTAATGTTACATTCTTATTTTGTTATTTGAAAACCCTGTAAAGTACCCTTAAACAAGGTTAGCACCCCTTAGGATGCGAATATCGAAAATTACTCGAATTATATCCATCCATCCATAGTTTTCTGTCCGAAGACAGGTCCAGTTCTATGGAGGTCTCACATGGATCTCCTAGAAACACCTGGGGAAAGATACTGGGGGCAGTAGCGTACCAACGCTACTGGGGGCCCGGGGCGGGAGTTGTAGATTGGGCCCCCTAGTCTTGCTTTTACAACCAAAAAAAAAAAGAAAATAAGCTGCTTGGTGGGGCCCCCCCCCTAGGCTGGCTGATGGGGGCCCAACCCAGGTGGGGGCCCGGGGCGGTCCGCCCCCCCCCCCCTGGTACGCTACTGACTGGGGGTGGTTTTCGAATTATATATAATAATACAAATATATTCTTTTTCTTAATAACTTTACAATATTTCAGAAACATCTCCTGTTTCCTTCATCAGTTATAACGGAGAGGAACCAAATATGTTCTCCATTATACCTGATAAACGAAACAGGAAATGTTTCTGAAATATTATAAAGTTATAAAGAAGAAGAATATATTGGTATTATTATATATTTAACAAGGCTTGATGTAAGTATATATTTAGTCATATTAGTTTGTTTTAGATTTTAACTAAGGAACTAGAATAGTCAGAATATAAATTAAAAAATCAAACAAACAGAATCATTCAGACATAAAATTATTTTGTGCTAATCTATTTTGTTTTATGGTGAGTCGGATGCATTCTAGAAAGAGAGGGGGGAGCATGTGACGCAGGCGAATCCAATCTTGATGAGCTAAAGGGTAAAGACAGCATCGCGAACAACCTGGGATCACAAGAAATCGATCTTGAGGGGGGAGGAAGTAAGAATAGTCAGAATATAAATTTAAAAAAAAATCTGGAAGATAATAATAAAAAAATCATTCATAAATAAAATTATTTTGTGATAAGCTATTTTGTTCTATTTTTGCTAAATGACAAAAATAAAATGATATCGACAGAAATCAGAAATATTTGAAGGTATTATTACTTTCCTGTAAAGACCAGGGAAAGAAAAAAAAAACAGAATAAAAAAATTATTGCCTTTGACCGATCTGGACCAAACTTTGCAGAATTACTCTTTAGGATCCTGCGGAAATAAACAGACTGCAATTGAAACCTCGATATAATCTCCTCCTCCTACTTCACACTTTGCGGTCGCGCGTTGGGCGAATCCATTTTTACCGGGTGGTTGTGAGAGGAGAATCCACCTTTACAGAATTGCTAGGGGGAAAAAAAGAAAATACCAAAAAAAAAAAAAATATTGCCAGCAAGCGGATTTGAACCCAGTAACCACACCTCTTCTTGAAAATTATACAGAAGTATGAAGGGTATTAAAGTAGAGAGAGGGGATGATGTGTCGAGGTTTCAATTGTAGCCTGTTATTTCCGCAGGGTCCTAAAGAGAGATTCTGCAAAATTTGATCGAGATCGGTCAAGGGCCTAGGAGTGTATAGCGAACAAACAAACATCCTCCTTATATATATATAATGTATACAGTAGACTTATAATAACAATAATAAATTCAAAATTCCTTGTTTTCCTTGAAAACATGATAATGTAAATTTAAAAACACTAAAATACACAAATCACCAATATTTTGAAAAAAAAATTACAGAAGTTTTTTATTTACAAAATCTAAATAGCATATTTTAAGAAAATACAGTTTCAATTTATTTACTCTTCAAATATTACAAACATTAACATTTTATTCTAAATACATTTTCACCTATAAAAGGGGCTGCACACAAAGCAGTTCTGTACAATTTTATTTATATGTAAACTTTCAAGTATTTCTGTTTTGTTTCAGCCATTTCGTCCTCATGTCTTTTTTATTCAGATGTTTATTCCTCGATATAATTAGTGTAGGTGTTTTCCAAAAACCTCGTATCTCTTTTTCCAAACGATGCCAGAGGACCAAATTCTAAGGATCTGCAAAGAAAGAAAAATTTGGATATTTTAATTGTTGTTATTTTTTTCTAATTTACAGGTTCAGTTATTGCAATACTGTTTAAACACATCTAATACTAACCCCTTTTTACAATTTGTCTTAACAGGAAAATTAAAACTTATTTCAGATAAGAAGGTTTATGAAGAGCAACAAGTTTTTAATTTGTATGTAGGGTTATTTGTCGTTCACTAAAGACATATAAAAATTGACTTATCGTCAACAAATTTAACAAAATACAATCAATGAATATCTTTGATCCCAAAGTAACCAAATGAGCAATGGTAATTTATTGACTTAAATAAAATTCTTATTAGAATAAATAAGAGGCTTTTTTTATATAATAAGTAAACTTTATTGCAATAAAAAACTTACACCCCACCATGCTTGGGGAATTGAAAAATATAGTTAAATGAAATTTTCCTTTAAAATTAGAAGTGACTGAGTAGACAACAGACTGTGATGATAATTAAGAACATGTGTCGTAGCTGGGCGTGGTGACGATTAAAGAATATTGTATTTACTTTGTTTAAAAAAAGAAATATTCATATGGGTAAAGGAAAAATAAAAACAGTACTTTACATCTTACTTTATTGCATAGCATCACGATAAGATAGCGTACACAATATACTGTATATGTCGTTGACTTTAAAACAAATATAATCCCGAAAATCTGAGTTCACAAGTAAATGTTCCAATTGTTTCTTTTATGCATATCTGGGGGCACGGCAGTGCCCCCGCCAAGACGAGCCGAAGGCAGGAAGGGCACTACGTACCTGTACTGGAAGTGTTTCGTCGTATTTTCGAACCCTCATAGCTTCGGCCTGGATAATACTAGAGAGCTCAAATTTTCAGGATAAGATGCAGTAAGCAGACTAATGAAATACGCTAAGTTTCATTTATTTAGCTTTTATACTTTGGATTTTATTAATACCTAAAATACGTCGATTTCGTCACTGACTCACTCACTCATGATCATCAAAACCTCTAGGGTACTTCCTGAAGTCATAGAAAGCTGAAATTTGGTATGCAGGCTAGGATTAGCACATAAACAACAACAAAATTAAGAAATCCGTAACTTTCACCTTCCAATCCCTCATAAAGGGGGTGGGTCTGGTTATGTATTATCGAACCCTCATAGCTTCGGCCTGGATAATACTAGAGAGCTCAAATTTTCAGGATAAGATGCAGTTACCATACTAATGAAATACTCTAAGTTTCATTTATCTAGCTTTTATACTTTGGATTTTATTAAGATCTGAAATACGTCGTACCCTCAATGCTTCGGCCTAAATATTACTGTGTAATAATGTGATTTCTTCCAAAGTGCAAACAGCTTGTATATACAAGTTGACCAATAGAAAAACAGAAAAGTAGGGTATTGAAAAAAAATCCATTTTTTAAATAATCTTAAAACTAAATTTAGTTGTAATAGATAATCCCACCCAAAACATTTCATGTAAAATAAGTTGCCAAGACTCACATGCTCATAACGCTTTCACTGTTAAAAAGTTATCAGATCTCATCTTACAAAAAGAAATGAAATCCCAACCAAAACATTTCATGTAAAATATGGGGTTGCCAAGACTCGCATGCTCATAACGCTTTCACTGTTAAAAAGTTATCAGATCTCATCCTACAAAAAGAAATGAAATCCCACCCAAAACACTTCGTGTAAAATAAGTTGCCAAGACTCACATGCTCATAATGCTTTCACTGTTAAAAAGATATGAGATCTCATGTAGAGCCAAGCCCCTAACTCTACGAGGCCTAACTCTACAAGCCCTAACTCTAAAAACCTTATATCTTGGTCAAAAAGTATGGCTTGGCCGTTTCATGGAACTATTTCATCTCACCCAAAACATTTCATGTAAAATACGTTGCCAAGATGCTCATAACGCTTTCACTGTTAAAAAGTTATCAGATTTCATATAGTGCCAAGCAGGCCCCCCACATCAAATTCCGGGCCCAGGTACCAAATGCAAAACCGGGCCCCCCCCCCCCCCCCCGTGTTAAGAAACAAAATCATAAATTCTATACTCCAAGTGGCGCGGTCACCTTAAGTCTAAAAAAAACAGAACCTCCAAATCGACAATCAAAAAAAAAAAAAAAAACAAACAAACCAGAATCTGTTTTACATTATAAACATACTGTAGATTTCATCCCGGGCCCCTATAACGGCCGGGCCCCGGTGCTGTGGGACCAACTGACCCCCCCCTTGTGGGGGCCCTGGTGCCAAGCCCCTCACTATACATGCCTAACTCTAAAAACCCTAATATCTTGGTCAAAAAGTGTGCCTTGGCATACTCCATATCCTTTACATAACTCCATGGGATTGTCTGTGTGACAGCCACGAAACGGCCAAGGCATACTTTTTGACCAAGATATAAGGTTTTTAGAGTTAGGGCTTGTAGAGTTAGGCCTCGTAGAGTTAGGAGCTTGGCTCTACATGAGATCTCATATCTTTTTAACAGTGAAAGAATTATGAGCATGTGAGTCTTGGCAACTTATTTTACACGAAGTGTTTTGGGTGGGATACACATTTCATTATATCGTTGCTTTTTGGCACTGAAAAATTGTCGCTTGAAAATTTCACACACAGTTAAGAAGTAAATCTTGTTTAGCCTCCCAATTAAATATTTCACAGATCATCCTGACTAAATAAACAAGGGATTAAGAAAAGCCACTTTAATCATGTTGTATTTCTTATCTATCACTAAAACACACTGTGAAACCTTTTACTTTTCAGGAATTACATTTTCTTTTCCCTTTGATGCCTAATCTGAGAACGACAATGACATCAATAAACAGCCAACTGCAGCAACAGTTATCAAAAGTACAATTGTTGCTCGTCTTTTTACTACCGCATGCAAGCAAGAATATAAACGGGAAAATTCACAATACAATACCTCGGTATTACTTCACTGTTTATTTTTATTTTTGGAAGAATAGATAATTCACGTTACACTTTTAATTATCCACAATATGATCTTTCATTATAAAAGAGCACATTAATTTTATGGTAGTATGATTAATAATTTAATTAAATTTAACAAGCGTGACAAGATTATTACAAAAAAGAAAACAAACGCACAAAACTAAACAAAAATTCACTGAGCTAATTTTGGTTTTTGTATTGGGAATAGGAGACTGTACCGTTTAGAGTTACTACACTCTCATCAGTCCGATCCGTCCAGTATAACTAGCTCAGTGAAGAAGGACAATATACAAAACACAAATTTATTCTTGATTTGTTTTTTGATGTTTTTTAAATGATGGGCCATTGTCTTGTTCGTTTTGTATATTGTCCTTCACTGCTAGATATATTGGGCGGATCGGACTGATGAGAGTTTAGTAACTGGAAACGTCTTCTATTCCCAGTACAAAAACCAAAATTAGCTCAGTGAATTTTTGTTTAGTTTTGTGCGTTTCTATTTTCTGTTATGAATAATAATTTATTATAATTATTGATAACATTCCAATGAATCGTATATAGACAGTTTATTGTGATTCCTCTTCATATTTACATGTAAAATGGTTAAATGTATTTGACATGTTAAACATTTAGACATGATTACTATTACTAACAGGAAATGGAAGAAATGCTGACTGCACTGCCAGTGTGTGACGCCAATGTATAATGCACGAATGGATAAGAGTGCACGTGGCGATAAAGACAAAAATAGGCCGCTAGAACCAATGGCACGTTGAAGTGACTTAAAGTACTCGTATGTTTTCGTAAAGAAGAATATAATGCTGAATAATGTGCTAAATACTCGAGGTTACCCTGTAAATATTGAAATAAAGGAAAGATGTCTTTGAAATATCATTCCTGAAGTAAGCACATGTAATGGATTTTCACTTGGTTTAATTAGGGACGATTAAATGTAAGTAGGGGATGGTTTGTAGCGAGTCTCTAAACGATGAATTATTAATATAATTTGTATAATTCCTTTTTTTTATATATAAAATGTTTTGTTGTGATGGGTGAGCAAATTGAACACTTCGCCTGAAATAGATTTTTCATGGCGGGAGGTGAAAGCAAACGGGGTGACAGCAAATGACCTTAACTATTGTTTCAGTGCTTCTGTAACCAGAGGAGTAAATTCCTTGACTCGACTAGGTGGTCCATGGGCAGAGTCCAAAAAGGGTGACTTAGGATATATACGGGGACTTGATGCGGAGAAAGGGGAATTGAAGGGATTCTCTCTTTTTGCTGTTCGGATCGGAGGAAGACCCCGGCAGTTGACGGACAAAATGTAAAAGTCTCGTTTTTGACCCAAAGAAGCCGATCGGAGGGACGTCGGCAGTTGACTGTAAAGATGTAAGTGTTTGACCGAGAGAAGACAAGGCTGAAGATTCGTCGAAATGGAGGAAGCCTTGCCGTGGAAACTTGGTGATCGGTCGTTAGCGCCAGCGATTTGTAAGCATGAATGCCGGACTGATTTTGGGTTCCCCGTCAGGACGTTTGTGGATGAAAAGCCTAGGACTCTTGGTGTTCGGACGTTAATTCCAGAGTCTTGTGTGATAGTGTGACACCCCCCCCCCCAACGTAGAACCCACGGACAAATGAAAACAACGAGTGATAAGTACTTTTATAGTTTTTATATTTTGAGAGCTCTCATGACTTATTGAAGGCGCCAGATCATTGTTGCTCACCCACGATTTGAAATTTTGTATTGTTTTGTGTTTAATGAGTTATCTAATGTTGTGTGTTTAGTATTCTAGCTTTATCTAACTGTAACTAATTTTTGTTTGATGAAAGAAGGGAAAGGATTAATTTGGGATATATTCAATATGGTTTATGCTGTGTGGGAGATATTAGATGATGTGGTTTTGGGGAAACTGTTTTGTAATAATAAGGGAAATTAGTTTTGGCAACGTTTAGGGCAGTCGACAACAGCTAATTGTTGATTGTCCGGGTCTCTGGAGAGGAAAGGGTATTTTACAATTTTTTTTTTATTATTTTGGGGTTTACGAATAAATTTTGTAGTTTTATATTTTGTTACGAAAATAAAGTTTGTTCATTATTTTATTGGTTAACTGGCCTTGTTGTTTTGATTTTATTTACATGTAGTGGAGAGAAATAGGTTCACGATTCCCGGCTCTATTATCTTAAGAGCGCCCCCGTATTTTTAGATTTTTACAAATTTCCCTTTAAATGAAAGACAAGCCAGTGATGCGGAGTTCATCGGAAAATTATTTTGTTTTCTCTCTAGAAGACCAGTGAAGTTCTTATTCAGCTACTAGTTTTTTTTGTTTTGTTTTTTTTTAATTAAGGTAATTTGACGGAAGTGGAAATTTTATGTTTTATTTTTATTAATTTTTTTTGCTGAAATACAAGAACTTCGCTACACACATTATAATCATGTGGCACAGCCAGGGAGTGCTTAAAAGACAGTTGCCCAGAAAGAAATACATATAAGAGTAGTTCTTGATATAACTTATTACACTTCAAAGTATAATATTATATTTTTAAAATGATTACATCATTCCTGGATGTTCAGGATGGCTTTATCTTTAAGTAGCAAAATAATCAAAGCTTCTTCCTTGTCTCTAAAGTGGAGAAGGAAGAAATTGTAATTTGTGAGATTATTTCGAATCTTTCCCAGTTGGTAAATTGATCGTTACAATGTTGTTTGTAACCCGAAAACCTCGTAGATATATCAAGTTTCATCGAAATAGCAGGGTATAAGATTTCTCATCTCTCTCCACCTCCTTAGGGGAAAAAATTGACAAACACTCGTAAAACGTTTAACCCAATTCTAGAAAGGAACCTTCATTTTATATTTCATAACAGAAAACATCCCTAAAATTTCAAGTTCCTAGATTTAGCGGTTTTGGCTGAGCGTAGATGAATTAATAAGGACACTGAGATTTATTTTAGCTGAACTCAAAAAAATCCTTCGGAGATTTTTTTTTTTCTTCTGAAAAACCGTTGAACTTGAATTTCTTCATTTTTTTAAAAAGAATATTTTTTTTCCCTAGTTTCACGTTTGTAGCTTAGGCTGTTTCAGAGATACGCGTATCTTTCAAGAAAATTTCCACCCCGTTTTTCATCCCTTTGGGAGTTGTATTTCCAAAAATCAGTTCGCGGTGAGCGACTGCGTCATAAGGGAAACCCCATTCAAGTTGAGTGAGTCAGTGAGTGGGTTTTGCCTTTTATACGAGGGCTGTTCAAAAAGTAATAAGACGGAACTCGAATGAAATGTTTATTCGTCAATTTCTACTTGTTTTTCAAAATACTCTCCGTTGGATTGTATGCATTTGTCCCAACGTTCACTCCATTTATTGTGACACCCTCAGCAACCCTTCTTTCGAGAGACACTTCAGTGTCGCCTCCGAAGCTTTGATACACTCGGTATTGCTGAAAATCTGCGACCCCCCGTAACGGTTTCTTTTTAATTCAGAAAAAAGTGAGAAATCACAGGGAGCGAGATCTGGACTTATGGTTGGTGGGGAAGTATCTGGATCTTTGTTTCTGAATGAAGTCAGCAACATGGTGAGAAATGTTATCGTGATGACGGAAAAAATCCCCCTTTCAAATGCGAACGCTTTGGGTTCACGTGCTCACGAAGTTTTTCCAAAACGTTGGCATAATAATGGGCTAGTAATAGTCTTTCCAGACTCACTATTTGTTGATTCACTATTCCGATTTTTGTAAACGGACACATAATATAATAGCATAATGCTGCTCCAAGTTGCTTCCATTTCTGCAGCTCATAGGCGAAAACCAACATTGCCAACTTCAAATGCTTGTAGTTCTAAAACAATCGAAGCTAGAGCGGCGCATGCGTCCAGCCATGTTTAATAATGGTTGCACTTCCTGTATGTGATTTGCGTTTAACTTCCAAGTTGCTAATTATTAAAAAGAAAACAGTCTTACTTTTTGAACAGCCCTCTGTATTATGGACGGACTTGATAAGTTCAGTCATTAAAAAATAAAAAATTAAAAAATCATTACAAAAAATGCAGAGTTTATTCAGTATTGAAAAACTATTTATAAACAAAATAATTCCTAAATATTTTTAGCAATGGATCTAAAAATAGCTACCAGAATGTAGATGCCTGTAAACCTGACTTGTCTCAAGCCTATTTCTAATGAAAATATGTCAGACCTATGTAATTAGAACTTCATTTTGATGTAGGATATTGAACCAACGACAGACACGACTATTCTTAAACAAATCCTGCAAACTTTTCAGACGAAAATACATGACCAAATCTTTCCTGATAGAATAAGAAGAGAATTTTTGAGACTTTGAAGAAATAATAAGATATCATAAAATGAATGGAAATAAGAAAAAAAAAGAGAATGGTCCAAGTTTACCGACAAATTGATCAACGATCGCCTTGTTAAAAGAGATCAGGATACTTTGCTAAAAGAAAGAAGATTCCCTGAAAGAAAGCACACACCCCAAAAAAACAAATACAAACAAACAAAGAAAAAAGTGATGGCAAGACTGGCCCTTCTGTGAATGACTTTTTTGGAAAAAAAAAGCCTGTTGAATAAAGTGACCTTTGTGCAATTGGAACAGTATGGAAATCTTATGAAAGAGATCATATTGTTATATTAATTAAGTTCTTCACTCAGAGTTACGAAAAACGAAAAGACTTGTCATGAATTGTATTAAAAAGTATTACTATATAATTAATTAAAAAAATATAAAGAATTTTAAACAAATAGTTACCCACAGTTGGGCCTAAAGATTAGCCCTAATGTAATAATTAATTGTAAATTGTCAATTATTATATAGTAAGTTATCAATCAATTCTTAAAAGTAAAAGTAACATGGAAAAAAATGGTAATTTATCTGGGTTTTTTTTTGTTTTGTTTTTTTATTAAACGTTATTTAATTAGAAATCCAATAACCATAGGATTAGACTCTTTGAAAAAAAAAACCCAAAACCAAAGTTAATTTTGGCTTTGGGTAATGTTTTTCAAATAGTCTAATCCTATGGTTACTGGGGTCAAAATAGGGTTTCTCCCAATGAGGAAAAAAAAAAAAAAACAACAAAGTAGTTTGGTTGTTTTTTTTCCTCATTGGGGGAAACCCTATTTTGAGCTGGGATATAATTTCAATACAGCTATTGGGAAACGACGGTCATTGGAAGTGGAAATTCAGAATTACTCCTCCCAAAATTACCCACTCAGGTGGTGTTGCTACTGTAATAGGCAATTTTTTTTTCTTTGCACAGTAGAGAAAGATTAAAGTCCTTAATAAGGTGAAGAATTAGTAAAAGCTTGCAAAATTGTAGGATTAAAATAGTTAAAGCGCTAATTTGAATGACGTAAATACGGGATTATTCCTACCCCTACGGGTAATTTCAGTATCGGGTATTTTTGCATCCATTTTCATTCGCATTCAACAAGGTGTCAAATGCATTTAGGTTTTTACTGATATTTGTGTTTGTAATAAAGTTTCTATGGCAACTATTTGAAGCATTAAAAGAAGCAAGTGACCCCAAATAACGGATCCTCTGTCAGATTTGGAACAAAATTTACATTGTTAATAAAGCCAAACCTTAATTTCATCACTAGGAATAATTACAGGAGGGTGAGTGGAAAGATGCTAGAATATTTCTTTTCTAGTATCTGCTTATTATTACCACTAATGTATTTTGTGTCTGTGGAGAGTAAGTTCGTATTCCTTTTCTTTGCACAACAGATTTTGAAGAGTGGTTTCAATTTATTATTAAACATCACAAGTCTACTAACATGAATCTGAATCTAGTCGGAAGCATAAATAACATGTTATTTCGAGGGGTGGGGGGAGAAGATCTGTTCAATTTGCTATCGAACCAAAAAAAATAACGAAACAAAATGAAGCGAATCTATCCATTTTGAGATTGAGTGGATGGCCTTTGGCCCCTTATTACTTACAGCCATGAATCGAAATAAGAATTCAGTTATTCTTCCAATTACAGCGCTTTATACATTTATTTTGGAAAAATTAAGATTTACTGTAATAATACACTTAGTTACGTGTTGTGTAATTGTTCCTGGGATCAAAGAAAATATTTTTTTGAAAATAAGTTCGAATCTGCTTCTTCAAAACTGTTTTCCTGGTCTGAAAGCGCTTCAATACTCTTTGTTCATTACTGAAATCTACAATAGCTCTTTTACATTGGAAAATTTTGGGGTTTTAATAATAAATAATAAATCTATGATTGCTTTTTTTTTTTTATTCTTGAAAAACCTAAGAATTACCGAAGCTATGAACTGAAGAATTAAAAAAAGACTTACATCCCACAGCAATGTCTCAACTTGAAGCAACAAACTAAATTCCAAATTGAGATTTCACAAGCAGAACAGGCTTTGGTCACGTTTTTCAGTGGTTGAACTACAGTAATCAGTTGAATTATTAAAACAATCCACAACAGCTGCTTCATTTTCAATCAGTCAATGCTTTCAACAACTGAAAAATAAAAATATAATTAATACAACAGTGACTAAGATTTTGGATTTTACGGACTAACAAGTAAGTTAATAAAATTAAAAAAAAAATAAAAGTAAAAAGTTTTGGGATTAATATAGGATTGTTAAAATTAATTATAAGAATGTTATAAAATAAAATTATAATCTTAGAAAAAAAATCCTAAGGAAATTAAGATAAAATTCGCAAGTTTTTGGATTTATGGATCAGTAAAATTCTAAAAAAAAAAATGAAAACGCGACATAGATTTAGGAAATTTTATAATAAACTGAATTATAATACAAATTTAAAGCACAGGAAAATACTCAATAAATGTTAGCTTAATGACAAACATTATCTTTTCCTTAATCACAAGCCGTTGTTTGGGCTGGACTACAACAGATTACATCAACATTACGTCATTGTTAGTTTTTAGTTAAAAGACATTATTTTTAAAAGTTTTATTTATTGCCAGATTTATATTAATTTAAATAGTTTAGAATAAAATTATTAATGCAGATAAATAATTGTATTTTATGGACTTTATTAATTTGCTTTAGAAAAACAAAAGTTAGGGAAACACTTTGGAGTTTAAACTCGTTTTCGGCAAAAGATTATGCAATTTTTTTTTTTTTAGAGAAGAAGAATTATAGATTAATAAATAACATCTTAGAATATATACATGAAGTCTCACTTATACGAAACTCACTCATA
Source organism: Thereuonema tuberculata (assembly GCA_023159025.1). Classification (NCBI taxonomy): domain Eukaryota; kingdom Metazoa; phylum Arthropoda; class Chilopoda; order Scutigeromorpha; family Scutigeridae; genus Thereuonema; species Thereuonema tuberculata. The sequence goes on along the minus strand of JAFIDM010001028.1, from coordinate 27,565,721 downwards.
CGAAGAATTTCTCATTCCCGGCGAAACCCCCATAGTCCTTATAATTCACTTATACGAAATATTCACTTATAAGAATAATTTTTGGTTCCCCCTCATATTCGTATAAGTGAGACTTCACTGTATTACTTAATTAATTAATAGAAAATCCTAGAATAGCTGTTTCGAGCTTTTTGGAGCTTATCAATCAAGAGCTACCATCTCGAATATTCAGGGTATGAAGTAGAAGAGATAGTAAATTTAAAGACAATGGGACCTCCGTAAATAAAAGAAAGAAAGAAAGAAAGAAAGAAAGAGAGAAAGAAAGAATGTCATTTCAAAGTGAAGAACTAATTTATATGATTGCTATCTTGTTAGTTACAAAGGAATTATAAAACATATAATTAAAACAAAAACTGTCAAACATTTTCAGTGAAGTTTAATAAAATGAGACATTGTGACGTGTAAGTTGGCCCCATTTACTGTCACAAAAGAAAGATTTTATTCAGCGAAAAGAAAAAAAAAAGAAATGAACATATTTCTGAAAAGTGATAAAGGGAATACGGTAGTTTGAATTTATAGTGAGCCAAGTTGTTTGCAAAAAAAAAATCAGAACTACTGTATTAGCAAATTTTGTTAAAATGAAAAATTAAAAAAATAAAAACTTACCCATTAATGGATCTAAATTCTTTGTTGTTTCTCGAGTCCAATTCTATCTACAACGGAGGAGCATGTGATGTGCTTGTGAGGAGCCTTGAAGAGGTGGAAAGGATTGTTTGAGGTATTGAGGGTAGGAAGGGGGACGATGAGCTACTTTCCTTCCGACTGGGGGCATTTCCGGCACCGGGGGCCTGACAGGTCAAAAAGGTCATGCTGTGACATTGTCAGAGGGGAAATCCGCAACTGATCGACCTTCGGTGCTTTACTTCGCTTTCACTGCTTCGTCCTAACATACTTTTTCAAAACCAATTCCCTCTCAACGACCTCTTATTTCCTACTAATTCCAAAACCTATTAACCAATCACCCTCTAAAACAACAACTCTTACTCCTAAAGATGACCTATCACTGAGTCAGTTTTCAAAAATAAAATAGTCAATTTTTGAAAAATTTAACAAGAAAATGCTACATCTTAAAAAATATTAAAAAACAAACAAACAAAAAAATCCCAAACATTAACAGCATTTCTTGTTAATGTACTGTAACTATTTTTTATTACCTTTTTTTTTTTCTCAACTTAGCCTATTTTTCGAAGTATCACATAACCAACATACATGATTCACAAATCTCCTTTTCGAGTGCTCGTGACCAAATTATATTTCTTTCTTTTCGTTTCTATTCGGCCGATGATAATTTATAATAAGAAATGTTCTTTTTCTTTGTATTGGTTTCTATCGCAGAAGAATTTCTGAGTAGATAATAATATTTTTAACAAAAGTTACCTAATTTTTATAATTACTGCCAATTATTCTTGTGTTGTTTATATCACTGGTTCAAAAGATAGGTTTTTGTAACAAATTACTAAAATATGTTGCGGATAAAAAAAATTATTTTAATTATTATTAAACATTAAACACAAACAAAAATGTATTTTCTGATGAATATCGTGACATGTGATGAAAGGTTTGCCTAAGAATTCGGAATCGAGAGGTTTTTCGCTACACCTCCCCCATTTTATAAACCTCCCCCATTTTTCTCGGGATGGGGAAGGTTTATAAACAAAACTATGGCTCCTTAACTAAAAATGGCCCAAAATGCTAGATTTCTAATTTTTGAAATGCAAAAGGAAGGAGCTGTTAAAACCCAAAGCCAACACTTTAGTAGAGGTTCATCGATTGTCATCCGATAGAAAACAATAAACAGAGGCTGTTTCTATTCGAATCGTGTGATAATTTATAAATATGAACATACCATATTCCTTTGATTAGCTTTCACAACTTTAAATAAATAAATAAATTTTCTGTATTGTAAAAAAAATTGTTAGGGAGTGTGCGTATGTTCGCAACAATGGAATGTCTCATTGCCAGGCAACACAATTCTTTAAATAAGGAAAATATTTCAAAATATGAAATAAAAAATAATGTATATAGAGAAATTGTTCAGAATTGTAAACATTGTATTGCAATTGAACTTGTCGAATATGTCAAATTTACTCTGTTTTCGTTTTAGTTGTAAGTTGTAGTTTACGTGATATCATGTGGTTTGTTTGAATAAATACAATGTTTATATTCATTGACTGTAATCACGCTACGTACACGAGACTTCCGGAGCGAAGCGACTGGCAGCCGTCTAGTAAATAAATAAATAAATAATTAAATAAATATAACAATGCAACATTTAAAGTCTTTCAGTAATTCGTTGTTTTTCAAATTTCATAACATTATTAATAATAATAATACAGAATTTCTTTTCTACAAAGACCAGCAATACATCATGAACTTGAAAATTGTATGGACTGTTTTTCTTCCTATATTTACTGTCTAAAAGCAATGATTTTAATTGGAAATAGGAGAGTCGTCATTTATATTTCTGTACAAATGTCCTCTTTGATCTCGCATATTACGCAGATGTTTTTTCCTTTTTTTTTTCGCTTTTTTTTTTTTTTTTGAATAATATCAAAAAGAAAAATATGTAAATCGCATTAATTATTAGCTTTTATAAAAGAAATTTTGAAATTACTTTGCAATTTTCTTTTGAATTACGTCATTTTTCTTTTTAAATTACAACTGTTGATTTTGCAAAGTCAATTCTAAAAATATTTGATTCTTTTAGACAAGAAGAATAAGGAAAACAAAATAAAGAGAAAGAATAAAAATAACCAAAATGGAGATGAAACAAACTGAGAACAAATTTCTACGTCCATGTGTTACTGGGATTTGCTAAAGCTTTAGTTATCATTGAAAAGGAATTAAAAACAACGAAAGTATTAATGAATTCTTTTTCAGTGGCCATCAACAATTCAAAGTAACGATCTACAAAGAATTTAGCACACAGTATCTTTGAATCCCACCAAAATGCGAGTTTCTTTGAAATAAAGGGTGAGACCAAGTTGTCTACTAAATGACATCCTAGCATAGCGAGTTTTTATTGCTTATTTTAGCTTTTCGGATTCCACCTTGATTCCGAAGTTTCTTTGATCATAATTTATTATTTCTCTATTGTGAGATAAGGATAAGGTTAGCTGTGTGTAAGATTAAGATTTTGTTGAGTGAGACAGTTGTAACAATTAATAAGGATTAGGTAATTAGTGAGTATCAAATGATTTTCTCTTAGTTGGTGTAAATCACAGTATTCTGACATATCCTGTTGTTTTTAGATTTATCTGAAATTATCTAGTAACAAAATCCAGAGGAACTTAGTATAAGAGGGCCTTCATGGAAGTCATGGCAACTACTACTTTATCTACCGAACATGCGGCACCACTGCAATTCTAGAATATACGTTTGAAAGCCTGCTTGATGTTCTTCTGATTGGCACCACCGATGTGCTCTGGGTCAGTGAAGGAACGTCATGGGGGCAAGTGGAAAATACGTATTGGAAATCATCGTTTAATAAGGCAATGCAGTGTAGCCAAGAAAGAAAAGGAACACATGAATACTCAATACACATTGCTACACACCCAAAGTAATTTCCAAGATGACACCGTACGTTGCCAGCGTTTAGGAAGGCGGAGATTACCAATGGCTGCATATGGGTAATTAAAATGTTGGACCTCTCGCCGAAACGCCGTCAAAATTTTCATTTTTGTTCGCAAGCATTTCCTATGCAACTGTAGCTTCAGTTTTGGAATCAAATCAAAGTCGCATGGATTCCGGTCTGGCGAATACGAAGGATGTTCCAAGACTTCCCACCCCCCTCGACGTAACAAAGACTGTGAAGGAGCCGCCATGTGACATGTGACGTTATCGTGAAGAATGATGGCATTGGACAGCAGTTCCCAAACGCTAGCAAAGTACGGTGGACAATCTTGGAGATTATTTTGAAGGGTGTTAGCAATGTGTATTGAGTATTCCTGTGTTCCTTTTTCTTCCTTGGTTACACTGCCTTATGTAACGATGATTTCCAAATCAGGTAGGCTACAAATTCTTTCGAACTTCCTGTTTAACGTAAAATCAGTATATTCATATAGACAGAATTTTATTATGACTTTACATCATGAAAAATTATTATTTTTGCTTACTAATTTTTTAAAGCAATTAAAAAAAGAAAAACAAATCAACTCATAACTTCATATAAAATCGTTATTATTTCTCCCCTTCCCTCCAATAAACCATCATTTTCGTGTTATTATCTTGTGCATGAAATGACAATAACCTCTTCTTCAATAACCATAGAGAACTTATTACTAATAAAATAATAGCTTCCTGAATGGAATCGAAAACTGATAAGTGAGACGGAAGACATTATTTTGTTGTCGGAAAGAACGCGCCACCTACCGTGAGAACATGGTTAAAAGAAGTGAATGTTTATTGTCTTCTCTTACGTTTTTTTTTAGTCGAGTTACGACAAAGCATCTTTAACCCAAAAACAGTTATGGCTTCCAGTTCAACTTTCAATTCCGCATAACATCATGAATCAACAATATTTTAATAGGAAATGAGCTAAAGTTGAAAACTTCTCTATTGAGAATAGGCTAATCATAATTAGAACGCCTGTCTATCAGTTTCCGAGCGCTTTAAAGACATTTCCCAATTCAAAACTGACATTGGTTTGCAACTTAAAAAAACAAAACAACTGTAACAGTCTAATAAGAAATTAAATTAATTACAACTGCAAACAAAGTAAAACGTACAGCTGTAGTCTCTTTAAGCTTAAAGTATAAATAGAAAGGATTAGTATTCTGATATCCTTCAGTAAACTCAAGCTAATAAGAAAGAGTTCCAACTTTGTTTCTAGTCTGTTTGGAATTTGTCAAATTAGGACGATCACAGGGATGTCAGAAATTTAGATTGGGAGAGAGTGGGTGTTATGGTGGTTTCGCTATTCAATGAAAATAAATAAATAAATAAATAAATAAATAAATAAATAAATAAATAAATAAATAAATAAATAAATATTTAGATAAATAAATAAATAATTTTGTAATTGCTACAAAAATTGTAGGAAACATTCCAGGTTGGAATGATTTATGGTTCTTGCGACGATGTGGGCAGGCAAATGAAACAATTGGATATATTATTAAAAATCTTATTATACAGAGAGACGATACAATGTGGGAAAGATCGTCTATCAGTCATTAGCCGTGAGATATGGTTTAGTTAGATTGGAAACACAATATTATAGATAGGATCTGGTGCAGTTCTTGATAATCAAGCACACACAAATTCGATACCCCCCCCCAGTGGCGTAACTAGAACTTTTGCCGCCCGGGGCGGTCTCCAATTTGCCGCCCTTTCAAAGTCAATGAAATGGTAGTTTTTACAAAATAATAAACATAAATAAATAATTTTAATTGAGACAAACTATAGGTGGTAACTTTTTTACCGTTAGATGCCATATTTAAATTACAAAACATATAGATTACCTAATTTACAAAAAAAAAAATTACCATTAAATATTTTTTATTTTATATTTATAAATAAATAATTTCATTCCTTTTGGATAAACAAACAAATTGTGCACATATGTGTATGTAAACATATTTATATATTTACTCTTCTAACTTTCATAGTAGAAAAATCGTGTATAATGCTCTCAAAATTTATAATATTTGTAATTTCTTGTTCTATGGACAATATTGCAAGATTTTGTAGTCTTAAATCACTCATTGTGGAACGAAGATAATTTTTTATCAACTTCAATTTGGAGAAACTCCTTTCGCAACTAGCGATACTGATTGCAATAATTGTTAAAAAAATTCTTAGCAAAATTACAATGTTGGGTCCAGAATTTTCCAATCTATACTGTTGAATAGATTTTAGTACATCAAGAGGGCCTTCTCCCCTTGTTTTTCCAACGTTTTGCCTCTTCTTATAGTGCAGATACAGCCATAAAAACCTGGATCCTTTTTCTTTCAATATGGAACTGTTCTTTATCAATGTCAATAAAGTCATTTATTTGACATTCTAATTCTTCATTTAGTAGGTTACATGGTATTATACACGAAGGACATGCAACTGATCAAAGCGTTCCTTTATTTCCTTTATAATTTTATCCATAGATAAAAACATTTCTCTTCGTACTTCTTGTTCTAAGGATAGCCACAGTCTCGTGAATTTTCCCCACTCATATTTTTTCTCCTTCTAACTCGACGTTCATTCGATATCTCCAACTCTTCACAAATTGTTTTGGCTGCTATAACAGCGTTTTGTATTAGCGCATCTCTTTGTTCCATGAAATGGGTTTGCAAAGAATTTAGTTTTATACGGCATTGATGAACATTTATATGGCATTGATGAACATAACCCTTTTATTTGCAGGTATTTTTGCGCGTCATTAACTTCCTAAAGGATGGGTTCCCATAAATTGAAATAACAGAAAAGAAAAAGTTTGCCATGAATTGAGTAATATTCCAGCATCTGATCTCGTTTTACTATTTTCATCTTCAGATGTCAAGTTTTCCAAGGCGCTTAAAATGTAAAAAAATGCTTTTTTACTGTAGTTACTGCTTTTGCTCTAGCGCTCCAGCGAGTTTCTACGCTGCATTTAACACCTTGACCAGTGACAGAAAATAAAACATCCCATCGAGGAGTGGAAGAAGAAAAAAATGAAAACAACTGCTCGATAGTTCCAAAAAATGTTAAGGAATCGATAGCAGTAGAAGCAGCGTGTAAACATGCCAGGTTTATAGAATGATTTGTACATGCTACACATTCTGCATTTGGCTTTATTAGTTTAATGCGAGTTTGAACACCGCTGTGCTTTCCTGCCATGACGGCAGCATTATCGTAAGCCTGTATTCTGCAATTTTTTACATCTAAACGTCTAAATCCTTAAAATCATATTTGTGATTTCCTCAGCAGTTTTTCCTTTAGTTTCTACAAAGTCAATAAACGATTCTACAACTTTAACTTCGCTGCCATCAATAACTACATATCTAATAATTTGACTGGTTTGATCTTTGTGGGAAATAATTGGAGTGCTGTCAAATATCATACAAAAGTATTTAGCTTGCTTTATTTGATCCATAATTGTTTTTCTCACTGCGCCTCCCAATAGCTCTACGAATTCATTCTGAAACTTCGGCGACAAATAGGAGATACTATATTTATTACCCATCTTAATTTTTACTACATGTTAAGTACATACTACTTAGCCAACAAGTCAACAAGCTCTAGAAAATTTCCTCTATTTTCCATTGAATTGATGTCTTCCTGATGAACACTTTCACGATCACCTCGAATCGCCAAATTTTGTTTTGCTAAGAATCTAATTATATCAACTATTCTTGTAAGAATTTCCTTCCATTTTTTGATTTCCTTATCAATATTCTGTTGTTGTTGTTTATCAAAAGTTGCGACATTTCCAAGTTTTATTTCTAATTCCTTCCATTGGGAAAATAATCGAATGTGCAGTGGGCTCAACCCGTGTTGACTTATTTTGGGATTAAGTTTCCACCATTTGTTAAAACCATTTTACATGGTTTTCCACATGCAAAAATGTTAACTACACTATTCATTTCTAAAGCTAATGACGCCGGGAGATAAAGGGTTAATGGAGAAATTTGAATATTTTCATATTCTTGTCGTAAATCTTAATAATTTTCAGTGAAATAGACGAATTTAAATTATTTAAACATTTCTTCAATTAGATAAGCGTAATATAAGGAAAAATATTCGAAATCATATAGTAATTCATAATTCGTAGAAATTATGAATTACGAAGTAATAGTAAACTTATGAATAGGAAACTTATTATAGTAAACTTCTGAAGTGAACAAATTGTTTTTTTGACCTTTCCACCATTTGTTTCCACCATTTGTTCTTATAATAGGAAACTTATTATAGTAAACTTCTGAAGTGAACAAATTGTTTTTTTGAAAAAATGGGACCAAACACACTACTAGATATAAAAAACATTTAAAAAATTCATATTCGTTACATGTTACAAGGCATCGTATACAGGCCTTTTCATCAGACTATAAATAAATAACAGAAGCAAATTAGGCCTTTACAAATTTTGGATTACATTTTACAATAATATCAAAGTATCAAATATCAATGCTAGCCAATTATTAATAAAACAATAGAAAATAGTTAATCGAGCTGATAATGCAATACATTTTTTATAGGCAATTCAGTATTGTAACATTTGTTGAATTTGGAATTAATTAATAATGATTCATAAAATTTTCTTAAGTATTGATCTGTAATAATATTTTAAATGATCGGATTGTCCACCATTATTAGATGGCCAGTTTGTTTGTGATGAACTGCTGTGAAATATTGGTCATTGCCCTTTTTTTTGGCGTTGGAATGCTCATTCATTCGAATTTTTACCTTTCTGCCTGTCTCACCAATATACTGGCACCCACCCCCTCCCGATTGACATTTTATTCCATATACCGCTCCCTTTTTTTCCTTATTTGTTCTTTAGATATTATGTCACGTTCATTATTTAGGATATTTCTAATGGTGTTTCTTGCCTTATTTGCAATACGAATTCCTACATTAGCCAACAATGGGGTTAGTTTGTTTTGTAATTCTTCTGCAAATGGAATACTTACATATTTAATTGCGTTATCAACTTTGATTTTATTAACATTTCTTTCTTTAAGTTTTCTGTATATTATCTTGTTGATGAAATCTATAGGATAGTTGTTCATAACAAAAATTTTTCTGATTTTTTGTAATTCATCATCCAATAATTTATTATTTGAACATAATCTTAAGGCTCTTGTGACAGCCAATTTTATTACATTAATTTTGTAGGAAGTTGGTGCTGCGGTATTAAAATTTAATGTAACATCTGCATACACCTCCTTACGATAAACTGTAGTACTGAAAGTATCATTACTTTTAATGATCATGACATCTAGATAAGGCAATTTACCTTCTATTTCTTGTTCCATAGTAAATTGGATCATTTTATTTACTGAGTTGAAAGTTTACTGTCTATAATAATGGTGGACAATCCGATCATTTATAATATTATTACAGATCAATACTTAAGAAAATTTTATGAATCATTATTAATTAATTCCAAATTCAATAAATGTTACAATACTGAATTGTCTATAAAAAATGTATTGCATTATCAGCTCGATTAACTATTTTCTATTGTTTTATTAATAATTGGCTAGCATTGATATTTGATACTTTGATATTATTGTAAAATGTAATCCAAAATTTGTAAAGGCCTAATTTGCTTCTGTTATTTATTTATAGTCTGATGAAAAGGCCTGTATACGATGCCTTGTAACATGTAACGAATATGAATTTTTTAAATGTTTTTTTATATCTAGTAGTGTGTTTGGTCCCATTTTTTCAATTATTCCCTCTACACACTGTATTAATGAATAAATTGTTTTTTTACAACTAAAACTAAATATAAAAAATGCCGCCCCCAAAATATGTGCCGCTCGGTGCGGACCGCACCCACCGCCCCCACCTAGGTACGCCACTGCCCCCCCCCCCCCCAATGAAAAACAATGTAACTCAAAAACCATCTTATTTGAAGTTACGATGTTTTTCGGACGATATCCTTGGTAACCTTGAATATCCAATGGCTACCACATGTCTTGCAGTAGTTGCATACTGTCAACAAACTTAGGGAGTCTTGTTTTGTTATTTTAAAATCCTTATTTTTGGTAGATATTTAAACTTATTTTGATGTTCTTGGAGATCGCTGAAATTGAGTTACAAGGTTTTTCATTGGGGGGAATCGAATTATACTGGGATCGATCAATTATAACCGATCAGACAGTTACGGCCCACAGGCCAGCAGTGTATTGCTAGACAAAGCATAGAAAGATGCCGAGCTCATCGATGTTTACTGTGTCTCTTAATAATAATCTTAATACTAAGGTCCGTGTTGATAAAATTAATAAATTCATAGCTTTAGCTCAGAAATTGAAAATTATGTGAAATTTATCTAAATTACAATAAGGTCTACATCGTCATATCAACATATGTATTGTGCCGAAAAATCTGGATCAACAACTCCAGGAGCTTAGAATCTTCCATCAACTGCCTTTAATTCAAAGAGCAGTTTTATTCAACAGTTGTCGTATTGTGAGATTATTTTTTTCAGTAGTGAATATATAATGTTTGGAAATTTTCCGCATTGTATTTAAATTAAAAGTAAATGAGAAAAGTTGGAAATAATAATTATAATAAAAAGTTGTCATTCGGATAATAGATTTAACCTGTCCTCTCCAACCAAAAAAAAAAAGTTAATGGATTATTTAAAAGGATTAACATTGTGTCGGTTCTAATACTTTTCTATAGAAATTTCTGTCATCTTTTCGCGTTAATTTCTTGACAATGGCGTACACTGAAAAAAAAAATTTCAAAAATAAAAAGTTCAATCTTCTGTTTTCCTTAAATATGCACACCAATTTTCAAGAAGATGCGTCCAACGATTCGGAAGTTATTAGAGGGAGAGAAGAAACACATAAATACATTGGCTGATTTCATGAGTCAACTCATTTGCCGAGGAAAGTTAGTTAAAAACCAAACCCATCTTTACAAAACCATAAGCAGGAACAACTATAAGCAAGCAACAACACGCAACATTATCAAAACGACCCAAACTGTCTGTTGTTAAAAATAACAATGCGCAGTTTGTAGTCTTACACTTTAAAAAAATTCTTTGAGGCCGCTCTTTGTGGCACATGGATTTTCTCACTCATTTTTTCATTGGTGAGTTTTTTTTCATTGTGTAATTTATTCCTTGAGGCACCACTGCGCTTCCGATGTAATGTCTGTTGTTGTATTTGCAGCTTCTTAGATTTGTGTTTTGTAGATTTCCCCCTCCTTTTCTGACGATAGCTGTATAAAATGCAATAAAATGCATCTTTTCACAAAACTGTCTTCATTCTATCTACGAATGTGCTTCTGAATTTCTACCTATTTCTTCTACATTATTACACACTCATAAAATATATAACAATTCATTTTAAGCTTTTTTTAAAATTTTTTTAACTAGGCTTTGTATCTGTCGATCTTAATACAACTATTTAAATGCTTTTAACATTCATTCCTTTTTATTTTTAAAGGCTATAAATAATAAAGTCTTCATAAAAGCTGTCTCTATTCTGTAACTGTGGTTGGATAACGTTTACTGTTCTTAAATTTAGTAATTAAATAAGTGACGTAATGATGATGTCAACACAAACTTGTAACCAAAACATTCTTGACCCTGAGTAAAGTTGAAGAGACACCAAAAGTCTATCTAGGTAATTCACCATCCGTTATGCCAGCTGAAAATCAATGTAGTAATAAAATAATAATAGAATAAGCAAATAAGTTTCCGAATAATCCAAAATAGTTGCTAAAGTTGTAATAGTTAGTGCGATGATTTTCAAGTCAGAACAAAATTATCAAGAAATATTGAAAGTATAGGCCGAATAATAAGAAGAAGAAAAAGAAGAATGTAATGTTCTTATACCCTTCAGATATTGGTAATGTAATTAAATTGTACTGACATCTTCAGTTTTCCAAGCTATGTAAACAGCATCTTCTTGATCTAACTGCTGACAACTTACGTATCTAAAGAGTAAAGCGATCAGAAAATAAGGAGATGACAGGAGAATTGGTTCAATCATGAATACACTAACATTCACTAAGACCTGAAGAACCTTTCATTTAATGTCAGTTTATTTTAGACAATTAATGAAATAGTTGTAATTCGCAATTTCTACCTTGTTACTTTATTTTCTTTTTTCTATAAGAAAATTGCTGAATAAATTCACATGTCTATCACACAGATAAATATTTAATATATTTTAAATATATTTAGTTTTGTGCAAGGCTGATGAATTACAATGTAAAATTTGTATTGAAAATTTACATATAAAATGCAATATTCTTTTAATTTTTTTAAAAAAAAGGAAAATATATGGCACTTCATACCAATTAATTGCCACTGCAACAGAAAAATGTTATGTAGGGTGGATGAAGTTAGGAAGATGATCTGCAACCACCAATAAAAGAAAGAAAATAAAAAGTCCTTTTGAAAATTTCGGGGAAGTCTCCTCAACCGGTCATCCAACCAAAAAAAATTAAGAAAATATATAGGCCTCTTCTAGATATTTCAATCTTTCGGATCCGCCTGTCTGTATGGTCTAGGAGAAACAAACCCGTTAAATATTAAAAAATATGTATAACACTTAAGCTCAAGAAGAAGCTAAAAACTTGAAGTAAAAATAATTTAAAAATTATCAGTTACAATTATCAGAATTATTTTTAAAAACGGAGCAAAATTATTGGAAAGACATATACAGAAAAAACTTCAATGGAGTTTAAGCCCGTGATGGACTACGACATCTGGTGGGCAAAACTAAAACTACGGCGTATACTTTCTGAAGAAACGTTTTGTAGTTTCAATTCTATAAATTTATTTTTTTAAAGCTCATTTATTATGTTTGTTTATTCATTTATAATTGACTTTCTGAGCTATAAATAACCAAATTCAATTATTAAACATCATCCACCAGAAAATAAATTATTAAACATTATCCACCAGAAAATAAATGTCATAATCTACATTTATTAACTGAAAAAACGAATTTTCAAGGAGATAAAGTTTACCGTCTCCCCTTCTTCAAGCCTTTTTACATTATAACAATAAATGAACGAGATTCTTTTACTACAATGACTTTTAAAATATTGACATTAACAATTAAAAAACGTTAATACAATAATAATAAAAGATCATACT
>JAFIDM010001028.1:27489594-27542925 GCA_023159025.1 Thereuonema tuberculata | reverse complement strand
GACCTCGAGAGCTCGGGTTGGGCTCAAATTGTAGCAAATTTAGTTTGCTTTACAAAAGTATAGCGTGAAGATACCCGAAAAACGCTTCCTTACGGTAGTTTTTTCGCAAAACCTGAAACAAGTGCCAGAATCCCGCAGTTTTTCGAACACCACGGGAGTAGCACAGGGTTTTCAGGGTTGCAAACTTGGGTATAAACTACCCTTAGGGGTCCTAACAACATATAAAAAAATCGTAGATACATGCGCGTTTGCGATGTTTGCCTTTTTTTATGTCGATATTGACTGGCCTAAAGGCATCCCACTGGCATATTGTTTTGAAATTTCTAATCAGCGCAGCTGCGTCTTTATAACCAAATTAATTGTTAAATCTATCAACAGATGGCGCTATTATACTTTTTCTATTATTTTTGAAGAACTAATATTACAAGCGTTAGCTTGTTCTTACAGTACAGTTTAGTATAAGATATATCTTAGTGATTCTTTATATTGATAATGAGAATTTATTGTAGGAAATGATAAATTCGTTTGTATAAAGAAATCAAAGACAATTTAATATTATTTTTATTATGCGAGGAAAAAGTATTATTGATGCCATCTGATAAATAATGTTTGAAAACAATGATAATGGTTGAAGAACGTGTGACAATTGAAAAGAAACGTATGGTTATTGCGTGTCTTTTATTGTTGTGCTTCTGTTGTTTTTGTTTGAAGAAGAAGATGATTCTCTCTTTATTCATGCTTCGGATATATATAATTTAACATGAAAGGAGTTAACTCATGTTAAAATCATGTGAATTTACTAAATAGAGACTTTAGTAAATTAGCTGAGCCCAGCATATATGAATAAATATCCCTAATTTTATTACTTTAGTGTATTTTGCAGGAAATACATCAGCCGTACGTCGTCATAGCAACGGAATAATTTTCGATTAGTAAGAATCGAATACAAGATCAACGAAACACATCGACTAAGGAAATAGTCTTATAAAGGAGTTGATAATCATGACGAGAAATAGTGAACAGTGCATTTCCAAGTGCAATTGAAATATCTTTGGACAGAAAATAAGTGACTTTGATTATTTATAATTGCCGTAAGAGGAACACACATCGGAATACGGAAGAGTATACGATATTAATTCAGTCTAGATTAGAAATGGTAATTAATAAATAAACTTTAAAAGGAAACGTTTATAAGCTTTGTAAATTACCAAGATAGGATTTATACTTCCAATCGTTGATATAAGGAGAAATAGATATTTCTACTTGAAGCTGATTTGAATAATTGAGGGAATCGATCCACAATATGTTTACGATATGAAGATATCATATTAAATATATGTGAGAAATATATATTTCTCATATATCTTAATTATGCCCAAATCACACTAGCATATTTTTTTCAACATTGTTTTGCTACAGTGAAATCAGTGCAGGGTTCCCCCTTATTTGCTTCCTTGCTTCCTCGTCCGTCTCGACGAAATTTGGTGAAACAGTGCATTTGATTGGCAGAGTGCTAGCCAATCAGAGTTGAGCTTAAAAGATTTTGGCGGTTTCTCGAAAGCTACGAAAAGACGGCGATTAATCTTTTTTTAGAGGCTAAAATCGTGTTTCGGCAACGCAATTTAGGTAGAATTTGAAATGACTTTTAGTAAGCTGTCAATCTGTTCGAAACTAATTGTAAATTGCGAAAGCGAACTACTATTTGCGAAAGCGAACTGAATTTCGGCTGAAAACAGCGGGTATCCCACAAGCCCCTGCGGCCTTTCACGCAGTTCAAGAAGAAATGAAATCTCTCTTTAAAAATTTGACATCTGCACATTTTGACGCATAGAATTAATTTATTTCAGTAAAAATATTGTTTATTTTCGAAAAATAATCTCCTCACTGTGATATTTAATTCCTAATAGGCTTCGGATTCTCTCGATACGGTAGCCAAAATGGCGCTGGTCAGCTCCTTCGGGATCGTAGCTGGTCGGTTCTGATTGGAGCTCACTAATGAGCATCCCTGAAAACAGGGTTGTATTTAGAAACGTTCTGAAATTTTTTCAATGATGGAATCAGGGTTGAAAATGGTCAACAGAGGCAAATCACACGATCGTAGACCTGAAAGATAGGGCCAACGATTGAAAACAATGATGAAAAATAGGCTCGTGTGACCCGGGCATTATATCTGAGAAATACAACCATGTGAAATAACTGTGAACATTAACTCTAAAAATGGAATGTGAATTTTATTTTTGTGTGTAATTCATTGCGAGTTAGGTAAAAGTCTAGATAACGGCACCCCACTCTTGGTGTTATTTTTTTCGCGTCATCAAACATGGCGGTCTCGGAACTATTTTTCGAAACCGGAAGCGGAAGTTAACGTAGGATGTTTCAACTTTCGAATAAGGACCTGATAGCGATTACAGAAAACGATCCCCTTGCTGAAAAAGGGTATCAGTGGGAAGGATTCCTTGCTAAAATGGGCCAACTCTGTGAACCATCAAATCTCAAAAGTTGAAACGGAAAAAATTAAAAAATACATGGAAATAGGCCTACCTCATGGCAACGACATGCTGTTTCCACACTTTCGACACTTATCTTCTGTGGCAATTAATCGAACACCCACAAAACATCAAGTACATCATTCTTACAATTGAGAAGCACTTTCATTGATTTTCTTCACAGCCTCTTTTGCATTTATCGTTGTCAAATTTCATATAAAAACTAATATAAAATAAAATTATTTGAATAGTAATGGAATTATTGTTTTATATTTTATTTAATTAAGCCTTTCAAGAGGGACAGGGCTGTTTTTTTTTTCTTCAATGAATTCTATATAGAAAGGCCAAGCAATATGGGGAAATATTATTTTGTGTCAGATCTTAAATAACATCAACCTTTTAAATAATTTACTCCTGTTTTTGTCCAGTGGGTACAATTCAGCAGAGTTTCTTTCTAAAACATCTCCATCGGGTGTGGTGGGGGTGAGCTTTTTGAGTGTGTATAAGGGGGGGCGGGGGCATTGGATACCTGAAGGTAATATAAAAGCTCTTAGAGCTCCTGTTAATGGACATGCTCTTTTATTTACAATATAAAAAGGGTGAAAGATTTCTGCACAAAATTTCATAAACCTTTAGATGTTGTATTTTTCGGTTAGAGGTTATATAAAATTTTCTTATTCCCTGTCCCAGTCTGAAATCCTGACTGCATCTAAGATTAACATTCGTGTATTGAAGCCAGAAATAATCTTCAAGATATAGATTAAACTTCTACTTCTTTTTTTTTTAATTTTGAATTTATTAATCACCTACAAATATAATAATGTGGTTCATGTAGTCCAAAGGTGCGGACTGCAGGAGCCCGGGTTCAATTCCCGGAAGAGACCGGGATTTATCCACGGTTATTTCTCATCCAACGAACCCTAAGGTTCACCTAGCCCTCTGTCAAATGAGTACTGAGTTCAAAAGCGGGAAGGCGTTGGGTTGACCTCAACTAGTCGTTGGTCGAGAATCGTTGGTAGCCTAAGCCTCTTGCGCACCCACTGACCTCCATGGCCTGTAGTTATACACCTTACCTTTTAATAATATAAACTATCTCTTTCGTTTCTTTGTAATGAATTTTTATTTTAAACAGTAGGCTTAAATGAAATTTTTATCAAGTTGTTTTTTTTCATTATTATTATTATTCCTATTTTAAATGAAGTAATTATCCGAATTCTAAACCAAACTTGAATAAATCCAATCACTTTTTTTAATCAGTTCTGACGATGATCAGAATAATGATGAATTTAGCTCTACTGTTAGAAAATGTAGCAATTTTTGAGAAAAACAAAGAAAAAAGAAAAAAAAAGTGCCTTTCTGAACAAACTCGACTTCAAAATTTTGCTCAGATTTTGAACAGTTGATGTCCACTGTTCCTTAATGACGGTGAAAATGCATTAAATAATGTCAAGTAATATCAACACCCGAGAAGGTTAAAGTTACACTGGAGACAATACAATGATACTCACTGAAAAGAATTATTTATTATTTAAAATTGTTACGAATTACCGCTTTTGAGGAGGATTACTTAACAGCTTCATTTCTTCACAGTAGAAATGTTATCATTAAACAATGAACACGACTTTTTAACTAATGAAATAATAAAAAAATCACTGTAATAGACTCCTGCCGATGACTACGGTTGAAACTAGAAACTGTCTTTCTACAATCATCCTATTAATAGGCAAAAAATATACGGATCTTTGTAAATTTGCAATTTGAAATAACCAATCACAGTGCAGCGTTGGAACATGTCAGGCATGATGTCACGCCCATGTTTAAACATGGCGTCTCGAATATTCTTCTCACTTCACCGCGATGGATCGCGATTACACAATTATTATCAGCGTATTGGAATTTTCTTTCCCACATAAATGAAGTTTGCACTGAAATGCATGAAGTTCATGCGTCAAAATTTATCAGAGAGTTTGTAAAATCTCGGTTTTTACATAATTTCGACTGTGTAGCCACTCGCTCACTACTCAACAAGTAGGGGACATGACAAAGCACATGCCGTCATTGTTGTTCAGACAGGATTATTGGTTGTTGGACATTCGTTATTGTTATTGTTGAAACTAGTAAATCAATTTTTTATTTTCTTTTATTTTAACAAAATTTGGCTTAGTCATCCAAATTATATGTGGGCTGTTGCGGAAGTCATGGCTTTTAAAAAATGAGCTTAGAACATATTTTTCAATCTTGTGTTTTTCAAAAATTTCAGGGTATTTCAAAAATGTGGCATTTGTTTTACTTCCGTTAATATTGCTTCAATTTCGACGAACCTATTCTTTTAGGGCAGCAGGTTGCCATTTTGTTTCATAATGAGAAACCGCAGCACTGGCTACTATGAAAGTGGTAAATCATTTTTTTATTTTAACAATATTATAATATTATTTTAACAAATAAGCCGATATTGAAATTACATATGGGCTGTTGTGGAAGTCATGGCTTCTAAAAAAATTAGCTTAGAACATCTTTTTCAATCTTGTGTTTTTCAAAAATGTGGAATTTTTTTTACTTCCGTGAATATTTCACGGGTCGCAACTAGTATGAAATTATAAAGATAACTATCGTACCACCAAAATCGTAGTTTTTGCCGTGGGTAAAAAAGTCTAGGTTTCAAAGAATCAAATCTTAACTAGCCTACATCTCACATCTGCAGTTGGTTAATGGTGGGTGGCATCAAATTAACTGGAAATTTAGTCCTTATTTTGATGACGTTCAATATCTTCTAAAATGTTAGTTAGTGGTGACAGTTTATTCATTTGATGCAACAGAAAGGTTCCAAAAAGATGCTGATATCAGATAGAAATCTTACATTTGTCTTTGATGAAACCAATCAGTCCTTCAGTTTGTTATCGTCCCTACAAATAAAGCACGACAATGACAATAATTTACAATAATTTAACTTGCTCTTCTGTCTATATTATTCTAACAATTGTTATTGAAATTATTCTGTTTAAGCTTCACTTTCCAAAAATATAGGTTTTATATAACTTCTTTGACTTTCCTCAGATGTCATGTAATAAATTTCTGAATTGTTTTGCGTTTAAGCACTAATAATTCATTACTATACAGATGGAAAGTGGTATAGAAATTTGGCAAGAAACGCAAGTTAATAGTAACACAAGTGTATATGAGAACATAATAAAAACCTACGAAATATTAAATAAATAAATGCAGGGCCAAGCAACAGAGTAAGCAAAGTTAAGGGACACTAATGGATATTTCCAATCGTCAGCATTATTCTGCTGTTGTTTCCTTTTGATGAACGCTGCTCTAGATTCGATAAAAGGAAGGAATAGGAAGAAGGGTCCTAAACAAATAGGAAGGAATGAGGGAGAAGGGTCCCAATTTACAGTTTGCAGGGTACAGCAGGTAAAAACCTAGCGCCGGCTCTGAATAAATGAAAATCCAATGATGTAAATTTTCTGTAGACTCAAGCTTCGGTGTGAAATGGATTGCAACACATTACATGATTATAATGGACCGTACATATAAGAAATATAATAAAATACAAAGCCTTTAAAAACAGTAATTTTCAGATTTTAAATATTATTTCTGAGACTCAATTCATAAGATACCAGAAGCATAGCATCGGGATAAAAATTCGAAAATAAACAAAAATAAATTTCCCTTTACTCTTGAGTTTACTCTCAAATGAAATGTATTTTAAATTCAGTCGATCCATGATTAAGTAACTTCCTTTCGAGATAAAGAGAAATGATTCCCTCTACCGTCGTAGGACACAGTGACGAAGCACAACAGATGGGCTATCTTATTCTGACCTCTGGGAGTAGGTGTGGATCTCGACCCCAAAAACTCAATTAACTGTTGAAATTCAAGCAACTGCTTTCCCACATACGTACTCCTGTCCGTTTGGGCTCCATGCTGACAAAGGTAGTGGAGTCTATCTTCGCCCACGATTATTCATCCACACAATTACACAAATACCCACTGAGAAACGAGAAAGGGATTCCAAATACAACAAATGCAGAAAAAGAAGATAAATATTTGATTGATACTTACCTAAATTCAAACAAAACTCCAAAGTTAATTGACCTATACTTATTAAGAGTAATATATGATTTTTGATTTTTAGCTGAGCCAATAAATCTGTTTTCAAAGAAAGCTAGATTCAACAATCAACTAATCTCCCGGTCTGTAAATGTATGTATCCCTTAACCTTTGATCCAGTGATTAGATTTTCTTGAAATTTGCCAAATACATCTTACTGATAACATTTGAAAAATATTCGTATAATTCACATTCGAAAAATGTGTACCTGATGATGGTAAAATTTCCATAAAAAGACTTTAAATAAATAAATAAATAAAAATCGATATTTATAAGAAATACAAAGAGTGAAAATATTAATAGAAATGAAGGGTTAGAAATATATAAAGAGTCAGTAAAATTGGCGAGAGATATAATATTATCTAGTGTAAATAACAAACACAAATCGTAAAATTTGAAGAATTGGTTTTTTAATGAATGAATAATTGTTGAAATTATAATATAATGGAAAGTTAAGATTCGCTTTCATATGATAGGAGTATTTATTTTGATTGTTATTTTGTAACTATGTCCAGGATGTGTAATTTATGGCATGGTAATTAACATCTGTAAATTGTTTATATTTGAAGCTGTAAAAGTGATGTAAGAATACGGTGAAGATTTCCAGTAATAAAAATAAGAAGCTCGCAGGGATCCAATGTTAGGTCAATATTATACAGCAACAATGGTTTCAAGAAATCTTCAACGGAATCAACTTGAAATCAATCGATAACGAATTTTGAAACAACGTTTAATGAAAGCTAATGAATTTAATTCTACTTTCTCTATTTTTAAGTTTTTAAAAATATTTTAAGCAATCCCAGTAAATCAAATAAAAAGTTGGAAAATAAATAGTGTATTTCAGATTAGCGAACAAATTAGGCATTATTTCTTCTTTTTTTAAAATATTAAACCGTGATTAAAAGAAGTTTGAGACATTATTTTAATTTTAATTGTATATAAAAAAAAGTAAAGTTATATTTTAAAAAAATAGATTTGAAATTAACAAAAACGTAAATTAAACGTAGAATGAAAAGTATAAAATACAGATAGCTTTTTATTTTTAAAATACAGGTACTGAGGAATACTGAAGATCTTAATGAACTGCTGAAAAGCCAACCATGGTCAGTCCTACTACGAATTCAACGGAGTTCAGCATTTATTAAATTTGTTTTATTAAGAGTGTTATTGTCTTAATGAATGGTTACGTACTTACTGAGAAAAATTCAATGAAAATTTTTAGTTTATATTGAAAAAATAAAACGGGAATTAGTTTCGACTTTTTATTTTATTTACGGTTCTTTATCCTTGATGTGGTCGGAGGTCGTTTAAGAAATAACTGCAAAATGTAAATGAAATACTAATTGAAATAACAGGTTTACAACAATTATTGCACATTTATATTCATTGCTGCTAATGTAAATGTAACGATCCTTGAATAAATAAAATAGTGTGATCATATATCATTGAAAAGCTATGTCGAATCATTTGGTCCATGAACAAGGTTTTGTGATTTTTACTGAATTATCATTGATCCACGATCATTAGATATATCTATTTAAAGCCGCAATCGCACAACAAAAAAGTCGACAACATTTATTTTGGGGAAATTTTTCATTTCTGTTTGTATTCGTAATTGCAGAAAATGTATCCCACAATGCCACATAACAGGGTTTCCTTCTTTGGTGATCTTATAACCAAATTTCGAAGACAGGGTCACAACTACATTGCCTTCAAAGCGATATGGGTAACAGTTGATGGTTAAATTCTTTGATCTTCAACCAGTCTCGAAACAATGTCTGTGACAAATGTCGCTAACACATTCAACGTTTTGAAAGCAACAAACGTGTCGAAATACGCAAATGAAATTTAATTGGCGACAATTTTCAAGCCAATGTAAATGCAGCTTAATCAATAAACTAAAGAAAAATTTAATTGTTATTATCCGCGCGCTCAAAGATGAACCTCCCAGAATGCAACGCAGATTACAGAATGACCTTTCCTGGCTTTTCGTTAACATTCAAATGGAAGAGAAAATGGCGGTCGCTGGTTCACAGTCAACATTTCGACGAGTTATCAACAGTCAAGCTAGGGAAATTATTCTTAACGTTGCTCGTCGATTTCTAGACGATGTATCTCCCAACAACGATTTGAACAGTAAAAAGGATGCGTTGAAGGTCACTGCAAAATATACTGGAGTGAGTTTGTCTACAGTGAAGAGAATTGTACAGTCGCCGTTGCTACGAACGCCAGGGAGAAAAAGGCCTCGTTTGGCTCCAAAGAGTTCGCCTGACGATTTTGATTGTTACATCATTCGTCAAATTGTTGCTGATATGCATATCAAGAAGGAATTGCCGCCATTTTCTCTTCCATTTGAATGTTAACGAAAAGCCAGGAAAGGTCAATCTATAATAATCTGCATTGCATTCTGGGAGGTTCATCTTTGAGCGCGCGGATAATAAGTATTACACCAACCATCTCTACTTCTAATAACAAAGTTTACTTTAGTACAATTTGCACCCAAAAGACGAAAAAAACATCATCTTAAAATTTCAAAATTTATGGGAAAATGAAATTTCTATCACAAATTTCAAATTAGACTATTTACTTACTTCATTATTTATCTTAGAATATGAAAACTGCATTGTCTTCATGACATAGATAAAAATGGTATCAACGGTCAAAATGCACTTATTATAATTAATGTCGCATCACAAGCGAATTAATAACAAAACAAGAACTTTTTTTTATTTATAATAAGCAATTGGTATTCCTGTAAACCTCATTACAGTGACATCTATTTTTTTTTTTTTTTTTTAAATTTACTACGACAAGGTTGTAGCTCGAGAGCCTGAGACAGTAACTTTCTGGGCCCAAGACGCACAGTTTTGTCTTTTCACCATCAAATGACTCAGTGTTTATATTCTCTTTTTCCTTCTTTCTTTTCTGCTTCTGTTGTTCATCCCTCTGCACAATATCTGGCGCCATTCTTGCGACTCCATTACACTTGAAATGGAAATGAGTGGCTGCCATTGCAAATGAGTCTTTGTTTTCCGTTTTTCTTTTATTCCACCCACACATTCACCGCTTCAATTCATAATTCGAATTCCATTATTTAATATACAGGCCTCGTTGAAGTTCTATCAAATCAAACGCAAAATCGTAGTACAGTTTATAAAAGAAACACAAATAAGTATTTACGTTTTTATATATTATTTTTTTAAAAATTTACTACCATACTGACTAATAACTTATTTTTAATTTTTTTAATACAAACTACTTTCACTTCGATTTATATAGATATCGATTTTGACCAATTTCTTATACTCATATATTAGACAATTGAGAAGGTAAATAAATAGAATTATTACAAAATTATGAAATCTCTAAGTAGGGCATTTTCATTTTCAGCAATATATTATCTACCTCTACATATTAAAATATATTAATTGCTGAAAATTGTAGTTTTCAACCATCGTAGGATATATGGATGTATGTCATTCAATGCATCAGAGAAAAAAAACAAGAATTAGAACGAAAAGGTTTTAAATGAATTTTATGTCCAAATATTTGCCATCTAGCCGTTGTCCTCAATAATCAAGTACTAACAAAATCTATAAATCTGAAATGTGTAAGTTGTTACAGTCATGTTACATCCTATTGATTGTGGTAGGCCTACATATCCGACCAATAAAAAATTCAGGACCAAGAAAAAAGCTGCCGTTAATGTATTAAGCTGACGTAAATTATTTCTCTCAGAAATAGGAATTTGGAGGTAAATGACCATACACGATCTCTGAAGATAGAAATAGGAACCACAGGAATTGAAAAGTACAATTCACGAGTGTCTGAAAAGCATCATTATTACGAAAAATAAACAGAAATTACATAAAAAGCATCAACCTTATCTTGTGATATAACTGCAATTCTAAGCAGCTCAAAATGGAGAAGATTTTTTCTATATTGATCTCCATCAGTATTTTTCTTTTTTATAATTTATCTTTTTTGATAGGAAATTTCCAGATTTTTGCCTGTTCGAAACTTGTTTTGGAATTTATTTGAAATTTTCCTTTTCATTTGATAATTCAAAAAAAAAATGAAATTATTTAATAATTATATTTGCAATTGTCTCATTTTCTACATCAGCTGCTGTTTCTATTACTGAAGATATTCCACTTGAAATATATTGAGATTAATGTTTAAGGGAGTAAATATTCCACCGAAGAGCTTTCTTTTTTATTAGATCACCGTAATAACTTCATTTATCACTAATATTATTATTACTATAATCACCAATTATTATTATAATAAAAAGAATTATTTTGAAATCGAAACTGCATTAACTGCTGAAGGAAAAAATTATAATCACAGAAACAAAAATAAAATCAAATTAGACTATCCACACATTTTTAATAGCTATGGGAAAAGAAATGCTCATTACCTAATAGAAGAAATTTATAATTGTATTCGAGATTGTAAACTTTTAAAAAACAAAAGAACTCCTGAAATAAAACAAAATAATAAAAAAATCACTTATTGCAAATATTGAAAATAGGTAAATCAAAATTTCTAAATGTAGTCACTCTCCTTTGAAGAGAATTAAACTATGATTTTGAATTTCAACCATTTTCTTCACAAGTTTCTTGTGTATATATAATACTTGTGTCTATATTAATTGTATGTGATTATATGTATATCCCTTGTAAATACTTATACTGTATTTACTGTTAAAAATATTAATTATAGGTTTTTATTAATATATAAACTCCTCGTTTGAAATTTCGATAGAGAGATTAGAAGGTTGTCCGTCCTTCACTCCTCGCACATGTAACGGAAAACAATAGTTTATTTATTCAAAAAAACAAATTACGTCAAGTAAACAAAAACTAAAAATAAATTAAAGTTTAAGTTCTAAAGGATACATGCAGTATAACATTGAAATCCATTTGTAACAGTCGGAAATTTGCGCAGTTGAGTTAACCATGCAACAATACTACTGTTGTCTGGCAACGCGCGTGCGAACTTCAATTGTTGCGAACGTACACACACACACACACACACACACACACACACACACACACACTGTTGCATTTAAGGTTGCATTCTGTTTTTAGTCTTCTGATAAGGATCAGAAGACATATAATCCCCGTTTGTCCGTGGACAATATCATTAAAAATCTAATTAAATTATCATTAAGCACAACAATCGCAACAATTGCGTCTTTTGCATTCGCAATAATCACAAGTATAATACAGATCAGCAACAATCACTACAATCACAATAATCACAACAATTGCTTAATAATAAGGAAATTAAAGCAATATCAATTATATTGTCTTATACGTATCAGAAGACGTTGCGAAGCATTGTAATTGGTTTACTAATCGCTATCCCTACCTTATTTTAATAATTAAAGTAGAACTCTAAACTAAAGCGTTACTCTAAACTAAAGCGGAACTGGGCATTACAATATAGGTCTATTGAAATCTGTTTATGGAATGTGTAATTGTACATTTGTAAAGTAACATTCTATTCTAATTGATAGCGTTTATATTCAGTGAAGTTCAACTGAAATATTAATTCCGCGGATAAAGATGTAGCATCTGTTCTAAGGTTGCATTCTTTGATTGTATTTCGCCGTTCAATGGCTATAATAATACTTCTAAAATTATCTTCATAAGAATATTGAAATAAATATTCCCAAAATATTATAATAGCAGTGTACGAACCACATACAACATACCTAAATGGCTTTGTAAAGGTCATGTGTTGCCTAAACAGGTTTAAATAGTGTAAGACATTCAATTATCGCCGATCGTTTAGGTCTGATATACAATCAAAGAGTCAGAAATTACTAAGGACCGAAGATACGTCAGTCTCCCAAAAATATAGATGACATCACTGGCAGTTGAAGCAAATATCGAAAGACGTAATTCTGCAGTCAGACTCACTCATCAGATAAGAGCCAAAATCATTCTACAGAGCAGTTATATATATATATATATATATATATATATATATATATATATATATATCAGACAATTATTGAAAACTCGGAATATAAAACTATTTTAGCAATGGCTCTTCCATACAAACATTTAACAGGCCAGATACATTAAAAAAGAATTATCATTAATGTATTTACGCAACTAAATTGTAAACCAGAAATAAGAGGAAAAGAAATACAGTGCATCCCGTTCTTTCGAAATTAATGAAAATTTATGAAAATAAGAAAAAATAATGATAAAGTTTACAATTCGCTAAGCCACCTAAATTATCACAATAGATGTTTTTTTTACACAAATCTACATTAAAAGCTCAATTCTCCTGTAAAAATCTGTATTTATCTAAATAGTTTGAAAATATTTTAACGTTCTTCCGAATTATTATTATTGTTTTCTTTTATTGATTTTTAGGCGTTTTCTTTTTTTTTTTTGAAATCTTAAACTACTAGTTTGAATTCTACAGAAGAATTTACAACCAGTGACATATCACTTTATAATTAAGGTTGATGTATGTATGTATGAGTTTTCTTATTTGTATAATCAACCCTGTTTGATAAATAATCTCTACTTACGGTAATTGCTTATGTTTAAACACTGCTTACAGAATAAAAAAAATCATATAAGCATAATATCCTTTTAGAAATTTTAAGCATTTAAGAAATTCTTATACGTAATAAGGTAGAAATGTATTTATAAACATAAAGTTAAATAGAGTGAGAATGAGAATTTTGTTCTGCGTGTATGTATAGTGTTGAATAAAGCTCTTACTATTGATTAGATGCGAAAATAGATTATGAGTGAAACTAAATAATATTATACTAGTTATACTATTTATTATTATACAGTAATTATTTAGTATAATATAAAGCAATAGAAAACAATAGTGTAGTATTTACCACACAATATTCTAATGATAGAAGTCAGTTATTTTGTTATTACTATTTATTTGATAGATCGTTGAGAACTGTAGACTACAGGTCAATCGCTGCTTCTAGAATGCTTCAAATTATTTAATTGTATTTAAAAATAAAGCTCGTTATACAAAGTTATTTTCTGTTTAAAAAAATCTTTATTTCTTATAAAACTTATTTAAATAACTGACTCATCCTATAAAGTTTTGAATGAAACGGTCTCGCGTGTGGTGCACGTGCTCATCTGTTGCTCGTGAATCCTCGGTGACCATTGGTCGTTCAACTCGTAGCACGGACGAGCCATTAGCGGCAGGCGACGTGATGTCATGGCTTGGACCCTTTGCCATTGGCCGTAACCTGTAGTCGGCCGTCCTAATGACAGGTAAAAAAGGCCAGCGTCTTATTCAGCTTCGCGGACCGCGACGAAAAGGTCACGACCCAGAGGAGGAGGTGAAAACGGCGGATGACCCTCAGAAAAACCAAGCATATAACCCACGTGCTCGAATGCGGCCGTCACATCCAAGAGGTTGGCCGCGGATTCAGGGAAAAGTTTCAGGTGACGAAACAGGTGGCATCTGTGAATAGACAACAACCCAAACCAATTTATATCCCTTAGGCATTTTCTTATCAAGATCCTAACATTCTTTATCATCAAACAGGTTTCTCTATTTCGACCATTCAGCAATCGAATGTCTGCAATTAATGCAAGACTAGTTTTAATTTAAAAAATATCAAAGTGCTCCTAATATAGATGGGATCTTGATATCTTTACAAGATTCTCTCAATCCAATTAACCAACGGAGGTTCGTCCAAACTACTTCTGCTAGTTATGTTAATTACTGGCTGAAACTGTTATGATCTGGTGTCCACTTCTGCAGAAGCTCTGCCACTGAAGTGACTGAAGATTAATGCTGATGGTTCTTCTCATCTCAGGCTTCAAACTTTGATTTCATCTCCTGAAGATGAGAATCCCAACTGGATAAGCTGGACATTTGCAACCTGTAAACTCTAGGACTGATTTGTGAAAAAAGAAAAAAAAAATATATTGCTTGAATCTATCTGCTGAGACGATCCGCCTTTGCTAACCTGTCCGTCGGCATGTGGTGATAATGTGGTCCGTTCTTGTTTGGGCAGCCCGTCCGTCAAGCTGACTTCCGCGGTCCGAAGGGAGACGTGGACGGGCATCGTCCCGATGGAGACCTGCGTGCTGATCCCTCCGGAGCTGAGCCTGGTGCTGGCCGCCGTCACCGACCGCAGAGCCAGCCGCTTCTACGAGATGGGAGTTCGCGTGTGGAGTAATCAGCGGATCGCCCGTGGGACTCGGTTCCGCCCTTTCCAAGGAACCATTCGTCTCGACAAATTGGAGGTGTACAGTTGCCTGGACGATAACGATGTAAGTTAACCCTTTCTTTTAAACCTTCGATTCAGACAGTTCTGATTTGGAAGATTAAACAACTTTTCCAAATATGTAAGAAGCAAATAAGACAAAAGAAAAGAACTAATAAACTAACAATAAAACTCATTTTCACGAAATCCTTGACATTAAATCTTACGTAAGTAAATACACTTTACGAACTGAAGACTCTAAACTGAAGACTTTTTAGGTTTTAAGATGATTATCACAGAAATTATTTCGCACTCACTTTTTGAAAAGTTATTAACAACAAGAGAAAGAAAATAAACTAATTTATGCTAATTATTACACAGTGAGACATTCAAAATTTCATGAATTCAAAAGATTTCTTGTTTCTTTGTTTATCTAAGAAGCTTAATGTCATCATGTGTTTGAGCTTCTGGAATTAGTACTGGATATCCAATTTTCCAAGACACTGGGTATCTTCATTTGATATCTTAGCTGAGAAATTGTAGAAATTTTTAATTAATTGTCTTTCTAAGCAAATCAAATATTTTAAACCATCTTATTCTCAAAAACTTTAAATAATCTAAAACTTCAGCTCCTTTCTGTCAGTAAAACAGTAAAAACATAATTTATGGCTCAAAGCAGCCGTAATTGTTCTTTTCATCTTATCATTATGACTGTGATTTATCCTTTATTTCATTTCCATTTGTCTTGAATTTTTCTGACAATAATTACCAGAATGTGAAAAACATAACCATTAACAGCCCACTACATTGTAACAAAGCTGTAAACCAGAATTCAAATATTTATCTTTAAAAAATACATCATTTTTTATTTGTTTTAACTGATTATAAGCATTAGTTAATTTCAAATGTTAATGATGTAATTCATTATATCGATATTTCATTGATAAAACTATTTCATTTATAAATTAGTAATAACGGTAGCAGCAACTGTGTAACTTTAGAAATGTGTTGGACAAACCTTCATCCTGCAGTGGATTGGAAATGATGATATATATTTACATCTCTGTTTTTAAATCATTAAGTTTTAATATTCAGTTTAAATTTTCAATTATTTTAACTTTTATTACAATCACAGCGTTGTCGTCTGTCTCAGAATTCTGTGTACCAGTTCGAGCAATGGTAGTATGACGACTGCTTTAATAAGGAAAAATGAATTATTAAAGTTCATTACTAGGCCTACGGTTATCTAATACAATCAAAACGTGCATTAATATCATTGTTAGCTGCTCTTAACATTGATCCAAAGCAATAAAATATAATAAAAAAATTATGAGCACTATAAAAAAATATAATAAGTATTGCACTTATAATAAATACGTCATCATTAAAAATGACGTCTCCAGACACTGTACTTAATACTATTAAACAATGTCGACTGGAATTAAAAAAGAAATTTCCTTAATTCAGTTATTATATGCTTTGTTTTTATTTTGATTTATATCATACTATCGTTTTCATTTTATTTAATAGTTACAATCTGCAAGTGACTTAACATAAATAAATAAGATTTTTGTTTTATGAAACAAAAAAAATGCCTTAAACGTAAGAAATAAAACTAAAAATAGTAAAAGAAAAATTAATAAATAAATAAATTAAATAGCATATCATTTTCAGATGCTATGAAAACACTAGGTTAAAGAACAACTTTTATCAATAAATACTATAATTTTAAATCAATAAAATTCACTACTTGTAGTATTATCAATAATAAAATGATAGAATTTTAAAATTATATGGTAGGTGGTTTTGATGTACAGTATTTTAAAAAATTGCTGGAAGTCATTAAAAAGATTTAAATAATTACATAAATTTAACTGTTTTCCCCCAAATCCCGTTTGTTTTTGTTGTACGCCTCTTCCGCTTCTATTGAGCTTTGGATATCCTTAAATAGTAAACGGAGTTCGTCTTTTATCTATGGTAATGAAATCAGTGTCAGCTTTAATGATTGTGTAACGAACTGCAATTGAAATGTCATTTTTGTCGTAAAAATGAAGGAGTTACGATGCCGTAAAAGAGAAGTTGAGAGAACTCCTTTTTTTTTCTCTCTCTCGGATCCCTCCCACCTGCCCCATCGGATCGTAGATAACACCCTCAAATCATTGACAGACACCAACGAATCACTCTTCACGGTTTCAGTCTCTCTAACTTTTAATCCTAAATGTCCCAATGAGTTACCTGAAGGGGAAGGAAATTCTCATTTACTTACTTAATCAATTAGTCTCATCAAATAAAACTGAGATGTCTGTAAAAAATTTTAATATATTTGCAAAAGTATACTGAGAACTAAAGACAAAAAAAATCATGTTTTTACCCTCCATCTTCTATCCCACAAGTTTATCAAATTACATATGTGGAATATGACAGTGTTCGAGAGTTCTTGTAGAACGCTTGATAATAATAGTTTATAATTTAAAATTTTCAGTTTTGGGGACTTTCCGTTAATGGACTTCCTTTTGACAGCTGAAGTTCTCAATCTCAGGAACTAAACAATTTAACTACGGTTTTTCTCATAAAGAAAAAAAAAAAAAGAAAGACAGAAAGAAAAAAGGACAAGAATCAACTTTTTATAATAAAGAAATTTAAAATGTTTCCAGTCATTCATTATCAAAGTGACAAGTTTTCAAAAGTGAATACCTGTACCATCCATCCTGAATCTATATTTATTTGTGAATTTACTAATGGGTAACTAATAACAATCCATTGCATATTTCATTGTAGAATCAATTCTTATTCAATGTTAATCTGGGGAGACACGAAATCTTAATTATTTCTCAAAAAATTCTAAGGAGAGTGTTAAAGAAATCGACATTAATCTTGGAGTTTTTCATAGCAATTCCTAAGAACTTTCACAGAAAGAAGGACATTCAAAATGGCAGTGAATCCATTATATTCAGAAGCTCAATTTTGTTTTTGCGGGTTCCTTTCATCTAAAAATCGCGTTTCCAAAGTGATAGAATCGAAGTTGGATTAACTTTCCTTTTGGGTATGATTTTTTTCTTCCTGAAGCTGAAGTTTTTTGTCGAGGAAGTTCGTAATTCGGAAAACCAGATCTGAAATACTATGACTTGATGAAAATTTGAAGTTTACTGTTGGTAACGTTAAGAATTATCCAATATCGCTGCTTTTTGCAATTCATAATTTATCAATATTTTGTATTAATCAATAATAATATAATTAATCTACAATCTAACTACACTTCCTAAATTCACGTATATGAAATTCGACTTAATTTTTTTTCTCAAAAAAACAAACAAATATTTAATAATTATTATGAATTTGATGTCAAAGTTTTTCGATTTCCAGAATTCATTACAAAAAAAGTAAATAAAGAATATTGGAATAATAATAAACTTAGGAGTCAGATTCATTTGCCTTCAATTTCTGTAATGAATTAATAACTTCAGTTATTTTGGTATTTGGGGGCGTCCATTAATTATGTGAGCTCAAAATGGGGGGAGGGATCCGGCAAAATCTTACCAAATCTTATTTAAAGGAAGGGGGAGGGTCAATGAAAATCTTACGTCAACTTTTTAATTCAGAGAATATACATATTATATTAGATTTTTTGACTTTTTGAAATCTCACGTGAGGGCGAGGGGGGTACCACCATATCTTACGAAATCCAAGGGGGAGGTGGGTCCAATTTTTTTAAAAAACACCTCACATAATTAATGGACGCCCCCTTTCAGCGGTGAAGAACTAATGAGAGAGAATTTGCTAAATTGGAAAACTTCGGAAGATACAGTTTTCATGTGAAAAATAGAACAGGTCATAAGGGAAACAAAAATATACCAAATTAAATTCATTAAAACCATTTAAGTTAATGAGGTAGTAAAAAACTCTTATCATTTTGCTGTAGAGATACAGTTTTCTTCATGATAGAGTACATTGTTAGGTTTTTCGAAGACAGAATATAGGATATTTTTGAGCATTAATCGTTGCCAGATATACACAACAGACTTACTGTTTGATATTGTTAAATTTTGTCGAAACTTACTGTATTTTAATCTAAAAGAAAATTTCATTAAAATGCGCAATTAGACCACAAATCACAAACATGAACTAAATTGTCTTCAATAACTATTCAGAAAAAAGTATTATAGAAAACTTTTTGAATTCATCTTTTGATCTTTTTGATTTTATTGTCTGCTAAGATTATACGAAAGAAGGAGCATCGTTTTGTGTTTTGAATTTATCTTCATTATTTACTTATATTTCTTTTAATGGAAGCATGGTTATTAATATAAATACGTGTAGAAAAAAAGCTTGATAATCATCGGTTATAACTCTGGTCAACAAACTTCAATTGCTATTTTGAAATCTGTAAAAGCTCTGAAAAACTGTTTCTTTAAAGGGATTTTCCGTTGATTCTTAGAATAAACCAATCAGGAGAATATATCAATGGGAAATCCAATAAGAATCACATAATGCTACAGTTTATATGGTGAGGGTCATGTTTATAAGACAATAGACCTGACACAATTTACGTGTTTTATATTTTTAATTAAAAAACTCTCAAGAATTGAGAATATTTTAAGACTTCATGGTTTCCAATTCTCTTCAAAAAACAGATTCATAAAGATGGTATAATTCAGTCCTAGGAAATAGAATGGGACTGAACAGACAGATGTACTTTACTTTACCTTAAGCAATTGCATGCTAAAACATTCTAGATCCCAATCTTATTTACTTCACGATTTAGAAAGTATATAGGAAGGGTTACAGTATTAGATATACTTAAAGGAAACCATGGGGAAAAAAAAAAAAAACTGGCGTCATTAAGAAAGAAATTAAGATGTTTTGTCCTGTTAATTGATACTGGGTGGCTTAGACTTTATTTGAAGATAGAAGTAAAAAACACCTAAAGCAAGATCCAACAACCGAAGCGCGAATCTGCACATTTCAGTTTCTGTTGGCAGGCAGCTGTCACGTGACTATCCCTGAATGATTAAGAAATTAATACTTTAAAATTAGGTTTAGATTTTCCTAAGTTTACAATGGAAACCTAAGTCTGATAAAGTAATTTTCAGCAAATCTTTAAGTAAAAAAACCCCAAAAAACAATCAAGTGTATTAACTTATTCTTATTAAATTACCCCATTACTTTCTTTTCAAAATTAAATGTAAATTTCTTTTTCAAAATCTTATTGTGAATAGGTTCTTAATACAAAACCATAATTCTGTGTGAGCTTTTAAGTTTTTTTTTTTTTTTTAATGAATTTATTTTTTAAGACGGGCAACAATATGTAATGAAAGCTTGAAGAACGATAATAAAGTTATTCTAGGAAGCGTTCGATTTTCAAAATCA
The DNA here is from genome assembly GCA_023159025.1 of Thereuonema tuberculata. Lineage (NCBI taxonomy): Eukaryota > Metazoa > Arthropoda > Chilopoda > Scutigeromorpha > Scutigeridae > Thereuonema > Thereuonema tuberculata. The sequence goes on along the minus strand of JAFIDM010001028.1, from coordinate 27,522,735 downwards.
TGAAATTACATTGACTTATTCAAATTCATATTAAATTTTTGATGACTGTTTTTGCTTGTTTATTAAGTAATTCTATTATTTAGTTATTTATTGTGATGCTTCCCAAAAAAGCTTTCAATTCCCAAGAAATTAGACTAAAATAAATTGAAATACTTTGTTGGTTAATATACATTTTCAGATTTAAACGCAGTGAAGCACCAATGTCCATGTTTACTTAATCAACTTCATGTGTTAATAATAGGTTAGATTTTATATTCAGTCATATAACTGACTGCCCATACCGTCAGTCTTAATAATCCACGATGCATCACTCAGTTATTTTTAATGAAATTGTATAAAAAAATTAAAACTCCTTATCTATCTTCTATATTTAAAAAAGAGAATCAACAAATTCCTGTTTTCCCATCCATTTTCATGACTTTTATTTCGTTCTTTTCCCGAAAGTTCGACAAAACATCGTCTAATATTATTCAATGTATTCGCCCTTAAAAACTTTATCATCAGATATGGAGGTATTATCGTTTACAATATAATATTTTGAAAAAAATAGCATATTTTCTATTCTTAAAAACAGTGTCTTGCATATTGCTTTGTTTTATCGTCATCTAGGATAACTTTAAACTTAGAATCTTTTTTTTCTAAAATATAACAAATTAAATGAATTGCAATTACTTTATTTTTTATTGCACATGTAAGAAATAGTAATTTGTTCGGGGAAAAGTAGGAGTTACGTAATCCATGAAAAGTAATTCTTATAAATCACACTATTTTGAAAACGAGGATTCTAATAATAGTGGATGTTTGTAGCTTCGGGCCACCAACGCCCCTCAATGGGAATGAAAACTTCGTTTGGGAATTCGGAAGAATTTATGTATCACAAAAGAAGATCTTCAATTATCTTATCATTTATTTCCCGTAAAAAAATTAGCAGGGAAGAATTAGCATAAATGGATATGCATTAGAATTAGTATTCATTCTTATTAGATTGTACGGTTTGAGATAATTGAATTGTGAATTTAAACGAAAATGACAGGGTCATCATTTATCATGGGAACTGTGTGTAATTGCTTGTGGTTTCAGTTTCGCTGTCTGTAAAACTTTGTTTTTACTTGATAGATATTTTCTATTTTTCTTTTTTAATTTGCCTTCAATAAAAGAATAATTTGGTGCCCGTTTCGTTCGTGGAAAATATGAATTTAATTTATTGGTCAAAATTAACAAACCAATACATTACTGCAGATTTCTATTTTTTTCCCTCCAATTTTTCCAGTCTCGGATTTGTTTTTTAAATCATTTTTTCAATCTTACGGACGGACAGAGAGCCTAACGCATTACGATATAAGCCACCTTCGGTAAACAAAATACAGGAAAGAACTTGAAGCCTGCTTTCGTTAAAATACTGCATTTTTATTTTTATTTATTTTTGTAAAATCGTGAAAAATAATATAAACGAAAAATCTCGTATTAGGAAATTATAATACTTGCATATACAAACAGTATCTTCAATTTTTTTTGGTTTTCTAAAAAATAATTACATTAGCAAATTTTAATATCCACTCCAGTTGATTTTTAATTAGTCTATATTAAAGCACGCGGTTTTATTACTCAAACTTAACGCTCAAATTTCTTCATAGGAATCTTCTCGAAATAATTTTGAAAAACAAAAGTTAGATAAAAAAAAAAAATAATAATAATAATAATAATAAAAAAAAAGATCATGTTTTGTTGGTAAACACAAATGCCAAGTTTGAAAAAAAAAATCTATTCGGAGGGTCAACAGTTACTAGGGAACATACATACAAGCATACGTAGGCCTACATAGTGATTTTCTAAGCCTCGCTTCCTTACGAAATTGGCTAAAAAAAAGGGAAATGAATAAAGCCGAACTTCTTTTTAGAATAAATAATAAATCTTGAACAATACATTTGATGACAAGTAAATGAGGAGACTATTAAATTCCGTGGCTTCCTGAATTCAGAAGATGAACTATTGTTGAGATCAAAGTTATTAGTTTAGTTGAGTTCCTTATCTCCAGATGGAGCCTCGTTCGACTGTCTAATATATGGTTCCGAGGCAATGATGATAGGGTTTCATTCGTCTATTAAAATCAGATGGAAGTTTCCTATTACTCTTCCGTACAAACACACTTTCCTATAACATCTACATCACTTACAGAGATATAGTTCACAGAAGAGGCGTTTCCAATAAGAAATGGTTACTAGAACACTAAGATAGAAGAATTCTAGGAAGAAGACATATCTGATAGCAATGCATTACATCGGTTAGAGTGGCAATACATACATAAATAGATCGAAATTTCGGAGAAACAATAAATTCTGGATTATATGTTAAAGTTACTTGATATTGTGTAATTCAGTCCACAAAGTACCATTCAGCAAATTAAAAACTTCAAAGAAAAAAAAATGAACTTAGGAAGAAAAAAAATCCTGAAAGAATTTAAAGCTGTTTTTAAAGTGGAAACAATGCAGAAAAATCTTCATATTTATAAATTGTTATTTACAGTAGAACCTCATTATAACTGACCCTATTATAACGGACGTCGCTTATAACGGATAGTTTTAAAAAAAATTGTCAGCCTATAATAAAGGTGAGCGAAGTGAAAGACCATTTAAATTTTGTTATTCAATATGTTTACAATCGGCAAATGAACATGTGTTGCATATTATGAACACTTACGGCACCTCCATCAGTTATTAACTGAAGAAAAACTGCACTTGTATCGATCATTGCTTTTCAAAAGTTAATAACGTAGATATTACTACAAATATAATAGAATGGGATATCTCGGACTATTATAGTATTCTACTGGAAACTACCCAAACCAATAATACTATCACAAAGGATCAAAATAAAGAAGGAAAAAAGAAACAAAAATATCCCTTAAATGAAGAATTTTTCAATAAAAATTTAAATAAACTTATTCATGAAATTAGAAGTAATTATTCGAAAAACCCAAACAAATATGTAAATAAGATGAATAAAATAATTAAAAAAGCCAGATATATTAATTGGAATAAAAACAATAAATCAAATGTAAAAAATAATTTAAATAATCTTAATAGTTCAATTTATAAACAACCATGGATGAATAAAGAAACTTTAATACATATAGAAGAAAAAAATAAATTATTTAAAAAACATAAAGGAAATAGAACCAATAAAAGTTACGAAATAGCTTATAAAAGAAAAAGAAACTGGTTAAAAAATTTCATAAATAAACAAAAGCAAAACTACTACAAAAAATTAATAAACGAACAGCATAATTCCAATGTAAATATTTGGAAAATTGTAAATAAAGAAATACAGTATAAGGAGAAAAACTGTGGAAAAATAGAACTAAATAATCTCTTAGAAAATTATAATATTAATACTATATTTAAAAATTTTCAAAATACTTTCCTACAGAAAAACGAGTATAATAAAAATAGGGGAATAATTAATACAATGGATGAAGATAATCAACAAAGTAATTCCATGGCCATCCTATTTCCTACTCACAATGATATATTAAATATAATTAATAAACATAAAATGCATTTCTCAGTAGGATGTGATAATATAACTATTAGTGAGATTAAAAATTTTAAAGATATTATTGCCACTTTGTTGGTAGAATTATTTAAGAATATTTTTACAACTGGTATCTTCCCAAACCTTTGGAAAATTGCTCATATTATCCCAATCTTAAGGGAGGGAAATTTAAGGAATTTGAAAACTACAGACCCATTTCCCTACTCTCTAATATATCTAAAATCTTTGAAAGTTATTTGTCAAAATCAATTTATAATTACATCTCAAAAATGAATATTTTAAATAATAATCAATATGCTTATGAACCGAACAATAGCACGGTTAAATTACTAACTAAAGTTAATGAAAGTATAAATGAAAATTTAAATAATGGGAAAATAATTTACATAGCATTCATTGATTTCAAAAAAGCTTTTGATAGCATTAACCACAAAGTATTATTAAAAAAGTTAAATAAAATGGGTATAAGAGGAAACATACAAAAGGTCTTAAAAAACTATTTAAAAAACAGAAAATGTCGAATAAAAATTAATAATTTATTAAGTAATCTGTATAATATTCATTCTGGTGTACCTCAGGGATCCAACTTGGGACCCTTGCTCTTTATATTATATATGAATTCTATAAATAACTGTGTGAAGTATTCTAATATTTACATATATGCCGACGACGTTCTACTACTTAGTAGTGACAAAATTCAGACAAATGCATATAATTATCTCCAACATGATTTGGATAATGTAACAAAGTGGGCAATAAATAATAACATGGTTATAAATGGTAAAAAGACGAAAGTTATGTTAATCAAAAATAAAAATAAAATAATAAATAATGATTTATATTTCATACTACACAATAACAATTGTATTAATTTAAATCAAAATAATTTAAATAATAGTAAGTGTACATGTAATAAAATTGAATTTGTATATCAACAGAAGTACTTGGGCATATTTGTGGATAATAAATTAACATGGGAAGTACACTATAATTATGTTGTATTTTACATACATACACATACCTTTTTTATAAAATTAAATATTTATTTCCTTTTAAGCAAAAGTTAATAATATTTAAGTCTTTAATAGATTCTGTACTAAATTATGGACTTGAATGCTGGATATTTTTGAATAAACATCAAATTAAAAACATAAATAAATTAACTTTTAAAATATTAGATAATATTTATATAAACTTTAAAAATAAAACAATACAAGAACAAAGAGAAATCAGAAAAAAATTCAAAATCTTAACTATAAAAGAAAAATTTATTTATAAAACCATTCTAAAAAATATTTATCAAGTTAAAAGAGCAAAAGAAAATTATAATGAAAATATAGGAACTAGAAAAAATTGGCTAAAAATTTTTAATATTTCAAAATTAAATAATAACTATGGTCAAAGACTAGATAACTATACAAAATATAAGTTATTTAGTCAAATTAATTGGAAAAACTATGAAATAAAAAATTGTAAAAATATCAGCTGCATTAAAATTCAACTAATCAGCGATGTAATTGATGAGAAAATAAAAATAGATTTTTAATTCTAATTATCTTTAATTAACCATATATAACAATCGATCAGCACCTATAATACAGGTATACATTTTATAGGTATACCTAATAGGACTGGTGAACATTAAAGAAAAAAAAAAAAAAATAAGCAGCAAACCCAGCAGAAAATAAATTATTTTTTTAAACCAATGAAAGTAAGCAATCAACATGAACCAGGACCTTCTTGTTCTAAAGATTAATGCAGTGTATACGTACACATCTTTTTCAATTCAACCTACTATGTTGAAGGCTGTTTTTTATTTGATATATAATAAACACTTTATAGTTAACTATTGCACTTTCATTGATGTAAACCCTGCTGCTTTACACCGCTATAAGAATTATTTGTTATAAACCGGACTTTCATTAAAACGGACAACCTTCAGCCCCTATTAGTCCGTTATAATGAGGTTCTACTGTATTTATAAATTTGGAGGGCGTTATAATAAGTTATCTTTAAATCTTTCATTAGCTCAAACTGTGTAAATCGGCAAATACTTAAGCTTTCTGAATTCGACTAAGTTTAATCAAAGCATGCGCAAATTTAAAATGGATTATACAAGGATTACGATGCATTGCTAAAAGTCGAGAGAATTTACTGTCACTGAATTAATTATTCGTTCGAATGTTTTTCTGTGAGAGTTTTGTCACCTTCGCGTGCTAATTTGTCCTTGACGGATACATATGGAGAACTAATAATGACAGATTGTCTTTGACCGTAAATGTACCTGGCAGGTTTCCAAAAATTTCATTCACTGCTTCAAAAAGTGTAATACGTCGTAAAAACTGAAGTTTCTCTGTCTCATTTACCTAAGGGAAGTAAGCTGACAAACGTTCTGTGAAAAATGCAATTATACAAAACCCAAACTATCTTCCTACAGCAAATTGTCATCCGTTATTTTTTATGTACAGCAGGGGCGCGCTTTTTCGGTGCTTCAGACAACGCTTTTCAATTACATCCTTAGATGTACGATACTGCGCTTGCTTCGTTCATTCGGCGTTTTTGAGCATGACGCGATGACGCGCTCGTCAGATGACACCGATTCGAGCTTTCGCCGCCATTTTTGTTTCGATTTATTCAAACTTGTTTTATCGTTTTTTTAAGCCTTATTACTATTGCGCACTTAATAAATGATAGTGTCAACAAGTGTTTTTGGCTTTTATAATGAACAGGCGGGCGAAAGAAAACTGAGTGTCGTTTTTCGGTGGGGATCTGGCCCCTAATTCGCCATATGAGCGAGGACATACTATAAATAGCTCTAAAGCTTATATTTGTGATTATGAATTAGGCGCCATCTTCTTTGAATTATTTGGAACCTAAAATTGTTTAATTGCAGGATGTTACTCCCACCTGATCGTTTTATGTATTATCGCTATTTCTAAGCTAATTTTAATTGGAAAAAAAATTCTAGCTTCTTTCTTTTCTTTCTTCAAGTCTCTGTGAAGAAAAAGGTGTGGGGGCCTTGTTTATCGGTGTCTGTATTTCCTGAGGGTGCTTCGTTTTGTACCAATGCCAATAAGTTGTATGATTCTAACGCTGATATCCAGTAGCCTTTAATTTGTTTACTTCTTCCTTTGGCCCACGTACCAAAAATTAACTTTCAAGGTGATTTGCTTTTGAAAAACGGCATTTCTTAATTGATATCGATAAAGGACGAAATTTAGGTTGATGGAATTCAAATGAAGACCTAACTTACAACATCTCATTCGGAAAACAAGTCATGCTTACCTCAAAAAACGTAAAAGGAAGAATTCAAGCATTTATTATAACGGAACCACAGAGTGATACAGGCTCGCCTTATAGATTAAAAAAAAAAAGTAATATTGCCTTTACATTAACTAACTATTTCCGATTAATGGAAAGTCGTTTTTCACAGATAAAAAAAAAGAAATTAGAGGTTAAATAAAAAACTAAAATGACAGTTTCCGAAAAAAGTTAACTATAGTAAAAGTTCTTGAATTCAAAAATCAAATTTTATAAAATTATTTTATTAAAAAACAGAAAAGCTTAATTCGTGACTTTTTATAATAGGGCAATTTAACTTCTAGATAATGAGAATTTTGAAAAAAAAAACGTCTTCGAGCACTATTCCGTTGCATTTTCTTTTATTTTATATATTTTTATTTAATTTATTTTATCTATTTTTATTTAATTTATTTTATCTATTTTTATTTTATAGGCCTACTATTATAAATAGTACCATAGTTTAAAATGTACTGAATGTAAGGCACTTGATTATTGTAAAATCAAAAATATTAAATAAATCATTGGTTGGTTTTAATACCAAAGCGCCAATCCCGTTAATAAGGGATGATAGTAGTAGACTATTTTGTCGAATGCTCAGAGTATATAGGAGATACTATGTATTATATTTATGGGAAGAAATCAACATTGAAAAAACAAGAGAGAAAGTCAGACATTCATACCAGCTCTGGGATTCGAAGGGTTGCAAAGTGCTTTTAACCATTCGGCTACCCCTGAGCGAAAAAGGGAAATAGCCTAACATTAGTGGGAAAAAATATAGAAATGCACAAATTCGTTTGCTTTTGAGCCATCATCGACGACAATCTGGGACAGCTGTTTCGTCCTTGTTAGGACTCATCAGCCAGATTTAGCCTCGATGATCAAGCTCAGAAGGCGTGAAAGCCTATGGATCCTTCTCCCGCTCTCGGAAGTGGGACCCCCACAAAAGCAAGCGACGATAGAAAGATCGCTATAACTAGTACAGCACAATTACCTTAGCCCGCTAAGCACTGGGCACAAAAGGCATTTAATAAAAGGATAAGCCAAACGAGGCTGAATCTGGCTAATGAGTCCTGACAAGGACGAAACAGCTGTGCCAGATTGCTGTCGATGATGGCTCAAAAGCGTGAAAGCAAACGAACTTGTGCATTTCTATATTTTTTTCCGTTTTTCAAGTTACATTTGATGCGCGTTAAACCTTCTTACATCCCTAATATTAATAAATCTTTTTTTTTTTTTTTTTTTGTTAACTTCCATTAAATCTACTTTGCGATTGAAAATATAAAAGAATTGCAGCACACTTTTCAAGTAAAATGACCTTTCTTATAAGAACAATCTTAAAATATATTCAGACATGAAAATTCTTTCATAAAAAGTGCATTTGCCGTAGGTTCTGCTCTTACATGTTGTTTCTCCATCTATAATAAAAATTCTAATTTCTCCTTTTGATGCTGTTCACGAAAAGGACAGTATTCATCTTAACAATGTTAAAATACTAATCCTGTATTCAGTATTGTCAGGTAAAATCAGGGGCGTATATAAGGGGGGGGGCGAGGGGGCCCGGGCCCCTCCCGAAATAATGAAGATATGTCCTCCCAATGTTTTTGGTTGAACAGATAGGTTTTCATTGATTTTTTTTTTTGGTTGAATAGCTTTTTTGGCCCGGCCCCCCCCCCCCCCGAAAATATATTCTATATATGCCACTGGGTAAAATACTTATCACTTTGTGTTGCAAATGTCTGTCCATACTTGAAATGTAATATTTATTTATTTTATTTATTATTTATTAATAATGAAGATACAACGGGCATATACCCAGTTACAGTACCTAGTATAAACATATTACAGTTAAACAAAAGTTAAACAAACAAACAGAAAACAAAACAGAAATATATATAAAAAAAATATTATGAACTTCCCTTGTTCAATAGTTTTTCCCGTCATTTTCGTACACATTCTTATATACATGTACTAAAATGATGGGAAAAAACTATCGAGCAAGGGAAGTTCATAATTTTTATTTTTATATTTACACTTAAAACAATTTATGAGAGGAAAGCAAACTACAAACTATTCTACATTCTAAAATAGAGATAAAAATGAAGATGATTTTATTTTCCTTTACTGTAACTCCACATTTTTCATTTTTTTTTTTGTCTCTTAATGGTTTAAAAATCAGTTTTACGTGTGTTGTGTTGTAAAATTTTATATTTCTAAAAAGGAATAATAAAACACACCATATCTTATTAAAAATTGTATTTAAAACATTTAAAAATTGCTGTATACATTACAGTGTCGTTGATGAGAGCTTTCGGATCCTTTGTGCAGTGATCCCTTTTCAATCTTAAATTACATTGAGAGAGAATTTCTATTTACATACGAATAAGCCAATTGAGATTTAAAAATTACAAATCATGTGATTATTAAAAAACACTTCCTCGCTTCTGTGGTCCCTCTATCGTTTTTTGTCTTTTAAAAACTTTTTATTGTATTTATACTTGTATTGATGCCTTGAAGAATATTCTTAAGCATTGTTTGATGAAATTACGAACCTAAGAGAACTCTTTTTATTTGTCGATTTTATTTTTATTCGTTTTGGCAAAACAATTATTTCTTATTAAAATATGAAGAGCTTCTTAGTTTGAAATATGCTATTAAATATAAAGTTTTATTAGACGAATTATAATTTATTTCATTTTTGATAAGAAATAAATTATAACTTCTAGTAAAGCAACATTGCAGACAGATGCCGATGTACAGAAACGCCTGACAACAACCCAACGAAATAACAATATTTTGTAACAAATTACAACTTCACTGAGAAATAAAAATTGGAAATTCCTGCAACATCCACAAATATTTAATTAAAGAAACAGGAGAGTGAAGCAGAATCGGCAAAGACCTTTAAATCAAAGTTTAGATCGAATCTTTTTGTCGTAAACCAAACACATTAAAAACCCAAAAACAGTGATTTTCTTGAAGTAGGGCTGAATTCGCTGACGAGAATTTTCATATTCATGAACTCGTTGAAGACCACCAAGATTACATAGAATGTAATTGTAAACCTCTTAAAAACAATTTTATGACACTGAGAAAATATACAGTTCATGTTCCAACAGGAAAATTTCCAGGAGTGCCTGCGGTGCTTCTTGCACTTGTAGACCATTCTTGGTGTTGCTCTCTGGCCGATTATATCATGGGAAAAGCTTTCGGAAATTCACTACAAGTTTTACATTATTATTTCTGATGCAAATTTGTAGCCATATTGGGCAACGTAGAGCTGGAAGCATTCGAGATTTAGCACCTGTAGGACGACCACAACCCAAAATTTAAAAGCATATATTAAAATGCGTTTGGGGAAAAGAAGTGTTTCCGAAGTAAAAGAAAGGCAATAAAATGTTGCCGTACTCCGGAGTGATTGCTTGTATATGAATGGTAATGCAGAAGGGGGAGGAATTAGAAACTAATAGCACGGTTTGGGAAAATGGATGTTTCTGTTTCCTACTTTTTGCATTACTTAGTACAATTTGGTCTCAGTATATTTGCTCTTCAAGTGAAAATTTCTTTTTAAAATTTAGCTTCACGTGTCAGAAACTGATCGAAGCTGGAAATGTTTGGGACAACAGGTGGAATCCACTGAACTGATTGAAGAAATGGAGAAAGAAGCTTATGTCACTATGCTGCATCTATTTTTTTTCTCTTACTTAATATAAAATATAAGTTGTGATTTTTTTTTTATTAGCGCAAGTGATTTTATTAGCGCTTTTGGACTTGGAAAAAAGTGCGATAATCGCGCGTTGTCTAACTGTTCATTTGAAACTCGACTGGCATTGGATCTAGGCTATATTCATGAAACTTGTATTTAGAAAAAAATCAATTAAATTTATCAAAAATGTCGAAACTGAATGAAATTAATGACTGTAAGCTTAAATTTTTATTCACAAAGAAGTGTCTCGATCAAGTGAATACAACGTCCCAGCAATGATGCTTAACAATGGCACTAACTAAAACATGCAGACAAGGCACCACAGAGGGAGTCAGTTGTCCCTGAGCACCGGGGCCCGGCCATCAGAGGGGCCCAGGCTGAGATCTTAACCGGAAATATGTATATTAAGTCTGGAATTTAGTTTTATATAAAGTTTTATATAAACTACTTTTATGCTTTAACCGTCTACATAGAGCTATTCTGCATAACTGTTTGAATTTATCTAAACTTCATTTCTAAACTTTTAAGTAGAGCTGGAAAAAGTAGATGTTGATGTTAAATTAATTTACTCTAAAAATAATGCTATTAACTGTGTGGCAGATTTAAGAGAGAGAAATATCAAATCGTATGGTGTTTTCGCGATATTTTGGCAAAAACATCTGTAATTTTGACCATAACGTGGAAGCGGAACCCGTTACTGCATTTGGTACCTGGGCCCTGAATTGATGCAGACAATCAACGTGAACGTGTTTATTAAATGCCACTATTTACTTTGCTGCTTCTTGTCGTTTATGAACTTTACACTGTAATTTTGTTGACTGAAAGTGAAATATTTACTGGGTAAAAATGTAACAGAATAAAATCCTGAATAATTTCAAAATTATAAGTTGCTAGCAAAATTCCCATTCTTCGTACGGGTTACAATGATGGGGATGAGAAAGAAATTGAAATTGTAAGCTCACTTCGAAATGGCAGGGGAAAGTATTGATGACCGCTTAACTCATATGTATTGCGGGTTGCCGCCACACACTTTAAGGTCATTCCCTCCCCCAAAATAAAAACAAGCTTATTTTTATACTTTTTACATTCTCTATACTATGGAACCTACCCACACACCAAATCTCAAGTTTGTAGCATGTTGGGAAGTAGTCTATGTTAAACATTTCGGAACAGATACGCACATATCCACAAATTTCCCTTTCATATTATACATAACAATTGACAATCATCTCATTGTAGATAATGACTTTTATTTTGAAGTGAATTCCTGCGTCCGCTTATCTGGAGTCTTGAGATCTGATAATTTGTAATTTCACTAATGTAAATTGATTTAAAAAAATAAAATGTTGGATGTTGTAAAGACTCGAAAAAAGATATTTTCCTGGAACTGTTTGCTGACTATTACTAATTCAATGGATTCTTTAAAGAATAATTACAATGGATTTTTAAAACCCTCTAGGAACAATGCAAAAGAAAGAAATGAGTTGTTAAAAAAATGAATTGTCAAATTATTCACGATATCCAGGAAGTAAATCCTTATATACATATAAGATATAATGAGCCTACAAGTTCGTATGATTTAAAGCCTTTACAGATTACATTTTGTTTTAATTAAATACATAAAAAAAATGTTAACTTTTACATGTTCTTAATATCGGAGTTTTAATCCATAAGTCGTATAAAATTTTGTAAACTTCCAATTTATAAAATTTACCTTAGTTGTCGCTGATGACATCGCAGGAAAATTGGGTGATGACAGAAGTAGAAGTCTTGAATTGAATCGGTAATATGGAAAATCGTGCTTCTCTCTGCCTTATTGCAGTATAAAATAAGTTAATTTATTCTTCTATTTCTTTGTACAGTAAAACCTCGTTAAGTCGTCACCCGGATAAGTCGTCACTCCGTTTAAGTCGTCGTTTTCCTTTGGTCCCGGCAAGGTCTCATACACAATAATGTAAAATAACCCTCCTTTACCCGTCACCAAATTTAATTCTACTCCGGATAACTCGTCACCCTCAAAAATGGCCAAAAGCATCTTTCTTCTCCATTTTTGCATGCCATCGTGTTGAATTTTCAGCCCCGCCTCTTCACTTTAAGAAAGCCAAGCCTTTACGGAGAATTTTCGATTACGCCTGTCACTTCATTCCTTTCCTAACCCTTCGGGGGATTTGGGATCTAATCATTCGCTGCTAATCATTCAAAGCACTCTTCTCGCTGAGACTCTGTCGAGTGTAGACCTTTTTCTTGACATTTCTTGAGTGTGACTTCATTTCATGGCGAGTAAGGCCAAAATAAGCCCTCGCTATAAGGGCTTATTTTTTCTCTTGCAATTTCGTGGTTCGATTACGTTTTTAATATGCCAGGGAAACGAAAACTTACCTCGTTATCTTTTAAAGAAAAAAAAGACTTAATTGCACTTTTTGAAAATCAAATGCTTCGAAAACAGCTTTTGCCAAAAAACATCATATTCCCAGGACTACATTTAACGATATTCTTTCATCGAAACAATTAATTGAAGAAGCTGACTGTAAAGACAAAAGAAAGAGAATGAGGAAATCGAAGTACGACGTGATCGAGGAGGTTTTAGTTCGATGGCTAAAACATGCCAGATCGCAAAATGTGACGATTTCTGCCGTGATTCTCAAAGAAAAAGCCATGGAAATTGCTAAGGAGTTGAACATTGAAGATTTCGGCGGCAGCAATGGTTGGCTGGAACTTTTCAAAGACAGACATTGCCTTTTTTTAAAAAACGATTAAAATGTGGTAACTATAAAAAGTGTTTGTTTTTTTTTTTATTTTCCACTCATTCATTTGCATGAATTGATTTCTGAAAATCTTTCTCATCGAATCCTGCAGCAATTCATGAAAATACTGTATTTTAGTGGTTTTTTTGTTTGGTTTTTTTCAAAAATTCCCACTCCGCCTAAGTCGTCACTCCGCTTAAGTCATCAAAAATGTTTGGTCCCTTGAGTGACGACTTAACGAGGTTTTACTGTATTTTTAAAATTGCAATTTACTTTAGTGAAGTCATTCTACAGAAAACCTCACAGACTAGGCTATAACTTGTAATATTTTTATATAAATAATACTTATTTACGTTATTCATACTATTTGCTGAAGTTATTCATGTTATTTATGTCTTCCTTCAGAGTTTTTCAACAAAACTGAATGGGCAGGCAGTACAACATAATAAATAAATAAATAAATAAATAAATAAATAAATAAATGAAGTAAAATAAACTTTTCTGTTTTCTCAAACTCCATACATATATTTCAATATTATACGAGAACATTATTTTCCTTGAACAACATCTTTATTACGCTTAACAATATTTCATTTCTTTTAATAAGAAACTAGGTTATATATGAGGAAAAGAATAACTCTAAGACTCCATAATTCGTTATGAATACAAATTTCAAACTTAAATTTACAATAACTGATCTCGTGCTTAATTAATACAACACTTTGTTCAAATTTAAGCTTTAATAACTTAATGCTTAATTAACATAAAACTTTGTTCAATAATAAAAAACAACAAACATTTCTCTCTTAATGCTTGTTCCAGTTAGTTCAATCTATGAATTTCCTTTATTTAAATTCACAAGAATTCCTTTATTTAAATTTAAAACTACACAAATTTTGTTCAAATTAAGATGCCACAATCATTTTCTTTTGTTTTTCCCCCATGTGCTTTTTTTTATATATCCAAAAGCTACTTCATTAACTTTTAGAAATTTTATTCATATATGATTCAGAAAAAAAAAAAAAGTTCTTGTTAAAAGAAATGAAATATTGTTAAGCATAATAAAGAAGATGTTTTTCAAGGAAAGTGATGTTCTGGTTTCATATTTAAACTTTTCTATCTTTAAATTGAAGAAGATCTTCCTTCATTTTAAAAGAGGAAAAAACTAATTGTAATTTAAATTTATAAATTTAAATAAATCGTAGAATTGCTAGCAAAATTTTTGCTTTTAAATCTTGTAATAAATTAATAATAATTTTTATTATTAGGGCTTATTATTATTATTATTATTATTATTATTATTATTATTATTATTCAACATCAGGTCGAGCTTCAGAGATAAGTGACTAAGGACTTAAACTTTCCCATTTGATATTAAAACAAATGATCGAGATAAACGTTCGATAAACGTTCCCGGGCTTTTTCAAACCGGAGCAGCAAATAACCAGAATAGTTTTACAATGGGTGGATCCCAAATACCTTTCATGAGATATATATAAATTTATATTTCAACGGCGGAATTTCATAATCATCCAATTTAACAATTTTGAGAAGATTCGTCTAAATGCTTGTTACAAACAAAATAAAACCGTGAACCTGTTTAAAAAGTACAGCAAATAGCGGGAGCGTGTAGAGGATTTCATTTCGGGGAAGGCCAAGTTAGGAAACCGACTTACAATCAGTAGTGTACCAAAGCCTTTGGGGGCCCGGAGCGGGAGTTCCATTATTCCACAACCAATAAAAAACGGAATATCCAATTCAACAACCAAAAAAAAAAAGGAAATACTTGGGTGAATGGGGCCCTTAGGCTGACTGGTGGGGCCCCCTAAGCTTGCTTTTACAACCAAAATAAAAGGAAATAAGCTGACTGGTGGGGCCCCCTAGGCTTGCTTTTACAACCAAAAACAAAAGGAAATCTTGCTTTTACAACCAAAAAAAAAGGAAATAAGCTGGCTGATGGGGCCCCCTAGGCTGGCTGGTGGGGCCCCTCCCAGGCGGGGGCCCGGGGCGGACCCTTCCCCCCCTGGTACGCTACTGCTTACAACAACCAAAAAACAGAATCCCCTTCAACCGCCCATCCAACCAAATAAAAAAAAGAAAAGAAAACAGAGGGTATTGTATGCGTTTAGAGATTTCGGGACGGATTTGCCCCTATGTACGTCTTCGGCAATTAGTAACGGTAACAGCAGATATAGTTATAATATTTTACGCATTAGCTTATTAGAATAACAATTTCCGTTGAACAAGGAAATGTTTATTTATTTATTTACTAGTTGTTGTTGGTGTTTTATGGCGCAAAGCATCTGCGGCTAAGCTGCGCCAATTTATTTACTAATTGACGAACATAGAAGTATAGGTTAACTATATTTCGTGTGTGTTTGACACTGAAGATCTTATTACGAGTAAGTGGTCATTTCCGAAGCACTTTCATACATGAATCATTTTTTTTTCTCCTAAATGAAATCTTCAACTCAAATGTTAAATAAAAGAGTGACAGCTAAGAGGAAACAATCTAAGGAATATCTGTTGGAAATGAGATGTCAATCATCACCTGTGGGATCTTTGCAAAGTGGTGTTTATATGTCGCTCGGTGAGAAATGAGCATCAATATCCTACTGTTAAAAAAAAAAAAAAAACAACATATAAATTAATTCAAAGGAAACTTAATCACTGGGAAACAGGAATTTTTCATTAAATTAAACGTCAATTTACTTCAAAATTGATGAAAAGAAGACAAGGTAAATACAGCTATTTACGAAATAACAGTGATGAAATTTGTTTATTATTATTATACGTATGTTTATTTTTTTTCTGTTTCTAAATATACTACCTCTGAAAATTAGTAAAATTAGATCATGGGATAAAGATAAGAATCCAATTTAGATTTATTTTAAGAAAAAAAAAAAACTTGATTTAAGGGAAAAAAAAGTAAATTATAAGCTACGAAAAAAGGTCCTTAAAAGAAAAAAGAAAAAGAAAAAAATAATAGTAAAACCGAATGTAAATTACAGCTTTCGAATATACAATAACCTTCTTTACGGCGCTTTAGTTCACAGCTCGTGCTACACTTTCATGACAATACTTACCGAATATTTGTTAAAGGCAGTTCGTATTAACTGACATGACACTTTTGCCATCACGTGATTAATTATTGTTTCTTTAATACCGCAGATGTGAACTGAAGTGGTTTTCTTTCTTTTTTTCCATTATTCGGTTATAAACATCGTTATTAAAGTAAATTATTTCCATAGACAGTGTTTCTATAACACAGGCTTTTTCCCTTGATGTAAGAAATATGGAGATAGTAACATTTACGTATTGCTTACCAGTGTTAACTTTCTACTCTTTGAATTGTTTCTTAATCTTTATTATTATAATTCTGTTTTGGATAAATTATTACGTTTCTTATAGGTCTAAATTTAGTCTTGCTTTCGACATCTGTACAAGTTAAATAAAGTATTTGAGATAGGAGAGAAAGGTAATCCTTTAAGCTTTTATACCAAAAAAAACCAAATAAAACAAAATGTATTGATATTAAATGTTTAATCGAAATACTTAAGACAGTTAATCCATAAATTGAAATGGGGGGGGGGAGGGGATTGCAAACAAGATAACAACTATCCAGTCATACAGGAAAGGTTCTTTCTTCTTCGATGGGAGGGAATTATAATGTCTCCCTCGGCATACCAGTAACCTAAGTACACTAATAATTATATCTTTCGTGTTTTTGCAATTCTGAATAAGCTTATTTCAAAACACTTTTATTTCAGCTTTCTAAGGATTATTACGTGACTCCCAACGCCATTATGAGGCATCTCTCTATCTGTTAGAGATACAGTAGAAGCATCTCTCTACTGTAACAAAAAAAAATAAATAAAAATAATTACTAGTGTTCGCTGCTTAATAGAAACAAACCATACGTGATGTCATTATTAGCCATTCAGTGCAGCCTGAAATATATGAAAATTTCAATGATATCTAAACAGGGAAAAAAAAATATCACTTTTCCTAAGGTCATTTACTTTGTTGTTTTGTATTTACAAAATTTAGTGTTAATTGTACATTAGGCTTATTTGAACAAAACCTCAGAATCAGGGAAAAAAAAAACATATTTTTACTATTTTGAAACTATTCCTTTCAAAATCCTGTAGGCAATTTTTTCGGTATTTAGAACGTTTATTAAATAAACTATTAAGTAGATTAATTGATTTAGGGTTTTTTTTTTCCTATCCCGACCAGCCGCGCCCTTAATACTCTTTCTTCAAATGAAACATCGCAAAATATTTGGGAGAATTTCCTGTACGACTTCAATTGTCGACCGTCTAATGTTTTTCTTCTCTTTTCTGATAGAGGACCTTTTTTTTTCTTCCTTTAGCGATATAAAAAACTTGTCGAAGTTATCACTGAATGGATTCTCTCCCCCTCCAAAAAAAAAAGAAAAAAGGCAAGAAATCCTGCAGTGCCCTTGTAAACTTTTGTAGAGTTGGTTTTAAAGATGTCTGGAAGGTCGAAGTGCAAATCCCGACCTTGTAACGTCACTAATTATCAACTATATGCGATTAGACACCTGACTTGGTAGGGTGTGTCATTTACATAACGAGTTTTTAGACAAGCTTTTTTTTCTTTCTTGTTGTTCTTCTCAGTGCATTTAGTCGTTAATAAAACCAATAAACAGGTCACCTCATCCCAACCTTCGTCCATAAAATATTTCTCAATTTCTCAATTTCGTTTTTTTCTTCAATTGTAATAAATTATTGCAAAATAAGTAAAAATGACAGCAAAAAAAGTTAAATTATTGTCATTTTTTATTATAAACACTCAGCTCCGTTCGGTGTTTAGGGTTTCGACGAAATTTATATCCCTAACTGATGATGGTCAAAAATCATGAAACAGCTGCATTCGTGATACCGAAATCTTATTTCATTGATTGTCGGTATCTTTGCCGAAAAGTTGATTACAAAAATCCCTTCGTTGTGGTTACAGGAGCTGGATTTCGACTGAGCTTAGCAAACTTGTCTTATTATCATTAACAGTGTAAACCGGTTCAGCCAATGCTTGGTGTGACAATTAGTAAGCGCGTTCGCTTTTCGTTGCTTCAAAAGTAGTCATTAGATGGGTACATGTTCAAGCGTTCAAGGCCTCTTCTGACTCTCTGCTTTTCTTCCGTTCTCGTAAAATTAGGATTTGTCATTAATTACGAAGTTTAATGATTATTGATCCATTGAAATTTAAATTCTTTTTTACAAAACGGACGGACAGACAAAAAGTATCGTCAACAGATTTCTTAAAAATGATAAAAAAGAAATGTAGTTGTATTAGTGTTAAAATCGGATTCTCGATATCAAATCAATTCCATCTTTGCTTTGATCTTTATTTAACTAGTAATTACTTCCTTTACAAATAAGAATCCGTCATTAGAACTGTTGACATCCTTTCCATTTCATTAAAGTTAAACATGCTTTAGATATTCAGGGATGAAACGCATTTGTTCATGAAACATTTTTAAGTGTTTTTTTTATCAATGTATTTTTATTTACATAATTAAACACCTGTGAGATAGGATTATCTGCTGCTTAGCGTAGGAGATAACGAAGTAGCATTAAGAGAATCAAAACTGTTAATTAGTTATCTAGCAATTTATATATATATATATATATATATATATATATATATATATATATATATTAATAATAAATGAGCTGACACTCGTGATAGATACTTACAAACGTCAGCTTTATCCTTACTACAGATCTTAAATTCAGTTTTATGTTTTAATCATTTTCAATTCAGCAGCCTCAAAAGTTTGATTTTTATTCGAGACAAATCTTAATCTTTTCAGAAGGACGAAAGAATATATTCAAGTAGAAAAAAATAACAAAAACCCAGCCTCTCAATCTTGGCGAAAAGTCTTGAATAGTCATAAAATATTATACAGCTTTTTCTTAATAAACTGAAATTTCTTTGGAAAAATAATTTACTTTTAAAACTTAATTCTGAAATTCGGTTTAATTGTTTCTAGAATCTATAAACTAATTGGTGTTGAAGAGGAGTTCCGCGGTGGAACTCGAAAGGCTTCTAAGTATTTTTTTTTTAAGATTTTTATAAATCTCTTTTAAAAAAAAAGTTTATGTGCTGTTTCTTATTATTTTTTATTTAAATTACATTTGCTCATGAAAAAGTATTTTAAACTAATAATTCTACGGTCTAGACCATTCTTTTTAGGCTTGGCTCTTAAGTATTTTTTTAAGGTTTTTATAAATCTCTTTAAAAAAAAAAATTTGTGCTGTTTCTTATTATTTTTTATTTAACTAAACTAAGTCTCAAAAAAGTCACTAAAAAAGCACAAATGGAAACAAGCACAAACTTTTGTTTTTTTAATTATTTATTAGTCAACAGCAATCAACGGTAGCTGTTTCCAAGTAAAATGAGATTTGATCTTTGCACAGCTTTCCTTTAAACTCCTTATCTTATTTATCCCAATAACTTATTATTTAATAACATCTTTCCAAAATGACCTTGTCCTCCAAGTACGACGTTTCCACACCTCCACGATTAGAAATTACATTTCAGTTTTCATTCTTGGCTCTAATGTTTAAATCAACGTTTAAAATTAAAATTGCAGTCATACGTAACTAGCTCGATTTTAAAAATTCTTCACTTAATCTTGTTTAAAATTCTAAAACGTTAGGCCTAAAAGCTTTCTTATCCAAACTTTGAGTACTCCAAAGCGAGTGAGTGGTCACGACAATACGAACCAAAGTAAAGGAGGTAAATACATTGAAGAACAAAAAAAAAATTTGAAGATTGAAATTTTATTTACTTTTTTGTCGACATAAATTAGTAACTGGTGTTTGTTATCGATAACTTAATTGTAATAAAGTGGATTATTTTTTGGGGGTTGGAAGTGGAGATTTAAAAGATAAGTATATTGCATTCACCAGAGAAGAATAAGAATTCAGGAGGGATTTTAATGTAGTTCAAAAAAAAAATGCCTCAACTGATATGTTTCCAAATATTAAAACTGCAGTTCCCAAACGTTATTTCGCAAAGAAATCAAGAACTGAACGGCCTTGTCTTCTTTTCAATTCAATGACGACATTTTCAACGGAGATGTCAATCGTAAAGTGACAACCAGTGATCTACGACCATGAAAACAAAATTGCCAGTTAAATTAGAGCAATACCAAAATATTAGAAATTGAACACTAACTTCAATTAAAAATTACCAAAACTAAATTAATACAAATCACTGTTTCTCATGATTTATATTTCCTAGTGTCTATTTTGAAATTAATTTCTAAATATGTAATAAAGAAATTAGTTTTCTAACATTAATCAGTCCTTCATGTTTAAGGACTTTATTTGCGTCCTACGTTGCTTCTTATTCACATTTACTGTTAGGGCATTTGAATTATTTGTTTTGTCGTGACATTTATATCGAAAATATTGAAAAATTAATTTTCTTGATTGTCTCTTGGGTGAAGGAAATGTTACTGCAATGTTTGGTGAATGAAGCTTGTTAGGTTATTTGAGTATTTAATTGAAGTCTTGAAAATTTCGTCTTTAAAGAAAGTTGAAGCCAAAAATAAAGAGTTTACATGTTCCTAAATGTTAATCAGAATAATTAAAGTTTAAGTTTCTTTTAATTTTTAACTTTATAATTGCATTTTTCTACTCTTTTATAATAAAAGAATAAATTTATATATGTATAAAAATATATATATTAAATATATTTTTTGTATTTTATTTGCGTTGTCTTTAAAGAAAGACAGTGGTCTCAAGAAATTTATTTTAGTCTAAACTGAGATGTTGCAAACTGGCAGCAATAAAGTGATTATAGATTTATAATTATCCGTTGATATGAAACAAAATTAGTTAATAATTTAATTGTTGAAATAAAAACAACTACTAACAATAAAAGATTAATAAGCAATTCAGGTAAAAAAAAAATTCTAACTTTGTTCGACAGACCATCGAGAAATCAAATACGTAACATTGCTGATTATCTTAAGAATTGGTATTGTTGATATTCCAAATATTATCTAATGTTTATTTTTGTATTTATTTAATAAATTCATTAAATTGATTTATCGCCGACTATATATTAACTTAAAAAAAAAATGAAAAATTTAAATGCCTTCAAACCTTGTTTGTTGCTAGTGATATTATAATACCGGTATGCAGTATTTCAAAAATAAGTAGTCTGTGCACTAATTTTTTAGACAGCTCAGAAGTCAACAATTAAACTGTCAAATGCACGCAATGAAGTTATCGATATTCTTATTCTTAATAAACCTGTCATTTACCAAGAGATGCTAAGTCCTTTTTTATCTTTGGACTATTATTAGCTTTTTCTAAATATAAGAGATGGAAGCTTTTTAAAACAATTTTTCATTACTGTGACAATGATTTTTTTATTCAGGTTATCGTGTAAAAAATAAAAATTTAAAATAAAATTTTTTTACCACCATTACGATTAGGCCTTTGCCATTTTTACAAATAAATCACAGCAGAATAAAATGACGACAGCTTAAAAATAATTAAATTTTATTTAAAATGTAAAAACATTTATTGGACCTTTATTAAAAAAAGCTCAATTCGTGAACGCCTTATTCTAATGTTAGGGTTAAAAATATCGTTTATATTAATTCGTTACTCTCTAGAAAAGATGCATATAGATCTAAAATTTATCGAGAATGTTCTTTCAGTACAATATTCACTAATAGTCTTATTTTGATTTGAATTTATGAAATTAAATATTATCAATAAGTAAACAACGTAAACTTAATATTAATCACAACCAACGCTATCTTTACATAATCCTGCAGCGCCAAATTCAAAAACTCATAACTACTTACGAAACTTCTGACATTTTGATCTAAATATAAACTTAATGAAATGCCTTCTCTTTTTTTTTCCTTTCGTGATCTTTTCACAGAATTATTTTCAAAAAAGTTATATGGGGATTGGAAAACATCAATTTACGAGAGATCTACTTTTTTCCTCAACAGCCTAAAATTTTAATAATAATAAAAAAAACCGTTGTTCCAATGTTCCTTTCGCTACTAACTTTTTTTTTTTTCCCCTAAATGACCATGAAAAGAAAAATGTTAGGTTCAGTTTTACGACAAAAATTTCCTCAACCAGAAAATTTTGTCACTGTAATTATTTTTTTGGAATTATTTTTTAGGGTTCAGTTATGCTTTGTTGGGGAAATATTTTCATCACTTTTATGTCAAACAATCACTGTGATTTACAGAATTTCAATTCGTAAATTGCAGGCTACGGTGCTTGCAGCAATTTGTCATTGCATTGTCAAGTATATATCTGTCTTTCAATATTACAGGCTATAAAACCGTAAACCTTCAAAAGCAGTGACGGAGGTATCGATTTTAAGGCAGTGTTTATGCACTTCCTACTTAATATTTAGGTAATTTTTTCGAGTTCACAGTGTTATTGTATTTCGCTACCGAATTCATCTTCCTTTCTCAGAGATCCGGCAGAGGCAGGTCGAGCAGCCATTTGCTTATGAATGACAAAAGAACAACTGTTTATTAGGACACTGATTCGTGTAGAGCCATTGGACTTATCGATAGGTAACCTAACCTTTTGAGAAAAAAAAAATTACATTTTTCGATAGATATTATTTAAAATCTAAATAAAGTTCCACAGAACCTCTAACTTTATTAAAAATAAACTTTTTTTTTAAAAAAATATAACGTTCAAACTAAAACAATAACTGACAAAAATAGGCGATTACATGTCATAAAATTAAAAGTTTTTTTTTTTTTTTTTGGAAACTTAAACTATTTATTGGTTAAAAAAAGAAGAAGAAAAGAAAGTCACTTGTCATTGTGTATCATTGTATATGAAGTGATATCCTTCCATTTGAATGGATATAGGGGCACCAAATTTGGTTCATGGTGAATTGTTTCGGATGTAATGGCTGAATTTATTAATCCAAGTATCCTAATTTTTGCTTTCTTCACAAGGTAATCGATTTTTCATGCCAACCACTTGAGCGCCATCTACTGCATATTTCATTCATTGTCATTTGTTTTCAATTATGTTTTTTTCTTCCCTGAATTGCTTAAAAAAAAAAGAAATCAGAAAATATCAACTACCTCCATTCAAATGAGATCCAAGCATATTTAAATTCTCGTATTGCATTGAGACCCACTGTGTCCATTTAAGAAAAATATTTATATACGAATGTAAGGATTACCTTAGCCTCCTCTGCTGTGAATGTTGCCTTGATCCGTAAAGCAGATGTGATGACAAAAAGAAGAAGAAAAAAACCAAAGCATGGAGTCGGTTTTTAATGACAAGTCTTTAGTATTAATAATGGTATGGAAAGCGAATCGAAGAGGTTGTTAAAATAGGAAGGTATTACATTCGTGTGCAGTTAAGAGGATTAAGAAAAAAAAAATAATCAAGTCTTTTTGAATCTCACTGTAATAAAAAGTTGATTTTAACCCCGTAATTAAAAGCTCATTATTAAAGACTACAGCAAGAAATTGAACATGTTATTCTTTGCAAGGATATCGGCTCCTGTAAATCTTTTATTTTGTAAGAGACCTTGAATTCTTAACATAGTTTCAAACACCATTTTTTTTTTCTGTTATGTAAGTCATACTTGCTGTGGTATGATAATTATTGATACAAAATTAATCAACTAATTTCTGGAAACAATGAAAACAACCTTCAAACATTAGGAAAAAATCACAAGGTTGCTGAAGTACGAGAAGCGGGGAAAGTTAAAGGTTTGTTTAATGTGTATCGGAGAGAATGAGTTACAGAGAGTAGAGATACCGAATATGAACTTTAGAGTACACATGAGAAAGAATATTTGTATTTACATATTCTCAATAGACATAAATTTTTGTCTGTTATCACACTGCCTGTAAAATCGTCTCCATACCTCCCTCTCCCCTTCACATCGACGTGATCACTGTACCAAGTGCAGCTACTAGGCTAGCTTTACACGGTGAATATTGGGTGGTTCTGTGCTGGGAATTCCTGCTGGACAGCAGCTTTTAGGATGTGCTCTATTTTCTTCATGAATGGATGGTTTGATGGCGAACAGTGCTCCTGGTGGCGAATTGAAGAACTTGAAAGTCCAATCGATATGTATCTGTTTATATGAAATTACTGTCTACATAATTGATTTTCAGGAACAGAGGACATCTTTTCCCTAAGTTTTTGTGAATGCTTCCAGAAAAAGCTACATTATTAACCAAATTCATAACAGAAATCCGACCTGAAAATTTGATGCAGCTAGTGCTTAACGTCTTGACAGCATAGCGTTGTCTATAGAGATTTAACGAGAAATATCAAAACTGAAAACAAAGAAATACAAAAAGTTGAAAACAAAGAAATACAAAAAGCTGAAAAAAATGAAATACTTCTTGTTTTAATTAATTAAAAAAATCTGTCGCCTATTTGATGTATTGAATAAAGGATTTTTAAACAACTCAATATTTATTTTTGTAAATAAAACGTAGGTGTGATGGTAATTGCCAAGTGCTAAGAGATCAAATCTTCAAATCGATTCCGTTGATACGCCATGTTGGGATCGCGTCAACAACGAGAGCTTCACGTGATTTTCAGATGGATGAATATAATGCTGGTCGTATAATGCACTCATGCACTTGATGGGAAATCGGTTGGCACGCGAAGACCATCAAATTCCTAGCCAACATCCTGCACAGAACCACTCAATTCTCCGCCGTCTAAAGCCCGCCTAACCGAACCTATTAAAAAATCGCGATACTAAATTGCAGTTCAGAAAGATAGAAAACGGCTGTTTTATTTTCGTAATTTATTAGGTATTTTCGGAAACATGGGCATATACTGGAGATGAGGGGAGACGGGGCCCTGCTCCCCTTTCCGAGATCAACAGTATCAAGTTGAAGGATCTTGGCCCATCACCAAAACTTTAAAAACGACGTTTTTCTTTGGATGAAAAAAGGCTTGTGTGATCATTGTATCGTTACGTGCGTTGCGTCCTTGCCTAATACCTTTCGAGAAACTGAACAGATCATTTTGAAATCTGACATGCAAAAATATCAATAATAAATATGATATGAAACAACAAATTGAAAATTTTGCATTCTTTTGAAAATCCGGTTTAGCGATCACCGAATCTGTGCGTGAGCCTCTTTCGAATTGCAGATCCGAATCTGAAATTTGGTAACTCGATAGATCTTTTAATAATCATTTGATTTTTTTGTGCGAAATCATTTCATTATCGTTAAATAGCGGTAATGATGATTTCATGGAAAGTAGATCCCAAGTTCTTGAGAAATTTACTGTTTTTCAAAACATTTGGACTCCAAATGTCAGAATTGAATAAACTTTTGAATTGTTGGTAATTACTTTCGATCGTCCACGGTCAAAGGGCTTTACAAGTAACAAAAAAAAAAAAAAAAAAAAACGAACTCTACATATTAAATGTGCTCCTAAAAATGTAAAAAGCGCGAATAAAACATTTACACCATTTTATTGTAGATGGAGGTCAAGAGGTTAAAAGCCGGATTACCGAATATAACACTTCGATAGAGTGATATTTTGCCACGGCTTCATCTAGTGCTTTTGACCATATATGTTATTTATATAAATTTAAGCAAAATACTTAAGCGATACAATTAAACGGCACAGTTTTATTTATTTATTTTTAAAGCCACTTACCTACAAAGTCGATATTGGTGTAGTAATTCTCGGACAAGAAAAAGGGGTTATGTGAAATTCTTGTATGATGTGGGTGTTTTTCGGTATCTCTTCGATTGATTTTAAAAGACGCACCTGAACCTAAACACTCCATTTCAACCTACACAAACTAACCTAAGACAGCAAATCAACAGAGCCGTCAAGAGGGATTCTCGCTCACTGTCCACCCCCACGATATCCTCCCACCCCTCTTTAGATCAAGGACTGAGCTACGGTGAACTATTCCTTCGTAGAAAAATGACAAGTGGTTATTTAAAAGGCAAACGAGGTTTATGTATAAATAAATCCAAGATTACATATACAGTATCTTGTTGTAAACGGAATTAATTTTCGTTGATAAATATGACTTCTGTCGAATTTTGTGATAAGATAATTAAAAATGTCAGTTCATCTTAATTATCACATTAAAGTCACGTTATTTTAAAATTATAAACAACAGATGAAATCAAAGAAATATTTCAGCAAATGGAATACGAGGATGTAATACTGATAATAAGCTGAAAACTGTGTATACGTGTCTTTTCCATTACATGTAGTCCTTTCTTTGGATCATTCTCCAAATCTTCAATCGGGTCCTTGAGGTTTGATGGTGACCTCCCAAGAGCCAGATTAGATCCTTAAGTACAGTCTAGGTTTACGCCAGTGCTTCTCAACCTTTTTTGCTTCACGGCACACTTTTACATTAGCAGAAATATGCGGCATACAAAACTATTGCATTGCTTTTATTGCTATCACAGAATTCTTTGAAAAACATCTAAGATTTACCAATATAACAGTCTGTTTTTATCCTGAAACAAAATCCTTAAACAATTTTTTTAAGCCTATTTGAACCGGATTAATACTTTATTAACCTTAAAATGTTTGAACGAAACAGAAGGTTAGGTTAGGTTTCTGTTTGCTCAGGTTATTTGAAATGTAGATTTATTTCTAGACACGAACATTTGACTGGAATGTGAAGGTAAATGATGATTACAGATGCTCAGAAGTTGATTTCTCACAGCACACAAATTGAGAAGCACTGGGTTACGGTCCTACGAGTATGCATTCTACATTAAGATTTGCAAGCGACTACACCTAGTATTTTAACGTATATAATACAATATAATAACTGCAAATAAATAAAATTCATGGGGCTACTCAATAATAACAACTATCTAGTAGCCTAATACGAGATATTCATCACCCGCACGTTTTCTAACTTAAAAGTAAAAGAAATCTTAAATTCCGCCCAGATCTCCTAGACTCCCAATCCCTGTACCATGGTGTCAGCAATCCACCCACCGTAGTCTTAAATGGAAAGTCTTATGGATAAACGCTCAAAAAAAAGAAGACTTCACATTTTCAACAGCTATTTTAAATTTTTTGATGTCTCGGCAATTCTGATTTTGAATTATTTGGAACTCTCTGCAATTAATAACAAAATACGCAGGCTTGAGAAAATGGATTCGTGTAAATTATTTGTAATTGTAATTAAAGTCAAAATGCCATGTCCGTCCGTCCGTCCGTACGTGATCAAGATAACTCAAAAAGATATTAATCCTACAAAAATTTGAAAGATAAGTCTAGATTTTTACCAGAAAGATCCTATTCATTTTGGTACAAATCGGACCCATAAATAAGGAGTTGAAAGCAAAAACCGCCTGAATTCATTACCGTTACATCGCAAAAATCGTTACACCTCAAAAAGTTTGTATCTCAAATTTTAGTGGTAAATAAATGTTACTAAATACAATTTCTTTATTAATTTTTATCGAAATTGGACCAATGAGAAAGAAAACTGGCAAAACGCCGTTGTTACAATAAATAAACGCGTATTGAATAGAAGTGAAGATGATTATTATCACTTAAACTGTTTTTGGCTGTTGTAATGCTGGTGTTTGAAAGTTGGCA
The DNA here is from genome assembly GCA_023159025.1 of Thereuonema tuberculata. Classification (NCBI taxonomy): domain Eukaryota; kingdom Metazoa; phylum Arthropoda; class Chilopoda; order Scutigeromorpha; family Scutigeridae; genus Thereuonema; species Thereuonema tuberculata. The sequence continues at coordinate 27,494,815 of JAFIDM010001028.1, read as the reverse complement.
AGGCAACATGTATGAAAAATATTAAAAATGCGTTTTAACTTGATATCTTACAATTTCGTATTATTTGTACTTTCCTCAAAATGTTGATACGCAAAATTAGCTATGTTGGGTCGTGGTTAAATGGAAATACGCGCCTCTAATAATACACTATCAATATGAAACGATCAATATTTTAATTATTACAGGTGAAAATCTTATTTCGTAAGTGATTAGTCTAAATTATTGCTTCAAATTTGTTATTACCAGCTTAAAGAAGCACGTTGATAGTATTTCTACCGAATGAGGAAATTTAATTTGGAGTTATCTTTTCGAGTTGACTGTTAACGACAAAATTTCAATCTAATTATATTCCAAGTTGAAGGAGAACAGTAATAATCTCAGCTGCTTTTTTTAGTCATCACATCCGAAACGACCGTAAATTAGTCATTTACTTGAAACCTGTAATCATCGTTACCGACCGAACGAGTATTACATGTCTTTATGGCTTAGTCCATTATTGCATCATAACACTGCAAAACAAAGAGCAAAAAATACTACCCAAAAAATAATTTACAATAAATGCATAATTTTCCTCAATTGTCAGTGAATTTCTCTGAACCTGAGGCACTAAATGTTTCGATTAATTAATTTCAAGAGTCCGTTTGTCACAGAATTGCCTCAATTAAAAAAAAAAAAAAGGTGCTAAAGGTAATTTTTTTTTTGACAGATGAGAACTATAATTTGAATAAATTTAACGTAAATCTGGTAAAAATTACCATAAATACACGAATTCCAAGAGATGGTATGATTTTTTTTTCATCGTCTGGAAATTCAATTTTGTATTTACGATTCGAGTCGAAAAGAAAAAAAGTGCTTCAAGAGAACTGATCTGATCCTAGTGTTATTGCTGTTATTTTTGTTTTCAAAATGAATCTAATGTAGCTACTTCTGTTTTATTTTCTATCGTCAGTTAGAGTTATTCATTGTGCATAATCCAAATGCGACAGAACGAATAGGGATAAGTACGAATTTCTCATTTCATTCAATTTGTTTCTCTAATTAAGGTCCCATTAAACTAAACGATGGACTGAAATTTTTAGGATTTAAATAACTTTTAAAATTAAAGATGGCTAAGAAGGTTCACGAAAAAATTAGCATTGCCCCCCCCCCCCCAACAAAATCATAAATTCATTGATACAAAAGACAGAGTCTTCAAATTATTTCAAAGTCCCGTTTAGAAGCAATAAAACAAGTACCAGTACCTATCCACAGGTACTTGTGATGTACAAAACTGAGTGAGTGCAAAAAAAAATGTCAAACGTTAAATATTACAGAACTCATAAGGCCACGATCTGCCGAACAATAAACAAAAAGTTTAAAAAAAAATCCAAACCACAAAAAAAAAAAAATATTTGTTTATATACATACAGCAGCATCCTATCAATAGGTGAAAGTTGTACGGACTTTATTTGTATGTTTGTAATTTGAAATAACCAATCACAGTGCAGCGTTTGAACACGTGGGGCAGGACGTCACAAAAATGTTTAAAGATGGTGTTTCTACTATTTTCTCCAATTCACCACAACGAATCGCGATTACACAATTATTATCAGCGTATTGAGATTTTCTTTCCCACATAAATGAAGTTTACACTGAAATGCATGAAGTTCATCGTCAAAATTTATCAGAGAGTTTGTAAAACCTCGGTTTTTTCATAATTTCGGCTGTGTCGCCGCTCTCTCAATATACAACAAGTAGGAGATAATGACAATGCACGTGCCCTCATTGTTGTCCAGACAGGATTATTGGTATTGGCTGTTGGACATTCGTTATTGTTATTGTTGAAACTGGTAAATCAATTTTTTATTTTCTTTTATTTTAACAAAATTTGGCTTAGTCATTCAAATTATATGTGGGCTGTTGCGGAAGTCATGGCTTTTAAAAAATGAGCTTAGAACATCTTTTTCAATCTTGTGTTTTCCATAAATTTCAGGATATTTCAAAAATATGGCATTTGTTTTATTTCCGTTAATATTGCCTCAAACCAATTCTTTTAGGGCATTATAAGGTTGCCATTATATTTCATAATGAGAAACCGCTACTACGAAAGTGTGTAAATCAATTTTTTTATTTTTATTTTAACAATATTATAATATTATTTTAACAAATAAGCCGATATTCAAATTACATAAGGGCTGTTGTGAAAGTCATGGCTTCTAAAAAAAATTAGCTTAGAACATCTTTAGTCTTGTGTTTTTCAAAAATGTGAAATTTGTTTTTCTTCCGTGAATATTTCACGGGTCGCAACTAGTTCTATTAATTGATACATCAAGATAATATAATTTTCTGATTTTCCCTTTATAATAATGTGAATAATAAAAATAATAAAAATATGATGATGATGAGGGTGATTCAAATTTCAAGATAGTACATTCGTTGGTTCAAAATTTATTAGGATCAGAAATAAAGCTACAGACATGATGATCTTATTAGCCTCCTTTTCCTTCACAAAATACGCTAAAAACAATTAAGTTCGTAAAAATAGAAATGGACTGTAGATGTAAGAATAATAAATAAATAAAAATTAAAAAATAACGAATAAAATAATAAAGGAAAGCCTTTATTTAGCTTGGAGTAATTTGAAATAGCCAAGGCTCGTATATGGCGGGATTTAGTGAATGGTGACTCTCATTCAGTTGTGTGAGTCCACTTGAGGGAGTTGGGGGAGGGAGGAAGAAAAGACCACCGATGAAGGAACTTCCTAGATAGAGCGTGGGAGCAGAAGAAAAACATCTTGCGATTGGAGTTAATCGTTTTTTCACCGTTTTGACTGGAAAAACAACTTGAAAATGCCTGTTCATCAAAACACGAAAGAACTATGAGATTTGAGAAAAAGAAACAAATGAACGAAACAGAATGGGAATTGAAACAGAGTCAGTTCTAAGTTTTTCTCATCGCATAACTATCCTCCTTTCATTCTTCTTTATTTAGTTTTTAATTGTTCTTTTCTCTCTGTCACAATTTCTTCCATTTTGTATCAGAATGACATCCAATGCTCGTCAACCTACTTCAACAAAACAGCGCGAATGTCTCGAAAGAAGCTAACTAGGGTGTTTTTGTTTTTATTTCCCATTTCTTCTTTTTTTTTTTTTTTTTGAAAAATTACGAACAATAATATTAAGAATTTTTAATTCTAGGCTGTAACTTTAATTTAAAATTTATTTCATTAAAAACTTACTGCAGCTGCGGGTTGTTTTTTTAATGAGGTAGCCCAATTATTACCGTTCAGACAGAGCATTGTGGTCAAGGCGGCGGCCTGCCACGAGGACGATGTGTTCGAATCCTGGCACTGACATGGATGCTTTCTTCCTTTCCTGTTTTTGTCTGCTTCTTCTCCCTTTCTCTTCAGATCTGAAGCATTTCCATAATCCTGAGGAAAGCAAGGAAAATCCTCTCAGTATCTATTCCAAGATGAGAACCAACTCTTGCTTCTTGGGACTCTTGCGTAGTATTTGCCCCAGAGCACATGCGTACTCAGGGTTTTGGAATGGAATACAATGCTTGTCATAACAGTCATTCAACCAAAAAATAAAACGTTGTGTCTTTTCTCGGATGGGTGAATTTACAATGACCTTTCTAACCAAGAAAAAGGTAAAAAATTTCTGTCATTTTCGGATGTAATGGGGAGGGAGGGGGGAATCTGACCCCTACCAACCCTCCGCCCTCTCGATACCCAGTGTATTTCCACGGATCCACCCACGGGAGCGTATCTCCGTATCGGAGAACGCACTCATTCTTGCACACGTCTTCACACTTGGCAATAAGTGCTTTAGTCCTTGACCCGCCATGTTGTCTTGGGAAATCCAAGATTTGAAACTTTTACGTTATAATAATAACAATTTCCTCATGACTATCCAGGATCAAGTAGTAGCTATAAAGAATTTTAGGAAATACATCAGTAAAGAATCAAACAAGCAAGATGACCTATGTAGAAGATATCATGATTACATGAACCAATACAACATTTGACATCCAATATCAGACTCTAGCAAACGCAGATTACAAACGTAGACGCGATCAAGTAAGAAAGATTATCCATCAGAAACTAGCAAAAAAAAATTGACATTAGAAACGACTCCCTACTGTAGATACACATCGGATATTATTCTAGATAATAATATCCACAAGTTGTATTGAGACAGAATATTCCTCACTGATAAAACGATTCATTATAATACAGATGAGATCTCAGTTTAGCAAATAAAACTGATAAAACAGGCCTATTAATAAACATAGCAATTTCTAACAGCAGTAACCTTGAGGAAATTTTCCGACGAAAACGAAATACAGAGATATAGAATTGGAACTCGAAAAACAATCAGGAAGCTTATTACAGTTCCAATTGTTCTATAAGTAACAGTATTATGTCAAGATTTCTACACACAATCCTCACAATACTCAATATGGATCCAAATACTTACATTGAGCTGCGGAAGGCAGTGCTAGTTTTTACCTGTTACATTGTTAGGAAGTTTATTCACTGCACTGGTGAAAGAGTAAAAAAATCTGTTTCAATTTCAAGTCCATTCATCAGCCCTTCCTTTCAGAATAACCAACTACAGGGACTCTTGATTACAGTCACTTGTCTACTTCACTATTGGTCAATGTAGAATCTAATTGACTGAACTCAATGGTTACTTAGTACACTCCCGTACATCTGAATATTCCAGATTTCATCTGAGACAAACAAGAATAACAATAATTTTGACGTCATTACGTGAAAAATCAATCATAATTCTTTCTAGATTTCAATGAAATTTTGTATTAAATGTTTTACAGAAATTCCTGAACAAAATTCGTCGGTTGATTACTTCACTTCCAATGAAGCATTTTTGCATTTTGCAAGAAAACTTTAAATTGGTCTTTTTTTTTTTTTTTAAAGTTTCATAAGATAAATTAAAATAAATTTCGATTTTGTTTGTTTTTTGTTTTTTTGTTAAAGAAATATCGAAATACAGTAACAAAAAACAAAACAAAAAAAAAAACATCTGTTAGCTATTTCGCTTATGAATTACATCATTCATCTCATTGCGAAAGGGTCTCAACTGTTTCGTATCTTTCCCAATTTACCTAACCAAGGCGTCTAACTCTACGATTGTCTAAGATAATCACAACATCACTATTGGTGCCTTCAAGAATTTCCCCCTTGCATGGAAATGATAATAGATTACATTTGACGCCA
>JAFIDM010001028.1:27464698-27489584 GCA_023159025.1 Thereuonema tuberculata | reverse complement strand
TCCAGCTCAGCGTAGCAGGGATACACTGCTGGGGTTCCATTTTGAATACTGGCGATGTGTGTGTATGTGGTGGTGGTGTAGGAGCATGGGGTGGAAACCAAATAACCGCTCTCTTATTTTAAATTGGAGCACAAATAAGCAACTGCATCGTTATAAATTTTAAAGAAACCTGTCCAGCCGTTATAGCGAGGATTTCAAGGAGTCATTTCTGATGGGTGGCATGAGTGTATTCAAAAATAGACGTGTGTATGTTTTAAGTTGGACGTAAATAAGCTACGTACTAAATATAATCGAAATCCATTCAATCGTTTTTAGCGTGGTGCGCATACAAACAGATGAATGAACAGAGAAGGAAAGATGTGGAAAAAATAAGACATGGAACTCATGATCAGTCATTTAATCAAAGATATTGAATAAAAGATTGGAATCTAATACAATAGAATTAGAATACTAGGTAGTACTACTAGTAAAATAGTACTTTTGAAAGACTGCACAGGCAGTTATCCTACAAAACTTCTTAGAGGATCTCTATATCCCTAAGGATCTTGTATTTTACCTAAAATACCAAACTTTTTGCTATACTATGTAAATTTCTGTGCACAAGTGTAATTCAAAAGAAAATTACTGAAGTTATGAAAAGTGGAGAATAACTTTTAAATCATTTAAAAATGCTTAAAAAGTTAAATGGAAGTTTGTGTTAAGAATTCCAAATGAATGTAACAACAACACTACGGTGTATTGGAGTTACGACCCCGGAAAAGAATAGAAGCGCAGTCAGGGAACTCCTATATACTGCTACGTAATCTTATTTCTTTGTACGGAATTTTGGATAACAAGTAAATGAAAAAAGTAAATCTTGAGCAATGATAAAAATTCCAGGAATTGGAAATAAAATTATTAACTGAATTGTAATAATTTTAAATATAAGTGGAAAAAAACAGACAAGCTTGTAGCTATTGCATCTATTAAAGAGATATTAGTACTATTAAGAAAATTAATTTGAATTCCATTTAAGAGAGTGAATATAGTGAAGTGTATAATAGCACAGTGGTGATGCTGAATTACAATTCATGTACGTACGTACTAAGTATACGCTTAGCTATCGTCGCAAATAGGGACTGAGAATTTATCGATTGAGGGTGTTAATTCTGAGGACTGGGGAGAGGGATGAAGACCAAAATAAAAAATAAAATAAATAAAATAATCGTGTTCATATTTGAAGTTGGAATCGTAAAAAAGCATCGTACAAAAGAAATCTGTAGTCCATCCATTTTTAGTGAGATATATCGGGGGTCATTTTTAAGGAAGGGTGTAGAGATCCAATGTGTCTACACTTTGACTCAAATAAACGACGGATCAAATGATAAGGAAATCCGTATGTTTAGCTGAATACTAGTACCAATACCTAAACAAACAAAAGGACAAAGGGACAAAAATAGGGAAGAAAAATATTCAGTATAGTGAGAATTCGCTTACTCAGTCAAATATTAATAATTACTAAACAAATGCTTTGATTGCAAAGAGGAGGATATTCAGATAACCCCAATTTTAATCTTACTAGACTGTTCTATTTATAAATTTAACAACTATATTTTCATAAAAATCTGAAAATAGAACTGTTTTCGGCATCTGTTTTCGGCAACTGACTTTTTTCGGCATCAAACAAAGAAAAATATTATCATACTCAATAAGATATAATGGCGTGTACAGAAATTTTGAGTATTGAATAGAATACTATTTCGGATTTCCAACCAAATAAAAAGGAATAAAAAAATGGTGGTAAATGTCTAATTTTATTTTTTCCATTTTTCGGATGCATTTGAAGGGGTATTAGACTCTTCCCTCCCGGCACACCAGATACCAAATACATCACTAATGGCGGGTGTCTTAGTCCTAATCTGAATTAAGTTCAATTGAATCCAATTACGTTAATTAATTTGAAATAAATCTAACACTATTTGGAGAAACCAGCCGTTCTAATAAAAACCAGTTTTACGAATTACGTCAGAAGTAAAAGAAATAATTTACATAAAATTGACTTCATCTAAAACGAAGTGCTTAAATCAGTTATGAGTTCTATGATAAATTTGTGTCAAATTATTTAACTAAATAAAGGTATCGTGATTTCTTTAATTATGTTACGCTTCTAGAAGCGGAAGGCGCAGCGTGATTTCCGATAAAAAAATAACATAATTTTTTTTTCCGGAAAATCAAGATAACATTTACTCCATTGCAAAGAGTTTGAACCAAACAATATTTTAGAAATTTAACATGTTTTCAAATCACACTTATTAATATTTAGCCAAAAAAAATTATTAAATAACAAAATATTTATATATTGATAATGTTTGTTTTACTAGATCGTTGTAATGATGTTCGTTTTAAAACAATTTGACAGGAATTCATACTTCTTCAGCTACTGAGTTCAAGGCATTCAAAGGTTATCAGAACTCCTTCCTGTCAGATGGAGATTGTGTTAGCAACGTTTGATCCATTCCAATTGCAGTGAATTTTTTATTCCGCCCCGATGATTGATTTCTAAGTCCTATTTTTTTATTCTTGTGGCCATCAGGTGTTTAATAGAAGGTTAGGGAGGCATCAGCACAGTAGTCGAGTTGCGTGGGCTGTAGTCAGCGCCACCTCTTAGGTGGGGGTCTCGTCATCGCTTGACAGCTTAGAACTGGGACGACGCTATGTGGGCGATCAGAGAAAGCAAAGTACGATAAGCATTGCCAAAATGGACACCATCAACAACCAATGACTCGTGATTTACACTTTCATTTCAATAGCAACCATTTTTTTTTCTTCGCATACAAATATTTTCTTTAAAGCCTCTTCTAACTTTACATCAACATTGCTACTGAGACAATGTATTCCTATTCTGAGGCAAGAAAAACTGGGATACAGCTGAAGTTATGGTTCACTGCATAGGAATATATTGTACAATGACTGGACATGAATAACTTTCGTATGACACATTAAAAAAAAAAGTAGTAATAATAATAAGTGAATATAATTAATGCTCAATACAAATAACTGCAACAGAAATGAACTTTTAGCAATTTAGTGTTAAGATATGTGTGCGTGTGTTTTGTTTCGTGATTTTTTTTTTCTATTTTTTTAACAACATTTATAGCAATTTTAGTAATCGGTGTTTATAATAACTTTTTATGAATATCCGTAAAAATACCGATTACCATATGAAAATATCTGTGTGAACCCTTAACTAAATAAATTCTACCCATAACTGTATTTCTTTTTTAGATTATATATTTTATTCTAAATTATCTAAAGACCAATTCACCTTCTAATTTGATTTCATTAGAAATTTAACCTTGGGCCACGGTGAAAACATAATATATATTTTTTAATTATTTACAATCTACATACCAAACTCACATTACTTATCATTCACCTGAATAAGTTTTTTTTAATATGAAATTATATACAAAGTTAAGTAAAACGCTTAAATTTAAGGCAAAATCTATAGACATTGCTTTTTTATATTTTTTCCTTTGTTTCACAGAAGATAAAGGCTTCTGTCATATATTTTAAAATTCATTGGTAGTTTAAATTGGATTGATAGGATGATGAATTTATAATAAGGTCGCTTAATATAAGTAATAATTCCAAATTCTTTATACAAAATTCTTAGTCTGTTGTCCCTAATGCATGTGCTATTTAATAATGTAAGATACACTAACAACTCGTTTATCCGAATTTGAAGGGACCGCGCCCGTTTCGAATAAACGAAATTGCGGATAATCCGGAATATCTTTTATTAAACATTACTGCACATTACAAAATTATAGGGAACCTACATTTGGCACTAAGACTATTACTGTAGTTAGAGTGTAGATACAGTCCTGTTCTCAGGATATAAGAAGTTTTGAACCCTTTTCAATATTGAAACAATGCATTGGATAATATTATTAACTGAGTGACAGTTACTTAATCGCTTGTGTACGCTATTAAATATTGATTATAGCAACGGAAAAATGCTTTTGTGTATTTTTAAAATATGTTCAAAATCGCTTCGGATAAACCAGAATTTCAGATAAACGCGATTTGGATAAACGAGTTTTTAGTGTAGGAAAAAATATACGTGGATAAGTTATTTTATACAAGTAGAGAAAAATTACTGTATATTGTTCTCATACACAAATCATACATAATCAGCCATCCTTTTCATTCTAATGTTTCTATCTATCTGCTTCTAATTTCTTTCCTTCTATTTTACTTGTTCTTTTAATTCTTCAAGTGATTTCATCGCATCTCTTAATAACTGATAGATAAAAAAAAAAAAGAAAGATAGAAAAGAAACCCCTCCCTGATAGAAGAGGTGAATGAACCTTTTTCGAGAAGCAAATAAGAATCGCATATATCAGATATCAGATTTAAGCAGTATTTTTTTTTTAAATTTATTACTGTACCTGTGACCACCTGTCATCCTGTCAGTAGTAGGACGTAATTTACTACAATTTAGAAAATACTGAAGCATAAACATCTGTAGTTTCTTTTGCTTAATGTTTAAATATAGGAAATATTTTGATAAAAAACATTAAGGAATTAGAAGAAAACAGATATCGACAGTTTGGAGTTTTGCTTCACTAAATTAAAACCTGTTGGAACCTTTTTTGCTTTCAATTATAGGCCGACAGATGGTTCTTGATGATCAAGCTTGCACGAGAATTACGAAAAACGCGAGATCTGTCCATTAGCCTCTTCAGCAGGTCTCAAGGAATGTAGTATTTTGAATGTCTGTCACTAGGAAATTGCTAGAGAAAAAAATGTTAAAGTTGGATTTTTTACCTTCAGCGTAGAGACGATGGATGCAGCGGCGAATAAGGTATCGGTCAAAATCGTCTACATCAGTAACGGGGCTTGCTCGTGATCGCTTGTTTCCCGGAGTCGATAAGCCTTCTTTCTCGCCATTTTGTGAGAAGACATGGACAGAGGCTATTCTCGCGTCAATCACGTGAAATCGCGAAAATTCGGGATCATCAAGAACCGTCTGTCGGCCTATAGTATCTTTCTATGGAATGATATTCATCAAATGGTCAGTGGGATTTTGATGAGATTCTGTCCTGTGAGATATTGTCTCATCCATCAAAATACCATTAACTCATTGGGTTTATTTTTAATTGTTTTCAGTCCTTTTGTATGAGAATGCAGCAGGTTTTGAAATTTTGCTTTCACAGAACTCGAAGAATACTTTTTTACGACAAACAATACCATCTGCGGAATTTCTGTGACTGCACAGAGGAAAATCTTTCAGTGAGGGAATTATAAATACTAACAAACACATCATCATTTGTTCGATTTGCTGTAACTGTCAATAAATATCTACATGTCCTCATGAAATAAGGCACCCCATACCATAAAGAAGAAAAATTGGTAACTTGAAAGACCAGTAAAAACTAACTTTTTTTTTTACAGTGGTGACGAAAATCTTTTGTTGTGAAAACTATTGAAAAAATACGACAGTATCTGCAATCTCAGTTACCAGCTAATGTAGTTCAAGACAGATTTGATGGACGAATGGGACTAAATCTCACAGAACACCATTCACTGTTTGTAAGATAATCATCGATTACACTTTTTAATTGAAAATAACGCAGGAGCCACCAAAAATTAGTGATACAAATTCTAAATTACATTATAATTTTTGTAGTTAATCCCAAAATTCACGATGCTTCTTTTATTCTGAAACCCTATCTGCTATATAAATTTATTTGAAAGTATACTTGAAACAAGGAGACTAAAGGAGATACTGGATCACGTTATTTGTACTTCCTAACAAAAAAATAATTTAAATTTTTCCTTTACTCATATCTAACGGAAATACTTGATTTTTTATTTCACAAAAGAAAAAAAAAAATACTTCAACATTAAAATTATCGTCAGCACGAATCCCACGAGTGTAGGATTCAAAAATTTTTTGAAGATTTTTTTTTTTTTTACAACTTTAACTTTTTGCAAAAGCTTTGTAAACAAAATAAGTAAAAATAATTTAAAATTATGGGAGAGATTCATAATTTGAGATGCATTCTTCAAAGTTATAATAATATCTGAAAAGCGCAAGGCGAGTTACCAATGTTACGTAATTTCGGAACAACTTTAGAAGCGTATAAGTTTGTTCTGGTTGCCGCCACCAGTGAATGTTTACCATATAAGGAAGAGACTTTAACAATTAATCATTTCTTCACGTTACAATAGTTATTCAAAATATGAATTAAAAAACATCAACTAATAATTAATATTGACAGCAAAAAAAATTTTTGAATTTTTTTAAAAATTTTTAAATCTTTTATAATGAATTATTGTCACATTCAGTTACGAACAGCTTACAATAGTTCAGTTTTTGAACAACAGATGTAAACTAAATGCTTGGAATGATTAATCCATTACTAATTGACAAACCAAAACTTTGTTTAAATCAACTATAGTATGCACTGAATCGGAAACAGTTTATAAGAAACAAGACAGTTATTAATTTAACAAAAAAGTTCAAATAAAAATTGTTAATATTAAGGAAGTGAATAATGTTGCTGGAAAAAAAAATCGATTAAGAAATGGACAATTTAGATGTTTTCTTTCACAACATTTAAATCTATTGATATTGTAACGAATATCACAATATTTTAAATATTCAATATTCAATTAAAAAACAAATGGAAGTTCTAATACAGTATTAAAAGCCGAAATTAAGATTGAGACTAGTTGACCCGTGCGAATAATTCGCAACAAAAAAACCACCTTTGAGAAATAATAAACAAATCCAACAGGTGTCGTACGTTAGTTAAACACATTGTCAATAGCTGGCGCCTTTTCCATTTTTATAAAAAGGTTGACCCTTGCGAATAATTCGTATGGTATATTGAAATAATTCGGTATATTAGTATACTGGAATATTTACATGGTATATTGGAATAATTCGCATAATTCAGACACCGAATGGTAATGTAGAAATACATTATTGAACAGATTGCCTTCTACATTTTTATAAAAAGATTTTTAAATAAAGTTTTTTAACGAAACCATTAATTTTAAAGAATTTGTTTATTTTTTGTCATTAGTGGTGAACGTAATCTTCAAAATGATATCTCAATCATTTGATTTTAATAAAGTATTAAGGGAAATAAAAAAAAAAAAAAAAAAACCTTTAAAAAATAATATATGAGAAATTGACAAATTTTTATGTTTTTTATTGTAATAAATCGTAATTTTTATTAAAATATAATTTCTTTTTATCTGTTCTTATTAAATAAACGATGAAAAATCCTTTTAAAATGCATGTTTATTCAAAAAAGGATATATTTGAATTACGACGCTGCAGTATTATTTGAAATTTGTTTATTATTTGTTTCGGTTTCGAAAAATAAGTCGCTTCTGTTAAAGCATGTCTCCATTTTTATAAAAAGGTTTTTAAAATAAAGTTTTTTAACGAAAGCATTAATTTTAAACAATTTGTTTATTTTTCGTCAGTAGCGGGGAACGTAATCTTCAAAATGATATCTCAATCATTGATTTTGATGAAGTATTAAAGGAATATGGCGTTCCGACAAAAATACACCTTTGAGAAATAATATATAAGGATAACAGAATTAAAATTTTAAAAAAAATAATAAATATTTTTATTTTTTTTAAAGTCGATAAAAACATTTACATTAGAATTATAATATCTATTTAGAACGCACACAGAAAGAAGAATTACCTTAAAAGGAAATAAACGGTTCACTTAGTTGATTCTGGAACTCAATGTTGCAGAAAGCAATATGGCGGCGTCATATGAACAGGTTACTGTAAGGCCTGTACAGCCTTGATAGAGGTATAATTTGGAACTTTTTCATTTTAAGAGTGAGGGTGATGGAATATGTATTTCTGAATTACTAGGAAGATCGGCTGTTGCTACAAATTTATCCCATTTGACGGTGAAAAGAATTGTCAACCAGCGAAATCGACGCTATCAGGTCATTTTTCCTAGTCCGCGCATTTTTCCATGTTCGGTATGGATGATATTTATAAAAAAATTTGAATAATAAAAAAATATTAATAACAGGACATAGGTAAGTTAAAGATCAAAAAAAAAAAAAAAAGCGAAAATCTTTTTCTCTTCTTTTTGATCTGCAGAAATACAGGAATTAGTTATGATACTTTGCGATAGATATCACTGAGAATATATGGAAGTAGTAATCCATAACCCACGATTTTTCAATCGTCCATTTTTTCAACCGTCAGCACAATCAGCACAATTTTTGTATTTTCTGAAGGAAAAAAAAAAAATGAGTTAAATCCTCAGTTTTTTCCTTAAGTTGTCTAAAACAGATTAACTTCATTCAAATCAAATCACGCGCAGTGCATTAAGGATTTAATATTCATTGTTTAAGAGGATAACATATTAACAGATACGGTAACAAAAAGAAATGCATTGCTTACATCGCAATGTTTTTCTAGGGACATTTTTATCACCTTCTCGTACTTACTTCTCGACAAGAACCCATTCGGAAAAGATTTGAAACATAAAAGTTGATCGTTTCAAGTCCCAGAATATGCAAACCAAGTTTCGAGAAGATCCATTCAATAGTTAAATATATATTTGATTTGATGAGTCGCTATTTACTGAGTGATATAGATAATAAAAAACAGCACACAAATTTTTAAAAGAGATTTACAAAAACCTTTAAAAAATACTTAGGAGCCTTTCGAGTTCCTCCGCGGAACTCCTCTTCAGCACTCACTGTTGAAAGATGTTGAAGAGGGGTTCCACGGAGGAACTCAAAAGGCTCCTTTTTTTAAAGGTTTTTATAAATCTCTTTTAAAAAAAAAAAGTGTGCTTTTTTTATTATATTTTTTAGTTAATTTTTTTTCGCACACGTTAAAAGTATTTTAAACAACACTAAATACATAATTTGCTTAAAAGATGGTTTAACTTTTGTGTGGATCAACTTCAAAGATTCTACAGTTTATGGTTTGATCTTTTTGAATGTTCTACTGTTAATAAAGTGGATCTGTCCTGGTTACATTTAAATTGAAAAGCACAGTAGCAACGGACTCAGAACGGACGGACAGACAAACTACTGTAGAAGAAAAAGCATGCGAATAAAAAGAATTGTTTACTCGAAACAATGCAATGCAAGGTGATGAATTAAATGAATGATGAAGCATTTATATTTTCGAAGGAAGAGAAGTCCACATCATAAACTTCGAAGAATAAATTTAATCATAATGACCGAAATGACATCATGGAAAGAACACCTGGTATTAAATGAAGATGACCATACAAAAAAATGGAGTAACTGACAATGGTAGAAGTAATTGAACCTCTAATTACAAGGTAAAATAAGTGGACTTCTAAGTAATAATCATTCACTCAAGTCCAATGCTAAATTAAACCTGATCAATGTAAATGTATTTTAATCTCATGATTGCTACACTTCTGAAATATAATGTTTAAGAATAACTGAACAATCAGTATTGTATTTAGAGCAGCCTAAAGTAAAAATAATGTAAAAGAGATTATTTTTCCTCTCAATCTCGATATGCGTTTAGAGCAAAAACTTACTTGTTGTAATTATTGATAAATTTTTTAAATTAAACTTCATTACATATTAGAACCCATTACATCAGCTCTTTTAATAAACATTAATGATTTACGACATGTTTATCCTCAACGTTGGCAATAAATAAATGATTGCAATTATCATTTAATAGATCTTTCACTTGGCAAAGGGAAGTTAAAAATGGGAACACAGGAGTCTTAAAATATAAGACCTCAGAAAGCAACTCGAATGGTACTGTTTTAACTAAAGCAATGGAAGCAGCTATTTATTATATAACTACAATGTTGTGATTAGGCCCTGATACTTATTCAACTTAGGACGAAATATGTATATTCAAAAAAAAAATCAACCACTTCTATAGAAACGCTTTAGTATCTGTAATGCTCGTTAGGATATCCACAAAGTGGTGGACTTTTTTGCCCAATGCGAGTGATTAAAATGCTGCACAAAGACCCTGAGTATCTTCCACTAATAACTCAGTTTGCAGCTTCCTTTCCACAGCGCTTTCCTTCCCCCAGCTATGCTACTACATAAGAAGATGCATCAACATCATTATCTCTGATAATGCGATTCGAGTATCTGAAATATATGATGTTAAAAAATACCGTTGCACATATGGAAAATCAAACTAACAGATACAATATTCTTACAGTTAATAATCTACCAAAAAAAAAAAAAAACTCAGCTGCGAGAAGGAAAAAAAAATGTCCATGTCACCTAAACAGAGCAACTAAATAAAGGATTTAATTTAAATAATTTATGTTAAGTATCTTCCTGGTAGATGATTGATGAAACTGATACCAGATTAAGATCATTAAGGGTCATTAAATACCAGAAAACAAATCAATCGAGAAGGAAACTTCGTGAACACTTGGAGGAAGAGTTTTTCTTTACCAGAATAAGAAAATATGTAAGGTTAGTCTATAGTAAGGGATAAAACGTTTTCAATAATTGTAGATGAAGATATGGAAGAAACTAAATCTAATACAAGGAGTTCCTGGAGGAACTTGACATCTGGTTTCTTAATTTTTGTTTTTAAAGTCATTCGAAAAACAATGAAAAAGGTAAAGTCTCTTTGTATTTTTATAAAGAGAATTTTCAAATTTGATGACATAAATGGAGCCGTACACCTGTTTAATACTAAGAAATTTAAACAAACTTATAAATACATAAATCACAACGGTTTCGTAAGCGAGAGCTAGCTTTTTCAAGTGGAAGAAACGGTTACAGAACAGTAATTTAACGGAATTACAACAGGAAGCCTTGCATGTAATTCCGTTAAATTCGACTGTTCTGTAACCGTTTCTTCCACTTGAAAAAGCTAGCTCTCGCTTGCGAAACCATTGTGATTTATGTATTTATAAGTTAGTTAAATTTCTTAGTATTAAACAGGTGTACGGCTCTATTTATGTCATCAATACTCTACAGTACACGTTAAACCTATCCTTTGATTTTTAATTTTCAAATTTCTCATTAACTTTTTGAAAGTCAATTCAGACAGGAAACACTCGAGTCTATAAATCCCATTAATTTTAAAGAAATAAAGCAATGAACTGCATGAATATGCATTGTTACTCATCGATGGCAATTCATTGTTTTGGTTTTAAAGTTTTTGCCAAGTTTAAGTTGCCGTTCTAAAATTATTAGGAGAATACATACATACATTTAGAGAGAGAAAAATGACCATTTTTGATGTATTAATTTTCAGTGTACTATTATCATTTTAAAACTTGGCCGTTATTTAAGACTAAAACTACATATTCATAAACATCACTGGTTCAAAACAAGAAATAAACAATAACATTTCTCGGGGCGTAATTGTGAGGAAAACTATAATCTCCTGGGAAATCGCTGTGGAATCTGGAACCTCATTAGGAAATCAATTACGTACACAAAAAGCGATAAACTATTACCATAACAGGCAATTCGAGCTTCTTTTTTTTCAATACCATATACCAATTAAATCATCATCATCAATTTTTCGTATTCGAAAGTATCTCTGATTACCTGGTTTACGAGTGGAAAACAACAGTTGCAGATGGAAATTTGATAACATCGGAAATGGAGAACCAGAAAAAAAATGTAACAACTGTATCTTTTCCTCGTTACATTAAATTGCTATTTGAATCTTGGTCTTTCAAAGAAACCCTTTACTTGTAGAACGTGTAGTGGTTTTTTTAGCTTCTTTTTTACTTATGGGCTGTCAGAATAATTAATTTCTGAAAAGAAGCTTAAAAAAAGCTCGTGAATTAATCTGGACTGATACATGTCACTTCTTCGCCTGAAAAACAAAATAAAATATAAAGATGTTGAAGTTTTTATCTGTCGTCCTAATACCCCGTCGATAATTAACCGGAATTATCAACATGTGTCCGCATAATTTCTCCAGGAAAAAAACTGAGGGGCTTATTTCTAAGCAAACCGTGGTGGGCGTTTGCTCTAATTTATTAAGAGGTGATAGGAATCTTTGGATCTTTTTTTTTTGTTCCTTGGTGCTGCTTCCAAAGTTGACTCGTCCGCTGCTGCAGTGGCTGGGGAAGACATTCTACAAGTCACGACCAGATGTTCAAGTCATGTTTCGGGGGCTTCGCTCCTATGACGGTGACAAATATTTAGGCCTATTCACAGCACGAGGCTTGATTAATGAACTGATAATCATGGAAGAGTTCGAACAGGACATGATAGAACCGAAGTTCCCAATAGTTAGCGGCGGCATAGTTTCGTTTGGACGCTGGGACACTGGACAAGACTTGGTGGTCTTCTGCAGACACAATTCGTCACAGACGTTTAGACAATTTTAACTGCTTTGTAAATGGAAGTTAAGATTAACATATAAATGAAACCGTATTCAGAGGATGTTAACCTAATTCTATGGGATTCATAAATAATAAATTATACGGAGTTCAAATTAAATAAATTTAATTTATGATAATTAATGAAAATTGATCCATTACTTATGTTTGAAAGGCAAATTGTTGCGAAATTGAGCTACTGGAATTACCTAAACCGAAACTACATTGCTGAATTAGTTTTGTATGGAAATCTTGATATCTACATTGAATTTGCGTAGGCCATCCATTAGCGTTGGGTGCAAAGACGAGACACCAATAATTTTGAAAATAATTACACCTTGTCTGAGAAGGATTCTTAAGAAAGGGTTGAAAAAGAATTAGGAACACCTTCACGCGTATGAACAGAACGCGTTGTAAGATAACGAAGTAGACTTTCAGAAAATCTGGATAAAGTCTATAAAAGTTATTTTGCCTAGGACATTTGAAAAACAAAAAAACAACAACAATCAAATGAATATTGCATAGAAAACAAGTTATCTTGAAAAATCTGAATTGTTATTTTCAGATTCTTCAAGGGAGGCCTTGCAATGAAATACAAGAGATTTCTTCTGTCAGCATAATATCTTTTATACAATGAACGTGAAAATTAGATATTAAGAAAGCATTGGGCTAATTCTTTTGTATGGATAAAAATCGCATTTCTTGAGAATGAATAACACAACATAAGTACTGGTTTTGCGGATAAATTGACATTAAAAATTTAAAAATTGACAGTTGCACTTCAAATAATAATTTTATATGAGTCCGAATTCCTTCTGATTTTAAGGCATTTTCATTAAGCAAAGAAAATAAGGAAAGAATAATAATAGTAATAAATTAATACGCAAAGTCAGATATCAATATATATAGAATTCGGGTATCGATTAATATATTTATATTATTTATTGTCATTGTTAACCGCATAGCCTTTGCTGACGAAGATTAACAATCCTAAAACAGCTGCCTTATGGTTCTACAATGATCTCGAATAACAAAACTCAAATTTAAGAGTAAAAATAAAAATCAAGACATGGTACTGATTCCATCCTATCTTTCTTGGTGGGATTAAAGTTTATGAAATCATTAAATAAATATTATTATTATTATTATTATTATTTTTACACTTGGCAATATGTGTTTTGGTCCTTGACCCGCCATATTGTCTTAGCTGGGCAAACCCATGGTTTGAAACTTTTTTCGATAATAATAATAATAATGTATTAATTCATTATTAAGACTGGCGAGCAGTACAAGTACGAGACACAACCTGATTAATATTATAGGAAATAAAAAAAAAAAAAAAAAAACCTGTTTGAAAGATTAAGAATGTTGTTTTCAAATTTCTTTAGTTGATTTTTCTGAAAAGCGCTGTAAACGATATATATCTTATAAATTGTATACCTTTCTTTTGCTTTAAAGTTCAAATAACAATGATAAAAAAGACAATCAGCACACACTGAGTCATTCTTCTTCCCAGTTCCTCGTGATTGGACTGAGAAATTCCATTGAAGTTATGCAAAGATCTGAAGTCCCTGTGACTCCATTGAATTCGAACTCCAAAAGATGCATCTGTCACCATAAATCTCGCTACGAAAGCATTTCCCCAAAGAAAATGCTTGGGACGGTTCTTTTGATGTGAACTATATTGCAAACAACAAAAACAAGCATCGAGGTTTATCAACGTGCTTAGAAATATAAACAAATAATCGATTGTATTCGTTATTACTGAAAAGTTATCATTTTCAGTAAAGTGTTATTTTAATCGTTATTAGATAAAAAGACCTAATTACGAATATTATTGTTTTTCCTAAAATGAAGTAATGCAAAGCATACAAGGAAACAATATTTAGTTTTAGCGTTGTAAAACTAGTTTCATATTCTTAAGACTTTTTGTTATTTTGATCAAATACTAATAAGGAAAAAAATATATAAATAAATTTTTAATTTTTATTCTGTTTTACTACAATAAATTTTTACTTATATAAATAACGCATGTAATTTGTGGGAAATATAATTCTTTGATTTTTAAGTTTGATTTATCCAAAGTATTTTCGCAAACATTTTCTTTTAGGAGAATGAAATTTTCAATTTTGTTTTGTAAAATATTGCCATTTCATACATTTAATGCAGATAGTCAATTTCAGTAACGCGCTTTCCTCTGTGTTCGGGAAATAATTTTAATTTCCTATGAAATAATTTTTACAATCAAACATCCGCGACAGGAATCAAACCTGCAACTTTCTAAACCGAAGTCAGACGTCTTATCCATTAGACCACGGGACTACATTGAAATTGTTGTTGTTAAATATCTCTTATCACTCCCTCTGTATGTGTGTGACGCAACGAGAGAAGAGCCAGAGAAAAAAATAACTCATTAATTTCAGCCTACTAGATTAAAATTTAAATTTCAATGTTCACTTTTTTATCCTTCTACAAGCGCAGGCCAGACGAGCATTAGATGCAGAAGCTCGCCCTCAGCGACGAACTGAAGAGTCGTTAGAGACATTTCTCGACATGAATGAAGAAATTACAAATGCTTTTCAACACAGAAAAACTTCTACTTAAAATACACCAACTAAATGTCGTCACTTTGTTCTCCCGTCATTGTTTCCATACGCTAGTATATATATATATATATATATATATATATATATATATATATATATATGTAGAACTCGTATCTCAGCAATCTCTATCGACGTGTAGTTGACAAAATAATGAACCCAATAGTTTTACACTTTAAGAGTTTGTTAACGATTAACTAGTTACCACTAGGGAAGAGAAATAGAAAAAGAGCAACGCATTAATTTATTAGAGAATTTCATCAATAAGTCTCACTACAATTCTTTGCATGGCAAAGGTTATTTTCATATTAAATTTTAATTGGAGATTCAATTTCGATGAAACATGTGCACGGATGGGAAAACTGTAAATGAAGAAAAAGGAATCTCAATTTAACAATTTATAAAAATAAGTCTGCAAAAACGTCTTTATAATATAACGATTTGTCATTTAGCTAATGGTGGTCGTTCTTTTTCGACTTCCAAACTTTCTTATCTGGAAAGTGACATCTGCTGTACAAATTGCTGAACGTAACCTCAATCCCCTCACCCAAAGATACTGCTCCAGAATAGGTCACGTTTCATTTCTAGGAAGATGTGTTGATATATATTAAAAAAAAGTGTTTTTCTTTTATAAGTTCGTAGCTAAGTCTTGAATATTAAGGGATATTTCAAACTTTTAAGCTAATAGAAAACCCATTTTATCATTAACATTTTATAAACAATTAAAAACTACACGAAAAATAGACTACTCTCTGACAAAACATCAGAAAAGCAATACTAAATAAAGTTAATTTTAACCATAGAATTTTTTTAGCAATAATAATAAAAGACAAGAAAAAGATAAAATTAAGAATGAAAACCAAAGACTGCACATAAATAAGCAAATCACGCCTTTGTGTTTGTCAACAGAGAGTTCAAACAAAAGATAAAATATAAAGAAAAAAAATGTATGATAACGAAAAATAATGCAAGATAAAATATAAAAAAATAGGTCAATGAAAAAATATTAGAAAGTGGGCAATTAACTTATTTTTTACTACATTTTTAGAGTACTACGGGGATGAATGTTTTCTATATTCGTTGGTTAATACATATGTTTACTTTGTTTATTATGTTTTCACTTATTCTCTATTTTTTTAAAATTGTAAATTAATAATAGTTATCATTTGATCAAATACTCAAAGAGGAGTCTTATTAATGTTTATTCAGATTAATTAATTAGAAAAACTAATAGCTGCAATAACAGCTGTTAATTTACAATTAGAAGCGAGAGTGAGTGAGTTCTGGTTGTCGTGCACCCTTCGGCCCAGGCAGTTGTCTCCGCATTAACTTGCCAGTCACGCCGACAGCCCTCATTATCGGAGGCTCGGTCCAGCCGACGTTATCAGAATGCAGTGACGAGAAGATTCATAAACAACAGTAATCAATAATAAATCGGCTTCGACTTACATTCTTGCACTGGGAAGGGGGATCGGCGAAGAACAAGATGAGGGGGCATTTGGTACAAAAGAAAATATATTACAAATAAGATTTTTTTTTTTTATATCAATATAGGAATAATTATAAAAAAAAAGGGTAAACAATTCAGTTAGCCTAAATTTCGTTACATCTATATATATATAAAGTTTTGAAAGTTTGTGTTATACTATCCTCGGTACATTTCAAAACAACGACAGCTACGACTATCAAACAGTGCTTGATAACAATGCACATTTCAGTTTGATTACCGGCTCATTTTAGAGAAATTTTGTTTTTCTGTAGAGCACGTTGCGAACTTTCCTAGATCGCAACCGAAAGATTTATTTTTTTATTTATTTTTCGATTTCTTAACAGCCAGTAATCAAATTAAAGTTACATAATTCTTTTGTGACTTTTTCCTGGTTAAAAAATGGCAGTAGTAACATGATAATAAATTAAATATTAGACATGTCTTTTCAAATTATAAATAAAATCAGCTGAGATGTTATCCTTGCAGTAGAACATAGGTTTACGATCTATTTATTCTCATTTTTTTTTCTTTTTTATAAAAAAACGTTAATTTTAACATTTTCTGATTTTAACAAGATTTCATATTTTGGCTGTTCAGTGCATTTTTTTTCATACAGTTATTTTAAGTATGATCAACCCTTTTCAGCTCTGCTGAAATCATATAAAATAAAAATACTTGATAAACTATTTACTAATTTTTTTTTTTTTTTAATGAAGTTGACTAGATAAGGAAAACTCTCTCCTTTAATCTTTATTAACAAATTAATCTGTATTCGTCTATTTAATCTGATTCGTAACAATACTAAGATTAAAAAAAAAAAAAATTCCACGTACTTTTGTATTGTTAACCGGAAGTTAGTCTTCGAAGGTAGATGGCCTTGCGGAGCATCCTACAAAAAACAAAACAAAACTAAAAAAAAAAGTTTGCATTTTAATTTTGCAAACCACTTTAGACACGATCTATCAGTTATATCATGTTCCAAAAAAAAAGGTAAATTAAATCTAACTTTTTTTTTATAATATTCACGCATTATTTAAAAAGGAAAATATTACAATATGTCTGAAAATAAGTAAACAATTCTTTTGTTATTAATTTCTGAAATCATATTAATAAGTAATAGACTTTTTATTTTTGTAATGTTACTTTTTTAAAACTTTTACTTAATTCTTAATAAAATTTTTAAAATAATGTATTTTTCGAAAAAAATAGCCTGTGACAAAAATTTCGAATTCTACAGAACCACTGCTATAACGTAACAATAACTTCGTGGTTAAGTTGAAGTAAGTAACAATAATTTGTAATAAATTAATAGCATGAAAATATGAATTTGATCGCACTTGTGTAGTGTAGTTGAATTTTGAAACCTGTCTTTTCTTTGGAATTGCCGATTCCAAAGAAAACACACATTATTGTTTTTCATTTCTATCTTATAAGAATAAGGAAATCTCTTTATCTTGATTGAATAAATCATACGATAACAATACGTGGCTTTATCGATCTCATAGAGACAAGTGTTACTAATAAAAAGAAAGGCGCAGAGCTCGGATTATGTATCACCGAGAAATTTAATTAAAGACCTGCTAAGGTTATTGGACGAGGAATAGAAAATGCAATAATAACAACAATAAGCAATTGAGAGAATATTAGGTTCAAGAGAACCGATCTCTGCCCTAGGATGACGTACAGCTATGTGGGTTCTGAATTTATAAATCGAAACTCAATAAAAACGAAGTCGTTATTCGTAATTGCGGGTAATCGTAAGGGAAGTAAAAAGACAGAACTTCGATGTACGTCGATTAATTCCCTTATAAAACTGTGCTCAGACGTAACCGTAGGCGAAACAAAGAAAATGACGTGAACGTGAGAATCAGTGTCTCGGCGTCCCATCAAGAAGACGCGAATATAGATACTTTTTTTTTTTTTTCCTTGCTATTAAATAAACAGACCAGGGGTTGCGTAAGTAAAGAAGTAAGGGGAAGCAAATTTTGTAATTTGTAAGGTAATCTCGCCCGTCGGTGTGGATTCCTATTCTTCGGGGCAACGGCGCTAGGTTTTTAGCGAACACTAACAATTTCGCCGTCATCAAAAGCGGGCAGACGCTTAAAATGAGGGGGAAAAACTTGTGCCCAGGGCGTGGCTCCTTCTCACTCAAATTGCCAACGATCGTTAAAAATCGAAGAACCAAACCTTTATCTTTCTCATCAGTTCTTTTGCACTTCTGTTCGGCATTCCAACAGAGAAAAACATATGGATAAAAAAATAAATAATAAAATACCAAGATCTCTTAATAATCCCATAAGAAATTTCTCAACGAACATGGAGAGTAGTCCTACTTTAGTCAAAGTAATAAAATACTTTTAACTTCTAATATATATATTTACTTGAAAGTGTTTTATTACTTCGATATATACGTATGAATACATATAATATCAGAACATTTGGAACTATTTGGGATTGGTTGGTCAGCACAATGCTAGCCAGCTTTACAACCGGGAAATAAACCAGCTTCCCATTTTACAGACGGCTGAGTGAGCCTTAGGGTCAGTCCGGAAGAGAAGACCTAAAAAGAAAAAAGAACTCCACTGGAGATTGAACACTGCTAATCCAGGTTGCAGCCTAGATTATATATATATTCCGGATTATATATATATATATTCTATTAAAAATGAAATACTAAAAATTATTTACTTATTTTCAGACTAAAGTAAAATTACCCTTCAGGACACTTTTTCGTAAAAAGCCAAGTTAGTTAAATATTTCATTATATTTCATTACAATTAAAATTTAGACCTTCTGCGTAGAAGGACTGCTTCTGCGGGAGAGATTTAATCAGAAAATTTTCATCAATAAAAAAATTAATAAATAAATAAAAAAGGTTTATTTTGATGATGGATGAGAGTTATCAGAGTCGTTGTTCAGTGGTCTTACAATGTACTCCAACACGAATAATCACTCAATAATATTCTCTAGAATTATTATCGTAAAATAAAGCCAAGAAAATCCAAAGGCTTTCTTTCTGTTGTTTCATAAGGCATCAGCTGAAAGAAATTTTAATACTTTGGTAATGAGACTTATCACTAACTAATAATGTTTGAATGGATGGATCTGCTTGAAACTTAGTATGCATATCTAAGGAATGTTGACGATCTAACTTTTATAGTTGAAATCTTTTCCAAATGGGTGCTTTTCGAGAAATTAGCTCGGGAAGGCGACAAAGGCGTTAAACAATGGATTTCCATTTCTATTAATATTTCATTGTATTAATCAAAGAATATTAATCCCTAATCCATTAATTCTTCTTTGCTTTGATACGATTAAAATAAATCGACTTTCGACAATTTCAGTAAATAACGAAGATTATTTTTTGTTTAGAAAATGGAGAATTTATAGTGTTTGTATTCAGTAGATAATTAGAATTTGAAAATGAACATAGGTTGTTGTTAAACGTTTCATAACTATATGAGTAAAAAAAAAAAAAAGATAGAAACTTAAATAAATCACATTTTAAGGAAAGTAGACTGTAAGTTCTTTGAGTTTCTTCTTCTTATTATTTTTTGTTGTTATTTCGCCAGATGAATTGATTCTTTTGTATAATTTACTAGCTATAAAAAGAGTGTTTTATTTTCGTCATACTGTACAATAATGATTAATATAGACAGTCATAAATATAATTTTTTTGTATAATTCCTTAAAATTACTTTACAATTTACGATAATAATCGCACAAAATATTTCTGCTGTGATTTTAATGAAATTTTAAATTCATCTCTTAAACATTCGTAGTCTGGTCTGTGTGTGGGTGTATGTGTGTGTGTGTGTAAGGGGGCGGGGGGTGTTTGACTGTTTTGAAAATTTTTGGGTAAACTGAAGCAAAAATTAATCATAAAATTCAGTAGGTACCTCCAAAATTAAAAAAGCAAAAATAAATTAACAATTAAAAATAGGTTAACAAATTAATGTGCCATCATTACCCTGGACTCAGATAAAGCATTAAAAATATACAAAAGAGTGAGACTGTTGTTCTCACTTAGTAAACACTTGTCCTCACTCATTGATGTTCAAAAAAATAATTAACCATCTTTACCAACTTCATACAGTAAAACCCCGTTATTACGCTCGTCAATGGACCATGACCTACAAGCGTAATAAGCGGGATAGCGCTATAGACGGGAAAGGATTTATGAGATGGGGAAACATTTAGACACCATTTTACAGGAAAGATACTTGATTCTGCAATAGATATAGTGCAAATGTGAGCTTATTTCCTATTAAAAAAATCTTTGATTGTGGTTTGCCGTGTGTGTATGCTACTGTTATGAATTATGACATTTTCAATGCGGTTCAAATAACTATTAACATCAATTGATACACCACTAGGAGCAACACTAATATATTTTCGGAACAGATTTAGTGCACTGCCCGCTATTTCACGCGCCTTTTCTTGAATGATTGGGCCACTTAATGGCACTGATGCATCACGGGACTGATGAATCCATTCAATTAGAATTTCCTCGGCATCTTAATATTTTCCACACTTTACTTGTTTATGTTTGCAATCACCCTTCGCTGCTTTGGTAATTCCATTCTTATTTTTCATTACTGTTCTCAGACTGGATGAGGGAATCCCTAGAGATTCTGCGAAATCCTTCTGATTTAGTGTAGAATTCTCGTCGTACTTACGGAGAATTTGCAATTTTTCAATTATAGAAAGGGCTTCGACATTTTGCACTAACTTACTGTATCGTAGAGCCGCACTTCAAAGAGTTCAAAGATTCCCTCCTACCAGGGAAAGAAAAGAATCTTTACAGTGTTACATTTCTTTTCGATACAAAATTTCCGATATAAAAAAAGCGCTACAAGCGGGATTTGAAGCGTTATAAGAGGGTAAAAGTATACAGAGTTAAATAGAAAATTCCAGGGACCGTAGGAAAGGAGCGTAAAGAACGGGATAGTGCTATAAGCGGGAGCGTAATAACGGGGTTTTACTGTATTTAAGATTTTAATCTTATTATCTTATAGATTTTGGCCCTTTTTTTTTGGACCACTTTACTTTTTTGCAATCTGTTTACTCAGTTTTGTCACTCGTCAAAGTCTTGTATTGGAGGCGAAACCGGTTGTGAATTGTAACTTTTTAAAGTGTATAAATGTTTTTTAACTAGTCTTGTGTATTGACTGTTACAGTTTTTAATTAATAATCGATCACCTATTCGTTTAATGAAATTGAACACGCAAACTTTTTTTTATTAAAATAGGAAAAAAAGCAATATTCAATATTGTTAACTTCATCATTTTATTTAGTTTGAATTAGGTCTACGGAGTCAGAATAGGAAGTCAGAGTTACACTTGACTAATTTCCAGAGTCGGACTCGGATAAGAAAAATAAATAAATAAAAAAGCAATGAAGAAGAAAGAAAAAAAAACCCAAAAAGATATAAATGAGAGAGAGAGAAAAGAAAAGAAAAAGATAAATATAAATATAAAACTGTTCGATCCCAGCAACGTTTGTACCCCGAGCCGTCACCTTTACCTTATGCTTATCGTTGATAACTACTTTTCTCTATTACATTTCTGACATTTAATCTATTGTTGGAAATTCATGAAAACAATGCCAAATATCTCGAAATCCGTGGAGTATTGGCCCCTAAAACCCATAGGTAGTTTTGAAGAACTTCATGTGTAAGTTCATCGCACAAAAGACACCTCTTTCATTAAAAACAAGTACTGTGATATACAGGTTGCATCGTCTCCTTGTGAGTCAATTTTTTCTTTAAATTCCAAATCTTGATTCAATAAATTACCTGTGGTGCAAATTATTAAACTATTTTACTAATTAAACTTATTTTAAAAATTTCAAAAATATGACAAATTTATGTCTTTTAAAGCTGAAATTACGTAGGTTCATTTACTTCAGTCAAACAGCGCAGCTTTTCGGCTTAAACCTAATTAAATTTGAGCTCTAATTTAATGAAAGGTAAATAATTAGGATCAGTTTTCTTCAGGTTTAAGGGTCGTCCTGTATCAACGTTCTTTCACACATTCCTGTCGAGCTGATTCTATTGAAACGTCCGCAAAAGAAATGTTCATTAAAAAAAAAAGTAATGAAGAAGAACGTAGTTAAAATCGATGGAAAACCACGTTCTAATTCGATTAACGAACTTCGTGAAAAATAATCACAGCAATTATGCCATCAATTACAGTTAATTGCCTAATTACAAGAGCCAATCAAGCGTTTTCATTTTTGGTTTCTGTTCAATGGTGTGTGAAAGCTCCGCCTTCTATTTCGATGTTCCTTTTTATTCATCCGTTCACCATCAAAACAAATGAAAAACAGAAGCAAAAAAATAAAAAAAAATAAACAGATCATTCATAGCTTGTTCATTGCTTTATTTAAGTTTCATGTAAATGAAAGGCGGACAATCGCAATCATAATTAAAACCAGCGTAGAATTGTATGAAAGAATACCATCTTCAGATATTAGCAATGATTTTTTCGTTTCTTTTTACTTTCTTCATACAATAGAAATGGTGGAGTTAGTGATCTTGCAAGCGATATCCAAATACAATGTATATATATATGTATAGCCGGACAATGATGTGGGATTTGAAAAACGCCAATACAAAAAACACATCATTGTTTCTCTGAAGATACAGCCAATCTAATTTAACGTCATCAGCGGCGAAATTTAGAAACAATTTAGAGAACAAAAACGCAATATACCAAGACTTTGCTCTTTTTTAAATTTAAAAACAAAACCCTGTCCAAACTATCTGAAATTTAAAAGATCACTAATATAAGAAATAAGCAAAAAAGATGGGCCGTTTACTTTATTATTTATTAAATTTTATATGATATATTTAACATTAAAAGATTAAAATTTAAAAAAAATTAAAAATTCAAATTCAAATTCAAAATAAAAAGAGCAAAATTTATAATATTGAGTTAAAGTCTTAATTATAAAGTATAAAGTAAAAACATACCTTAATAAGAAGCAATAATATATATACTTCAAAATTAGGCGTATATAATCGAACAGTCAATACTCAAAGCAAGGCCTTCGAGTTTCGCAAAGCAAAGATTTCAATCAATCTTTTGCAATTTAAAAATTTAGAAAAATATAGAATATAAGAATAAAATTAACTTATATTACAAAACATATAAAGCCGGACAATGATTGAATAAACTCTATATACAACTACAATTCGATAACATGTTAACGTAAAATATTATTGTTATCTACTGATGCAATAATATTGGAATGTTTCTAAGAAAGCGTAAATTTCGAAATTTTTAAATAATTCTGTTGGTTTTTGTTTTTATTTTGTCAGATAACGAGTTAGATGAATAAGTCACTTTTTATATATTGCTATGAAATAAAAATTAAAGAGGTTTTTTTTGTCTATTATAGATAAGAAAATAAATAAAATAAAATAAAATAAAATTTCAGAAAAAAAAATTAGCGCTGGAAATTTTTAGCAGAAAAAGGAATTAGCTTTAATCATATTAAAAAAAAGTACGAATGGCATGAAAATTCTCCTCTGAAGCACAATAACCTATAAATAAATAAATAAATAAATAAATAAATAATTTTATTTACTAATATGTGAATTCAAAGATTTTCTTGTGTGTGAACTTATGCTTTGACGTAAAGTACAGATTAACTGAGGTAGAATTAAAAAAAAGTAGAAAACAAAAATACTTTAGATGAAACTGCCAAATTAAATTTTGTGTTGCCTACAGCAAAGGTGATTAATGATTTTCAATGCAGGCCAGTAAGGCTGATTAGGATTCTGGATATTCGAAACTTACTGACCGTAAATTACAATAATGTAAAAATAATTAATAGTCAATTAATAGTCAGTGAATTACTTTCATTTAAATGAAAAGACGATCAAGACAGAAACATGCCTTTTCTCATTGAAAGGTCGTATCTTCTTCGAGAATATTCTTTCCGATTATAATTCAATTAGGCCCAATACCTTATCCGCTTTATATATAAGATAACAGCAGTATGCTTTTTTTTTTTTGTTCAATTTCCAATTTATAAATCCAATCTTTTCTTTCTCTTACTGTATACGCTCGTTTCACTATACATTTATTAGCGGCCTCTGGCGATAATTTTTGTAACTGTTTTCTGAGACGCAATATGAAACGGATATTTCTACAGTGGAACCCCGCTATTCGTACACAATTCGTTCCAGGAGGCAGTTCGAATGGCGATTAGTAAGAATGGCGAATCATTTTTTCACATAAGATATAATGTAAATTGGATTAATCCGTTCCAGACCCCAGAGATGATTGCTTATTTAAACCTTTATAATAATATTTTAAGGGTAAAATACATAAAAACTATGAAAACAATAAATATATAGGCCTCTCGTACAGGCCCGGATTTAAAGACCCAGGGCCCCTAGGCCCCACTTACATTGGGGTCCCCCCCCCC
>JAFIDM010001028.1:27447764-27464598 GCA_023159025.1 Thereuonema tuberculata | reverse complement strand
GCCCCCCCCCCCCCATCCCGAAAATCTACAACCCCAAAAAAAATACGGAATCTCCCTTTCAACAACCAAAAAAAAAAAAAAAACGAAATCTCCAATTCAACAACCAAAAAAAATCCAATATGGCGGGGCCCCTCGGCTGGCTGGGCCTCTGGGCCCGGGTCTTCTAGGCCTAGGCGGAAATCCGGGCCTGCTCTCTTATTATGTCTTTCTTTTTCAGTATAGACGATATGGTTGGTTGACGATATGGTTGATTTTTGCCATACTGAGTTGCCAGGTCAGAGACACGAGTTCCACTTTCAAACTTCGCAACGATTTCTTTTTTTCAATTCAATTGTCGTTCTCACTGCTTTCCTTTTAGGCTTGGTTGAATCAGTAATCTTTTTTGGACCCGTGGCTGCACTATTTTTAATAAAAGTAACAAAAAATAACATAAAATAGCACAAAGTTTCATGAAGCTTGCGAGGATGATGTGTAGCGTACGGAAGCTAGCACGAGACTGAACTGAAGCGACCGCGTGGCGCGGCCAGTAACAAGGTCCCGCTGTCCGAATCGCGAGCAAGCGTACGAATGGCGAGTTGAATTTTACTTGAAAAAGTTGGACGAATAACGAGTTGTACGAATAGCGAGGTGGACGAATGGCGGGGTTCCACTGTATTTAAAATTACAAGATGCATCCCTTATTCAAATAAACCATTCAAAAACTTAACAAAAAGATTGCATTCTACTGAATTCTTGTCTACATTAATGAAACATTATGCAACGAAATCCTTTTAAAATATATCTACACTGAAATATAGATCAACTATACTTTTTAAAAACTTCTATACGCTACTTTCCTATCGTGTAACAAAGGATTTCAACTTTTCGCGCTTATTAGATAAGATGGTAGGATTTAATTTACTAGTTTACTCTTTCTTCTATAACGATAGTTCAAGGGTCAACCGAAAGACAAACAAATAAACACTCTTGAATTTTAATTGGAGATTAGGGCTTTGCCCTCTCGCTTCATCTCAACGGTGGCAGCTAACTTAATTCAGTGATTCTCAAACTATAGGTACAGAATAATTTATACAAGGAATGTTTTCTTTTGTAAAGAATATACTTTTTTTTTTTTTTTTTGGTAGCAAATTCCTTTTTATTGAAATTGTTAAAAAACGAATAGAAAACTAACTAATTGTATTTCAGAGCAACAGTAAATATCTCAAAGTAGCATTTTTTAAAATTAAATGTCTGCATGGTGGCTGTTATAGGTTTGTTTAACGTTTGGTTTTTGTAACGCCTCATGATATCTGTCGGAGAGAAAACAAAATACAAATAAAAACCGCAATTTTAAGTCGAAATAAACACGTCCGTCTATCTAACTTGAAGTTCAAAAACAATCTATACGCTTAGCTTTCCGTCTGAACATGCAACGCTAGGGTGAGGGGCATTTCGAGGATGAGAGATGGTGGGTAGAAATCAAATTAATTGTGCTCATATTTTAAATTGGAGTATAAATAAGTATCAGACCAGCTGTTTAAAAAGAAAGATTTCGGGATCATTTTTGAGAGATGGGAGGAATGGAGACCAAAAGAAATGTATCTATGTTTTAGGTTGCACTATAAATAACCTATGTAATAAATTTGATGGAAATCCGTCCAGCCGTTTCAACGTGATGCGTTAAGTGGATAAATGAACAAATACAAGAATCTTCAAGTGGAATAGCGAGTTTCGTAAGTGTTCAGTAATTACAAAGCTGAAATATGGTGTGGGGTGTTACAAGTAGGCCTATGGATTTTATTAAATACAAATAAGTAAGGAAATACGGACTAAAAATCATCACTTAAATGAATACACAATTTTTTTTAATGAATTATTTTTCTTTAACAAACGAAAATGCGCTCTTTTCATGCACATATTCGAAAATGGGCCAATTACAGTACATCTTGTTTACAATGATTAGTTTCAGGACTGTCTTTCCGTATGAAATTATAAAATAGATAGATTGATACTATCCGGACAATATTTTATAATTGATTTCTGGTATTTTCTTTTCATTTATTTTTCTGTGTTTTCTTTTATTAAAAAAACATATCTTGTAGTTGTAGTTATTTATAACATCACTAGTTATTTCAAAATGGAAAGTATTTTTTTCCCTTCGTATTTCCAAACGATACATCCTGGAAAGCATCATACCTCAATTAACCTAACCTAGTGTTAATTTAAAAGGATATTTGTTTCCAAACGATATCAGTTAAAACGTAAGTGCCTATTTTTATTACAAATTTGATGGGTTAATGATTTAAAATACGCGCCAGAAATCGATTATAAAAAAATGGGCCCGATAGTATTAAATTAACTACAATTTTTGTTACGTTTATAAGTTTACTTACTATTTTCTGAAGTGTGTGTAAATTGATATACATAATATATATTTTTTTAAACTTCTCTGATTTTAATACAAGGCAAAATCACATGTACGTTTAAGCTCGTAAATATATTAAATTTGAGAAGGGCGCGTCATGTTTGACTAAATCAAACGGAGAGGAGCCTGACAGAGACGGACACACTGGTTACTACATTTAATTTTTATTGACTAATGATGGCTTAATAGTATCTCTCTAAATTGGATCTAGGGCTTCAGAAAAGTGTCCAAAAGAGACCCAGAAGAAAAGGAGGGTGTGTTATTTAAGGGTGTGTTTGTGAAATGATGAGTAAGAGATGGAGGGATAATGGTTGGGAAGGGGAGACTGGATATTTGATGGATGGAAGGGAGATGGGTAAATTTTACATTGAGGATGGGACAGAAGCTGAAAAGATTGTTTATAACTGGGTTATGGAAGGCAGATGGTAAATGCGATCGACTCAATTCAAGATAGACGTTACAGACAACGTCCAAAAGTTCTTTTTTTTTTTGCTGGAGGAGACGGTTAAGGCTCTATGACAGTTTGTAACATTCATTGGATTGTCCCAGTAAATCAGATAAGAAAAGCAATCAGGTCTAGCGTTTCTCAACCGCTGGTCCAGGATAGTCTCATGAAACCAAAGTGTGGGCGAAGCCTTCTTGTTAATGAACAAGAAAGATCAACAATAAACTATATCGATTACAATTATACAGAAATAATCAATACAGAATAAAGTCATTGATTATTCATTGATAAACTGATTGATTTATTTTACCGTCTGGGAAGAGTTGATTTATGTCGAGAGTAAACGAAACTTATGTATAATAATAATAATAATATAAAAAATTTATTAAAACTATTGTTCGTTTGCTCAATTTATTTTAATAATGGGTGAGACCAAGTTGTACACAAAATGACATCCTAGTATAGCTGTGTCACGCTAATACGCCGATTATTATCTAGGAGCAGTCATCAGTACACAACCAGGTTTCGGTATACCGCCTATATGAGAATTGTTTGTTTTAACTTTTGAGGGCTCCACATTGGTTCCGACGTTTTCAATTTATTTTAATAAATAACTTAATAATAAAAATACTAAAATCTGAAAATTAATACAATTTCGTTTCCTACCTCTAGCGAAAAATGTGACTGAAAAATCGGCCCACATACGAGTGAGAACCATTTTTCACTATGTCCGAATTCTTATCGAAATAATGGCCGATTTCCGAGTTTATGTAAGTGTCGAGAATTGTATGAAAAACTAGGATGTAGTCCTATTGGCTTACTTAGGTGTGAGTTAACAAAAAAACGGGATAGAACATAATGACTAATGTTAATAAAATACACTTAAGTATTTTATTATGAAATCCATCCTCTGTTTCATATTTCAAATTTATTTGCAGTATTTCATGGAATAACAGTCTCTTCCACTTCATCAGGTTTGTTTATGATATTACAGATAAATTACAATTGAATATTACTTCAGATAGAATATGGATCTTTGTGTAAATAGGAATTCTAGAGTAATTCTATACAAATAATTTTTATATCATTATTACTTCTCCCTTGTCTGTCTTATTCAACAGGCGCCTTTTCAAATAAACCACCCATAAACCACCCACCCTCCTTGTCTTTCCGTCCCGGTGTTTTCTTTCGGTACAACATTATTGCATCTCTAACATAATACCTTTCAGTATCTATTCCTTTTAAAATTTTCATTTAACGTGTGATGGAATTAATGCGTAAAATTAAGGTAGCACACTTTGTAATTGAGAGATTAACATATAATTATAACAGTTTCGAACACTGACTGTTTTTCGTGAGACTAACAAAAGTTTACATCTTTTTAGAAATATCTTAATTTGTCTGTGCGTGCGTGTTTCGACACTGTCGCTAACGGTTCGGGGGTTTTTATTGACGATGCTCCTTGTGACGTATTATTTAAATTATTACTTTACATTTTAAAATTTACAATTGAAGCCTTTTTTATTTTGAATCATAAAATAAATACTTATTAATTTATTCCGTTTCAAAAAATTATTTGTATGAATTGTAAATTTCAAATGGTAAGCTTATAATTTTTCTGTCTTTCTTCAATTACTTCCAATTTTAATAATAATAAAAAAGAAAAATAAGAGGACAGTTTTGTTGTTACTGAAAAGAAGAATACAAGAAAAATATATATATATATATATATATTGATATGTAGATTTTATTTTTCTAAACTGAAAGTAGCTTAAATTATAAAAGTTAATAGATTTATATATTTTTAATTTTATTTTTATTTCTGCCTACTAGAAAAAAACACGAAAAAGAAATAAAAAAAGCAGAAGCAAAAAGAAAATTTAAAAAAAGAAAAAAAAAAAGGTTTAAAAAAAATAAATTTCGTCAGATAGCTGACGCGAACCTGCAACCTTTAGTTCCATATCGCAGCCTTTTTATCGATTGAGCCATCGCTGAACTTCCTGTTTCAATTGACAGACACGAAGCCTTTATGCGTAAACACCGGAAATGCTCCAAAAATCATCAAATACAGTGGAGCACCGTTTATACGTTTTTCAAGGGACTGAGGAAAAAAAACGTATAAATGAAAAAACGTATAAACGAAATTAACAAAAGTTGCGAACAATTTCGTAATAACCAACAATAAAAAGTCAGAGGTAAATTAAAATATTACATGAAAATGAAATACAAGAGGTATGTAATACAAATTCCGATTTAATGTACAACTAGTACTACTGTTCATCTTAGGTTGTGGGGCTTTTTTGGAATACATAAAAAAAGTTCATTGTGCACAGTTAAAAGTGCCATCTTAACTTTATCATTTAAATCACTGCTAATGAGGTATTCTTGCATGGTGTTAAAAACCCGCCAAAGCTTGTTGAAAACTTGGCAGAAGTTTTTCAGGGCAGTCTTCTAAGACTGCGTGCCTTTTCTAAGACTAGTCAATCGGCAGGTGGGAATCTGAGGTTGAAATGCGCATTTTCTCTCTTCTTGAGTTCTTGAAAAAAACGTATAAATGAAATTTGCGATTTCAGAAAAACGTATAAATGAAATTATTTAACGTTAATATGCATTGGATTTAGCCGGGACCATTCAAAAAAAACGTATAAATGATAAAAACGTATAAACGAGAAACGTATAAACGGTGCTCCACTGTATCTCCAAAACGCTTGAGTGTTGGACCCTAAAACCAGGTATATTTTTGAAGTATTTCATGAGTACTTTCACCTCCCAAAAGGGCATCAATTTTGGTGACAACTCATGACCCCTCCTTGTTAGTCATTCAAATTATATGTGGGCTGTTGCAGAAGTCATGACTTGTAAAAAATGAGCTTAGAACATCTTTTTCAATCTTGTGCTTTTCAAAAATTTCAGGGTATTTAAAAAATGTGGCATTTGGTTTATAATCATCGCAGCGAGAAATGATCCTCCCAGAATGCAACGCAGATGAGAGATTTATCTTTCCTGGCCTGTCCGTCACATTCAAATGTAAAACAAAATGGCGGTCGTTGGATTCACATTCAAAATTTCGACGAGGAAAAGGTCTCAAAAAACAAGTAGGGAAATTATTCTTAACGTTGCTCGTTGATTTCAAGAAGATGTATGTGAGATTTTTGATATTTCTTATTTTTGATAATTGAGATTGATATTTTCTGCGGAACTTTCGGCATTGATACTGAAGAAATTAGTCAATGATAATGTGTTTGCGGGTTCAACTCTCACCGCGACGATAATACTTCCGTTAATATTGCCTCAATTTAGACGAACCTATTCTTTTAGGGCAGCAGTTGTTTAGGGCAGCAGTTGCCATTATGTTTCATAATGAGAAACCGCAGCGCTGGCTACTATGAAAGTGGTAAATCAATTTTTTTTATTTTTTTTTATTTTAATAATATTATAATATTATTTTAACAAATAAGCCGATATTGAAATTACTTATGGGATGTTGTGGAAGTCATGGCTTCTAAAAAAATTAGCTTAGAACATATTTTTCAATCTTGTGTTTTTGAAAAATGTGGAATTTGTTTTACTTCCGTGAATATTTCACGCGTCGCAACTAGTGAATATGAAATTTCTGTATTATAAACAAACCAGATGGAGACTCTCTGTAAAAAACCTGATGATATGGAAGCGACTTATTACACGAAATACTGTAAAGTAAATTTGAAATATGCAATGGAGAATGGATGTATATGAGTTAGCCTTTTTTTGTACCTTATTTCCCATTGGAGCTCCCGGTGAGTGACATGAAACATATTCTTGCAAATCACAAAATATAAACCAAATTACAAACAGATTATTTACGTAAATTACTGAACTGAAAGCTTGGATATTAGTTTTGTTTTTCAAGCGTATTTTTCTTTGCATTTGCTTCACTAGAAATGTCTGCTTCTCTGAATTAAGAAATAAGCAGATCGTAATAAGACGGAAGAGCTTTTGAAAGGCGACAGTTTTATATATCACAACTGGGAATAATTTTTTCCCGGAAATTTCTCCTTCATTGGATAATTGCATCAAGTAATTAGGTAATTTTGTTCTTTTTCCATATCTCTTCATCATCCTTCATTTTTCACGTCCTTATTCTTAACTCAATTTCAGTAAAGTCCATTTTTGAGCAGTTGTCTGCCTAATTCAGGTCCAATCTGTGTTTAATTATACAGATGTGATTAATAATGAGCATTGGTGGCGCCTATGGGTGCTTAACCTAAATTAAATCAACGGGTGTTCCACTTTAATAAATGATTTTGTTTTTGTTTTATGAATTCTAGTGAACGATCGGCCACTCACTCCAATTTGTAAAACAAACTTGTCTATGTTTCCTTACATATTTATTGAAATATCTAAAAGAGTAAATTACAAAAAGAAAAGTCGCCACCTTTCGTAAAGTGTTTACCTATCGTCAAATTAAACGTTTGGCTACAGAATAGCATACAAATGCTGATGCTTACGCCCATATTGTATAAAAAAAGAAATTTAAAGTATATAAACTACTTTCTCAATGCAAAGATAATGATATCAATTTATTACTGATATTTTCAACAATTAAAGCGAACTATTTTAATTGGTGCATTTAAATTCTTCCACAGCTAAGTTTGAATAATTTGATCAGAGATTGAATGTTTAGAGAATTTGTTTTATGTTATATCGTTTCGTGAGATCATTCGAAGATTCACTGATGCAGATCTAAGTCCGGATTAAACGACGCGACGGTTAATTCATATGAGAAGCTCCTGTATCAAACACCCGTGGTAAAGAAATAAATATGCACGTTTGAATTTCTATATGATAAAAATCTTTCCTTTCAATACATCTGTTAATTAAGTATCTTTAAGAAAACATTTGGTTTCCTCAAGATTTCTTTATTTACCCAACTGAAATGTAGTAACTAAAGTAGTTAGAATAATTAATTAAACTTAAAAAAAAAAAGAAAACGGGAAAGAGAGATGGGGGGAGTTGGGAAACAAGATTCGAACAGGCAAACGAAAGATACAAGAGAACATTTTTAGCAACACAAGATATTCTTTACCAATCGAATTGAAAATTGTAAAAAACGTATTTCCATTATTCTAGTTAATTATTCTTTTCAAAATTTTATGATTTAGTTTGCTAATTATATAAATCGATAGCCAAAGCCGTGTCCAAAAATTTGAAATGGGAAGGGCTTATGATGGTCCTGGTAGTTCAAGCAAAATAAAAACGTTAAGCCCAACGAACACGGAAGGACAGAATATGCGGATTCTAGCGGCAGTTCGCGAGGTCAGACGAGGGAAACTAAATTAAAGTTCGCTGTCACTGCCGCCGAGGTCCGTAGACTTTAAAGATCAGCATCAGTGGAATGAGGAGCAGGCCAATCATGTTGTTGTGTGTGTGTGGCGGGAACAATCATTTTCAGACAACCAATAGTGAAACACTAGCTTTGCATAAACGAGGAAATCGACAGCCGTTTTCTGGTTGGGGGAGCGGCGATAACGGACATAATGCGCGGTATTCGCAAATTCATTGCAAATCCATCGTTCCTCTGTGCACCGTTGACGCTCCAAAATGCATTTCGGGTTTTATGTTCTTTTTCCCTTACAAACAAAACGATGGCTTTCCAACTAAAAAAGAAAGGTTAAAAGCATTGGATTTTTTTCTTTTTCATTTTGGAATGAAAGCCCCTTCCATTTCCCCCCCCCCCCCCTCCAATGTACGCCAATTTAACATAAATTTAAATGCTGAATGTTTCGCTGCAAATCACCTCACAAAATTCTCACTTAAATTTGAGAGTTAAATTTAAATATTCACTAGTTAATAGTATTAATAATAACTTGCGATTTCTTTTTGCAATAAATGATTACCTATACCTTTATTTCCCTTATAAACTTATTTCACGCACGTTAAATTTTCCTTATATGCATGTTTTTGCTTATGATTTATTCCTTCATAAGCTAGCAGTTGTCTAGCGGGGATTAATCGCCCTTTTTTATTTTCAATTTATTTTATACGAAGGGCCATTTTTACGTTTACCTGTCTTTTGTTTATATTTCCTTTGATCTCACTGAGCTGCAGATACTGGGTGAATCCAACTGAAGAAGGGTAAGAACCCAGAAACAGGCTTGTCTTGAATTCCCGGTGTCAAAATTACTAAAATAAATCAGTGATTGTTATTTATTGAGCGTTTTTTCCCTTGTAAACATTAAGTTTTATGATGAAAGAATCGATATTAATTACCATGTAATTATTTATTAAGTTGACTGGGGAATAGCTCAATAAACAAGAATATAATTAGTCGTATTTACTAATGAAAACAAAAACTGATAATATTTGTAAAAGCTTTCCTTGAATACAAAGTAAAATTATTTTTTTCAAATTTCAAACAGTTAGCATTTCACTGCAACATAAACCAGTCATACAACTAGTCTCAATGATCTCATCCACTATTTTTTTTGATATTTGGACGAAGGTGTTTGAAATTTATATCGACTTGCTTATAAATGATGGTTAATAAACATTGATAAGTCGTACGTCAATAATAGACTTGATTCTAGCATTTATAGTTTTTAGCCAACTTGTGGCTATCATCATGGGGTCATAGAATCATTACGTCTCTGAAACTGTCGGTAGCAAGTCCGCATGTTTGTATATCTTCTGACAGAGAATGGATCTTCTTGAACCTTGCATGAATTTGTTTTGGACAAGATGATCCATAAATTTTTAGCTTTCATTCTACCTTTAAAAATGAACGCCTTCAGATCCGAAATTGGAAGTGGAAATGATGAAAAAAATTCATAAAAAAAATCATCAGAAACAAACAATTAACTCTCTCTGATGGCAAAAAAAAAACAACTTTTTTTTAAGTTCGATAAAACATCCATTTTGCAGACCATTTTGAGTTTACGCTTTTTTGATTAAAGCTAACTAGATTTGCATGGCTTAAAGAATTAGAGGAATTAATCAATTTTTAGCAAATGGGAGATTTGAAGTTAGACTATTTGATTTCGACTGATATATTTTAATTAAATGTTGTGTTGTGTCTTTTTTATTGTTGTATTGACCACTTAAATATAGACTATATTTACAGATTTTAAGATAATAGGTTCTCAAGTCTTTTAGAATTGTTAGTTTGATTTTTGTTGTTTATTTATTTATTTTTTCTTTATAGATCCGCCATCGTTTCGGTTGTTATGATGAGATTCAATTAGTGGATAGTCAAAGGGTCCGTCACTGTAACTGGATTCGTTTCCTTCGCGTATCTTCGACGGTGACATCGGAGGTCAATCTAATTGGGAAAAAGGTCAAAGGCGAGCCAGTGTTTGAGACGACACGGTCCATCGCTCCCAACGTAGAGCTGGTGGCAATATTACAAGATGATGAACACTGCGACCTCTACTCCAATCATCAGAGATTCGCCAATTTCCCATTTAGGAAAGCCATGGGACTCATCATTGAAGGTAAGTATAGCCTCCATTTCTACTTTAATTACTGTGATGTGAAGTGTTAGTAATAACCTCAAAAAAAAAGCTTTTTATTTTAATTTTTTTTGACATTATTGTTCTAGAAGAACAATGTCGTTTGGAACATTACGATAAGCTATGAAGAAATAGTGTTACTAAGAAAAAAACATCTTAAAACAGCGATTTTGACCTCCGAATCTCTATATTTTTTATCACACAAACCCTAACAATTTAATAATAATAATAATTAGAAAAATATTCGAGCCCTACTATGCAATTAAAGAAAACAAAGGCGGTATTACAAAATTTTTCTACAAACCCTTTTGACGAGCTACCAAATGGGAACAGTCGCATCTCTGAAATTATCATAGAATCCTGCTTTTCGTATTATATATTTTGTTTTATTAAAGTTAAGTTAGTTCACGATTTTACAGTGAGAAAATTCACCCAATACCGACGTAGTACTAAACAAATCAACTCCTAATGGAGAGATATTGATGAAACTTGGTATTTATGAGGACTACCCAATTTAAAGACCACACGAAATTTCATCAAGAAATTTCACACGAAATTTCATCAAGGATGAAAATTAAAGACCATTTTGTTTGTTCATCCGTCCGTGCGGTCTATATTTTTCTATAAGGTTTTCACAACTGATGATGCAACAAATAGGACATTTTTCTATCTAATGACTGTCAACTTGGTTCTTGGGTATTTATTCTATATGTTAACCCCTGTGGAATTATACTTTGTGAATCAGTACACTGTATAGACTGTCTCAAACGATGAGTAACACTGTTTTCTTTTTATTTGGCCGCCGCAACAATGTACGGTAGTCTACTAAGCTCTAACAGAAAGAAAGTATTGTTAGTGTCAGTGGTAGTCAGATAACAACGGTCCACGTCAATCTAGACAGACTACATACACATCTTACTGTTCGCGTTTAAAATTTGGCTAATCCCTCCTTCGTACTCACTTTTTCACAAGAGAAGACAAAACAATTTTAATGTTAAGTATTCGAATCGCTGATCCTAGTAACAGAACACTAACCTACATTGGGATTTCAATTGCGCAGGACCCAAATTTGATTTTCCCCTTTTACATACATACACAGTAATTCAATCCGAAGATTGGTTGAAAGTTCACGGACCCTAGTGACCCCCGAAGGGCGACCCCTAGGAGAAACCGTAACTTATTCTTGGGAACAGATACTAGAGTGGTTTCCCGTTGCCTTCTCTAGGACGCCATTACGGAATGACGTCAGACCGAAGAGAAAGTGAAGAAGAGGCTTTACAACACAGGAAAGGAAATTGAAACATCCATGCTCACAACCGGGATTTGAACCCGGACGCCAGCACACTGGCCTCACGGCAGACCGACGCCTGAGACCGCTCGACCATGCCGGCGCTGCCTTTCCCCTTTTATACTATATTATTTTTAATTTTTATGATTCACAGCACTTTTCAGGAACCTAATAATTGCCAATTGTGAATGATCACAAGAACAGTGCAAATTCCTTACTAGCAATGCTACGTTGTATTATTTAGCATTACTCAAACTAGATGCTAACTAGCTTACAGAATCTTAACTTAATATTGTACAGTGGAACCCCGCCATTCGTCCGCCTCGCTATTCATACAACTCGTTATTCGTTCAACCTTTTCAAGTAAAATTGAACTCGCCATTCGTACGCGTGCTCGCGATTCGGACAGCGTGACCTTGTTACTGGCCGCCCCACGCGGTCGCTTCAGTTCAGTCTCGTGCTAGCTTCCGTACGCTACGCATCATCCACGCAAGCTTCATGAAACTTTGCGATATTTTATTGTTATTTTTTGTTATTTTTATTGAAAATTGTGCAGTCATGGGTCCAAAAAGATTACTGATTCAACTAAGCCTAAAAGGAAAGCAGTGAGAACGACAAATGAATTGAAAAAAGAACTCGTTGCGAAGTTTGAAAGTGGAACTCGTGTCTCTGACCTGGCAACTCAGTATGGCATGGCGAAATCAACCATATCGTCTATACTGAAAAAGAAAGACATAATAAGAGAGGCCTATATATTTATTGTTTTCATAGTTTTATGTATTTTACGCTTAAAATATTATTACAAAGGGTTAAATAAGCAATCATCTCTGGGTTCTGGAAGGGATTAATCCAATTTCCATTATATCTTATGTGAAAAAATGATTCGCCATTCGTACAAATCGCCATTCGAACTGCCTCCTGGAACGGATTGTGTACGAATAGCGGGGTTCCACTGTATCATACTTGAATCAGGAGATACACATGCATGGTTATTTGTTCAATTCAAATTCAGCAATAATGAATGACTTGAAACAGCTATTTGTGAAAGAAAAACGACTTCCACTAATTTTAATTAACAAAAAAACAAATCTGATTAAGATTAGAATAATCAAACAGATATTTGTAATCAAAATTCTAACGAATATTTTGATGTAATAAAACTAAAACTATGATGTACTTGTAGCAGTAATGAGTTACTTTACTGATTTGCAGAAAGTCCCTTGGATTTATCAATGGCTTTGCTATCGACGAGGATTCTTATTGCTCCGGCAGATGTAGACGACGATGATCCTTCAGAACTTCCATCGACTTCTCCACCAGTAAGTTCTCTAACAATGTAATTTATTTGTTATTTTACGATTTCTTGAAAAATTATTATTTAATATTATAGTATTGGTAAAAATATATTACTGTTTTATCATATTACTTTTTGTGACAATGAGCTAACCCCGAATTCAGTGCAGACACTGCAAACTTAACATTTCTTGAATTTCTAATTGGAAAAATATGCATTATTAAGACATATTGTCTTAAGACATATTATCTTGAAATAAGTACAATCTTAAGTTATTTAAATTTAATTAAAGTTATTTAATATTGAAATATTGCTTTAAGTAAATAGCCATTGTTTTATTTGACAGTGTCCGATCGAGAGTCCGATTGTTTTGGGTCAACCGAAGTCAGTCCGAGAGCGAACCCTTCTACCGTGCGAGGTGTGCGGCAAGGCCTTCGACCGACCGTCACTTCTCAAGCGCCATATGCGCACTCACACGGGCGAAAAGCCTCATGTGTGTGACGTGTGTGGGAAAGGGTTCAGCACCTCCAGCTCCCTCAACACCCACCGACGCATTCACTCAGGAGAGAAGCCCCATCAGTGCAACGTGTGTGGGAAGAGGTTTACAGCCAGCTCTAACCTCTACTACCACCGGATGACGCACAACAAGGTAAGGAATGAACAAGCAACAATTCGCGCTGATGGACATCAAACAAATGAAAATTAAGATTCGATGCGCCTTTTCAGTCAGTAATAAAGCCAAAAGAAATCACCAAGAATTTGTATCAAAAGTAGAATCACAGAATTTAAATCAGATTTAAGTAGAAATGATTAAAAAAAGAATATGGGTGCCTAAAC
This sequence comes from Thereuonema tuberculata, assembly GCA_023159025.1. Taxonomy (NCBI): domain Eukaryota; kingdom Metazoa; phylum Arthropoda; class Chilopoda; order Scutigeromorpha; family Scutigeridae; genus Thereuonema; species Thereuonema tuberculata. The sequence goes on along the minus strand of JAFIDM010001028.1, from coordinate 27,450,843 downwards.
CACTTCAGAAATTCAAATTGAAAAATTACGTAACATAATTACAAATTGTACTGCAAAGGCTGTTTTTAATTCTTCTTTTGGAATTTTGCTACAGAAATTTGAAAATATGTTACGATTTTTCCAGAGGTCAGCAATTAAAAATGTACAAACAAAAATCAGCAAAAAATTACAGAAGTAAATTCGAAAACAGATGGTAGCTTACAGAAACTGTACTCTAACTGGATGTTTAATGTATTCTAACCTTTTGCATATTGCAATAACAAAAAAGTGAAAAGGGACTAGTTGTAGACCAGTGGTTTAGGCACTGTGGACTGGAAGAGCCCGGTTCAATTCCTGGCGGGGGTCGGGAATTATTCAATGATTATTGCTCTTCCAGACAGACTCTAGGGTTCTCCCAGCCCTCTGTCAATTGGGAACTGACTTTCTTACTCGGCGGGTGAACATCGGACTGACCATCCGACCTCAACTTGTCCCTTTGATCGAGAATTGCTGGGATATTAAACCTTCCGCACCTTCCGCGCACCCAAGGGCCTGATGCGGCACAGATTTTTTCCTTTTTCTTTTGTAAGTGAAAAAAACAAAAAAAAAAACAAAACAAAACAATGATGGGTAGTGAGTAATCGACTCACTCCATTGATCGTTTGACAGTGACTTTCCATCAGATTTCGATCATTTTGTCTTTTAACTGTATCTTTTGAGACACCGAATGTGCTATTTATTCCAAAACGATTCATCGTATTATAAAGAAAAAAAATATAAAAGTTTTAACATTTGACTCTTTCTGAAATGACAGACGGAACTGCATTATCTTGTTGCTTTCTCTCTGCAAAAATAATCTTTCATAAAATTAAACCAAAAATAGTCTACTTTTCTTTTCCGTCAAGTTTGATGGTGTACTTTGATGGACAGTACTTTCTTATTTAATTTTAACGATTACAGAAATAGTAATAGCTTACGATAACAGTGTAAGGAATACTAAAGTAAATGCATAATGAACTTCCCCTAAGGAAAGATCCGGAGTTAATAGATTTATACCATAATTACTAATTTTTATTTGCATCAAATGCGGAAATGAATGTTCCATCTTAAAATAAACACACATAATAAATGAAAGTCAGATCTGTCTCCATTGAATCATTTGGCGCCTCAGTTTCACGACTTGTTTTGATCCTATATTTTTATGAAGTAATTATCAGCCTTCACGTCATGAAATGATTCCACTTTGAGAGCAAGGGCATTTGTCATCGAGAGTTATAGCTTAATTAATGACTTTGATATTTAAGAAGAAATAATGATAATAATGCTAATGATTAAAAAGAACTAGTTACATTTACAACCTACAGTATTCGACTGAAGTGCAATTAACTGTAATTACATTAAAACAGCATCTTTTAGCGTCTAATTGATCTATAAAACGGACTTGCTTTTATCTGCTGAATGTTGAGACCGACATTGAAAAATCACTGATAATTACAGGTAGAAATCGGAAAAGTACATCTAAGAACAACTGAATTCGGATTCATCAACAGTTGAAAAAATTTATTTCCATTCTGAAATTTTATTTGATGTAAAATATAACAAGAAACACTTAAAGAATGCTCAACAACAGCGAAATTCCAAGTAAAAAATTTCTAACTGTCACTTCAAGTAATATAGCTCATTTTCCAATATCTCCAAACTATTGTGATATCTTTTCGAATAGCGTAAATATTGCTTTAGTGCAATACAAAGCAAATATTAATTAATAATCATAAATCAAAATTTAAACGTAAAGCAGTAAATTCTTGCGAAACTCTTACAGACCTAGGCTGTAAGAAATGGCTTGAAATGGCTTCCAAGGCGAAGTGAAAACAATTCAATTCTCTTACATTTTGGTGTAAGGAGTGTTCGTAGACAGTGTCGTAAGAGGAAATATTGTAGTGATTTTTATAGTTGTATCGTAGTTTTATCGTTATTTTATCATTTGTATTTCTAGTTATTCCGTTTCTCTGCATTCTAATCTTTATTATTCAATTTCTGTGTAATTATCTGTTGATCTGTTTATTTTTGAATTTCAACGGTTGTGGCATCTTTTAATTCACTTTTATTTAAATCACAACGGTTTAAAAACCCGTTGTGATCACATGTCATTTAAAGCACCCAATCATTTTGTAAATGCCACAACCAATCAAATCCTTTTGTACATAGTCTTTAAATACCGATGTTAGCTGTAAATAAACGAACAGAGTCAAACAGAGTCGAACAGATGCAGATCCAACAAGTCTAAGCCTCTAATAAAATTGGCGTACTTTATTGGCACATAAAAAGGTAAAGATTAATCAAACATCTACTAAAATTCTTCTACTAAAATTCTCAATTCCGAAATTCATGAGATAAAACGCATTTTTGGTGCTAATGGATTCCCGGATCATGTTTTAAACCGTTTCTTCCGAGACTTTTATCATAGAAATAGAAACGGCACTAAAAAACGTGCCTCACAGGAGGTAACATTTCAAAACAGAAATACTAACCTAAAAAAGTTTGTGTCCCTTACATATGACAAGGCCCTTATTAAACGGATTCAACCCACTCTAAACACTGTCAATATTGGTATAGCATGTAAGCCTTCTAATACATTAGGTATGTTCCTAAACAGGAAAAATCAACTTCCTAATCATGATCTGAAAATGAAGACACAAGGTGCAATATATGGTATTAAATGCAAAGCCCCAAATCATAACCACCAGAGTTGTCTTTACATAGGTAATTCAAAAAGGCAGCTAAGTGCGCGCCTTAAAGAGCATACTACTGCTGTTAAAAACCTTAACTTCGCTTATAAAACAGCTCGTCACTGCCGCGATACGGGCCATGTCCTGGACATAGAAAATACCCAAATATTAGGGATTCGTTCCAATAAATATTTACGCGAATTCTATGAATCAGGTATGATCCGACTCCAAAAAAGTTACAACCAGGACCTCTCTACAACTAATATCCTTCAATACGGATTGTAAAGATATCCTAAAAACAAATAAGGAAGGGAAAGGAGAAAACAAAACAGGGGTAAGGAAAAAAGGGGTTGGAAAAAAAAAAAAAAAAA